>JALGPY010000042.1:1957500-2522500 GCA_023055425.1 Linanthus parryae | reverse complement strand
AACCCTAAACCCTAAACCCTAAACCCTAAACCCTAAACCCTAAACCCTAAACCCTAAACCCTAAACCCTAAACCCTAAACCCTAAACCCTAAACCCTAAACCCTAAACCCTAAACCCTAAACCCTAAACCCTAAACCCTAAACCCTAAACCCTAAACCCTAAACCCTAAACCCTAAACCCTAAACCCTAAACCCTAAACCCTAAACCCTAAACCCTAAACCCTAAACCCTAAACCCTAAACCCTAAACCCTAAACCCTAAACCCTAAACCCTAAACCCTAAACCCTAAACCCTAAACCCTAAACCCTAAACCCTAAACCCTAAACCCTAAACCCTAAACCCTAAACCCTAAACCCTAAACCCTAAACCCTAAACCCTAAACCCTAAACCCTAAACCCTAAACCCTAAACCCTAAACCCTAAACCCTAAACCCTAAACCCTAAACCCTAAACCCTAAACCCTAAACCCTAAACCCTAAACCCTAAACCCTAAACCCTAAACCCTAAACCCTAAACCCTAAACCCTAAACCCTAAACCCTAAACCCTAAACCCTAAACCCTAAACCCTAAACCCTAAACCCTAAACCCTAAACCCTAAACCCTAAACCCTAAACCCTAAACCCTAAACCCTAAACCCTAAACCCTAAACCCTAAACCCTAAACCCTAAACCCTAAACCCTAAACCCTAAACCCTAAACCCTAAACCCTAAACCCTAAACCCTAAACCCTAAACCCTAAACCCTAAACCCTAAACCCTAAACCCTAAACCCTAAACCCTAAACCCTAAACCCTAAACCCTAAACCCTAAACCCTAAACCCTAAACCCTAAACCCTAAACCCTAAACCCTAAACCCTAAACCCTAAACCCTAAACCCTAAACCCTAAACCCTAAACCCTAAACCCTAAACCCTAAACCCTAAACCCTAAACCCTAAACCCTAAACCCTAAACCCTAAACCCTAAACCCTAAACCCTAAACCCTAAACCCTAAACCCTAAACCCTAAACCCTAAACCCTAAACCCTAAAACCCTAAACCCTAAACCCTAAACCCTAAACCCTAAACCCTAAACCCTAAACCCTAAACCCTAAACCCTAAACCCTAAACCCTAAACCCTAAACCCTAAACCTTAAACCCTAAACCCTAAAACCCTAAACCCTAAACCCTAAACCCTAAACCCTAAACCCTAAACCCTAAACCCTAAACCCTAAACCCTAAACCCTAAACCCTAAAACCCTAAACCCTAAACCCTAAACCCTAAACCCTAAACCCTAAACCCTAAACCCTAAACCCTAAACCCTAAACCCTGAACCCTGAACCCTGAACCCTGAACCCTGAACCCTGAACCCTGAACCCTAAACCCTAAACCCTAAACCCTAAACCCTAAACCCTAAACCCTAAACCCTAATTTATCATTAAAAATCATACCCTGATCATCACCCCAAACTCAAAAAACACCAAATACTCTAATCATAGAACCTCAATTAAACCCTAAATAGAAATCTAAAACGCTAAGTTAGACCCCCTACCCTCAAACCCCTCCCCCTTTTGAGAAATAAAATCACTCAAAACAAGATTTCGAAGCATTTTGAGCACCTTTTTCTAATATCTTAATGTTTAAAAAAGAGTGAACTTTTACCTAAAATTGTAGACTGGCAATAAAAATATTGTATCACGAAAATATATACAACCAAAACCTTCTTTGGCCTGCTAAAAACAACCCCAAAGTACCCATAAAATATCTTGACACCAAGATTTATCATTAAAAATCATACCCTGATCATCACACCAAACTCAATAAACACCAAATCCCCTAATCCCATATCCTCAATTAAACCCTTAATAGAAATTTAAAACACTGAATTGGACCCCCAACCCTCAAACCCTTCACCCCTTTGAAAAATCAAATCACTCAAAACAAGATTTCGAAGCGTAAATATATACAACCAAAACCTTCTTTGGCCTGCTAAAAACAACCCCAACGTACCCATAAAATATCCTGAAACCATGATTTATCATTAAAAATCATACCCTGATCATCACCCCAAACTCAATAAACAACAAATCTCCTAATCCCATATCCTCAATTAAACCCTAAATAGTAATCTAAAACACTGAATTGGACCCCCAACCCTCAAACCCTTCACCCTTTTGAGAATTCAAATCACTCAAAACAAGATTTCGAAGCATTTTGAGCACCTTTTTCTCTCTAAATGTTACAAAAACGAGTGAATCTTTACCTAATATTGTAGACTGACATTCAAACTATAGGATCACGAAAAAAGTAACAACTAAAAACCTTCTTTGGCCTGCCATAAACCTCCTCAAAATACCCAAAAAAATGTCCCGAAATCATGATTTATCATTAAAAACCATACTCTGGTCATCACCCCAAACTTGATAAACACCAAATCCACTAATCATAGAACCTCAATTAAACCCTAAATAGAAATCTCAAACACTAAGTTAGACCCCCGACCCTCATACCCCTCACCCTTTTGAGAAATAAAATCACTCAAAACAAGATTTCGAAGCATTTTGAGCACCTTTTTCTAATATCTTAATGTTTCAAAAACGAGTGAACTTTTGCCTAAAATTGTAGACTGGCAATAAAAATATTGTATCACGAAAATATATACAACCAAAACCTTCTTTGGTCTGCTAAAAACAACCCCAAAGTACCGATAAAATATCTTGAAACCATTATTTATCATTAAAAATCATACCTTGATCATCCCCCCAAACTCAATAAACACCAAATCCCCTAATCCCATATCCTCAATTAAACCCTAAATAGAAATCAAAAACACTGAATTGGACCCCCAACCCTCAAACCCTTCACCCCTTTAAAAAACCAAATCACTCAAAACAAGATTTCGAAGCGTTTTTAGCACCTTTTTCTAATATCTAAATGTTACAAAGACGAGTGAATCTTTCCTAATATTGTAGACTGACAATAAAACTATAGGATCACGAAAAAAGTTACAACTAAAAACCATCTTTGGCCTGCCAAAAACCTCCTCAAAATACCCTTAAAATGTCCCAAAACCATAATTTATCATTAAAAATCATACCCTGATCATCACCCCAAACTCAAAAAACACCAAATACTCTAATCATAGAACCTCAATTAAACCCTAAATAGAAATCTAAAACGCTAAGTTAGACCCCCTACCCTCAAACCCCTCCCCCTTTTGAGAAATAAAATCACTCAAAACAAGATTTCGAAGCATTTTGAGCACCTTTTTCTAATATCTTAATGTTTAAAAAAGAGTGAACTTTTACCTAAAATTGTAGACTGGCAATAAAAATATTGTATCACGAAAATATATACAACCAAAACCTTCTTTGGCCTGCTAAAAACAACCCCAAAGTACCCATAAAATATCTTGACACCAAGATTTAGCATTAAAAATCATACCCTGATCATCACACCAAACTCAATAAACACCAAATCCCCTAATCCCATATCCTCAATTAAACCCTTAATAGAAATTTAAAACACTGAATTGGACCCCCAACCCTCAAACCCTTCACCCCTTTGAAAAATCAAATCACTCAAAACAAGATTTCGAAGCGTAAATATATACAACCAAAACCTTCTTTGGCCTGCTAAAAACAACCCCAACGTACCCATAAAATATCCTGAAACCATGATTTATCATTAAAAATCATACCCTGATCATCACCCCAAACTCAATAAACACCAAATCCCCTAATCCCATATCCTCAATTAAACCCTAAATAGAAATCAAAAACACTGAATTGGACCCCCAACCCTCAAACCCTTCACCCCTTTGAGAATTCAAATCACTCAAAACAAGATTTCGAAGCATTTTGAGCACCTTTTTCTCTCTAAATGTTACAAAAACGAGTGAATCTTTACCTAATATTGTAGACTGACATTCAAACTATAGGATCACGAAAAAAGTAACAACTAAAAACCTTCTTTGGCCTGCCATAAACCTCCTCAAAATACCCAAAAAAATGTCCCGAAATCATGATTTATCATTAAAAACCATACTCTGGTCATCACCCCAAACTTGATAAACACCAAATCCACTAATCATAGAACCTCAATTAAACCCTAAATAGAAATCTCAAACACTAAGTTAGACCCCCGACCCTCATACCCCTCACCCTTTTGAGAAATAAAATCACTCAAAACAAGATTTCGAAGCATTTTGAGCACCTTTTTCTAATATCTTAATGTTTCAAAAACGAGTGAACTTTTGCCTAAAATTGTAGACTGGCAATAAAAATATTGTATCACGAAAATATATACAACCAAAACCTTCTTTGGTCTGCTAAAAACAACCCCAAAGTACCGATAAAATATCTTGAAACCATTATTTATCATTAAAAATCATACCTTGATCATCCCCCCAAACTCAATAAACACCAAATCCCCTAATCCCATATCCTCAATTAAACCCTAAATAGAAATCAAAAACACTGAATTGGACCCCCAACCCTCAAACCCTTCACCCCTTTAAAAAACCAAATCACTCAAAACCAGATTTCGAAGCGTTTTTAGCACCTTTTTCTAATATCTAAATGTTACAAAGACGAGTGAATCTTTCCTAATATTGTAGACTGACAATAAAACTATAGGATCACGAAAAAAGTTACAACTAAAAACCATCTTTGGCCTGCCAAAAACCTCCTCAAAATACCCTTAAAATGTCCCAAAACCATAATTTATCATTAAAAATCATACCCTGATCATCACCCCAAACTCAAAAAACACCAAATACTCTAATCATAGAACCTCAATTAAACCCTAAATAGAAATCTAAAACGCTAAGTTAGACCCCCTACCCTCAAACCCCTCCCCCTTTTGAGAAATAAAATCACTCAAAACAAGATTTCGAAGCATTTTGAGCACCTTTTTCTAATATCTTAATGTTTAAAAAAGAGTGAACTTTTACCTAAAATTGTAGACTGGCAATAAAAATATTGTATCACGAAAATATATACAACCAAAACCTTCTTTGGCCTGCTAAAAACAACCCCAAAGTACCCATAAAATATCTTGACACCAAGATTTAGCATTAAAAATCATACCCTGATCATCACACCAAACTCAATAAACACCAAATCCCCTAATCCCATATCCTCAATTAAACCCTTAATAGAAATTTAAAACACTGAATTGGACCCCCAACCCTCAAACCCTTCACCCCTTTGAAAAATCAAATCACTCAAAACAAGATTTCGAAGCGTAAATATATACAACCAAAACCTTCTTTGGCCTGCTAAAAACAACCCCAACGTACCCATAAAATATCCTGAAACCATGATTTATCATTAAAAATCATACCCTGATCATCACCCCAAACTCAATAAACACCAAATCCCCTAATCCCATATCCTCAATTAAACCCTAAATAGAAATCAAAAACACTGAATTGGACCCCCAACCCTCAAACCCTTCACCCCTTTAAAAAACCAAATCACTCAAAACAAGATTTCGAAGCGTTTTTAGCACCTTTTTCTAATATCTAAATGTTACAAAGACGAGTGAATCTTTCCTAATATTGTAGACTGACAATAAAACTATAGGATCACGAAAAAAGTTACAACTAAAAACCATCTTTGGCCTGCCAAAAACCTCCTCAAAATACCCTTAAAATGTCCCAAAACCATAATTTATCATTAAAAATCATACCCTGATCATCACCCCAAACTCAAAAAACACCAAATACTCTAATCATAGAACCTCAATTAAACCCTAAATAGAAATCTAAAACGCTAAGTTAGACCCCCTACCCTCAAACCCCTCCCCCTTTTGAGAAATAAAATCACTCAAAACAAGATTTCGAAGCATTTTGAGCACCTTTTTCTAATATCTTAATGTTTAAAAAAGAGTGAACTTTTACCTAAAATTGTAGACTGGCAATAAAAATATTGTATCACGAAAATATATACAACCAAAACCTTCTTTGGCCTGCTAAAAACAACCCCAAAGTACCCATAAAATATCTTGACACCAAGATTTAGCATTAAAAATCATACCCTGATCATCACACCAAACTCAATAAACACCAAATCCCCTAATCCCATATCCTCAATTAAACCCTTAATAGAAATTTAAAACACTGAATTGGACCCCCAACCCTCAAACCCTTCACCCCTTTGAAAAATCAAATCACTCAAAACAAGATTTCGAAGCGTAAATATATACAACCAAAACCTTCTTTGGCCTGCTAAAAACAACCCCAAAGTACCCATAAAATATCTTGAAACCATGATTTATCATTAAAAATCATACCTTGATCATCACCCCAAACTCAATAAACACCAAATCCCCTAATCCCATATCCTCAATTAAACCCTAAATAGAAATCAAAAACACTGAATAGGACCCCCAACCCTCAAACCCTTCACCCCTTTAAAAAACCAAATCACTCAAAACAAGATTTCGAAGCGTTTTTAGCACCTTTTTCTAATATCTAAATGTTACAAAGACGAGTGAATCTTTCCTAATATTGTAGACTGACAATAAAACTATAGGATCACGAAAAAAGTAACAACTGAAAACCTTCTTTGGCCTGCCATAAACCTCCTCAAAATACCCAAAAAAATGTCCCGAAATCATGATTTATCATTAAAAACCATACCCTGATCATCACCCCAAACTTGATAAACACCAAATCCACTAATCATAGAACCTCAATTAAACCCTAAATAGAAATCTCAAACACTAAGTTAGACCCCCGACCCTCATACCCCTCACCCTTTTGAGAAATAAAATCACTCAAAACAAGATTTCAAAGCATTTTGAGCACCTTTTTCTAATATCTTAATGTTTCAAAAACGAGTGAACTTTTACCTAAAATTGTAGACTGGCAATAAATATATTGTATCACGAAAATGTATACAACCAAAACCTTCTTTGGCCTGCTAAAAACAACCCCAAAGTACCCATAAAATATCTTGAAACCATGATTTATCATTAAAAATCATACCTTGATCATCACTCCAAACTCAATAAACACCAAATCCCCTAATCCCATATCCTCAATTTAACCCTAAATAGAAATCAAAAACACTGAATTGGACCCTCAACCCTCAAACCCTTCACCCCTTAAAAAAACCAAATCACTCAAAACAAGATTTCGAAGCGTTTTTAGCACCTTTTTCTAATATCTAAATGTTACAAAGACGAGTGAATCTTTCCTAATATTGTAGACTGACAATAAAACTATAGGATCACGAAAAAAGTAACAACTAAAAACCTTCTTTGGCCTGCCATAAACCTCCTCAAAATACCCAAAAAAATGTCCCGAAATCATGATTTATCATTAAAAACCATACCCTGATCATCACCCCGAACTTGATAAACACCAAATCCACTAATCATAGAACCTCAATTAAACCCTAAATAGAAATCTCAAACACTAAGTTAGACCCCTGTGCACAAGAGATTCCGGCGGGGAGACCTCCGTGTACACCGTACGTAGTGGATCAGGGATCGCACGGGAAGAATAGGGGTGTGTGTAGGGAGAGAGTAAGTCAGTAGCAATGTCTGAGAGAGAGACAGAGGTTTGGCAGAGCTTCCGCGTAAGGCAGTGTTGTTCTCCTTTGTATGGAAAGGTTAACGATGTATATATACTGGAGAACGTGGCCGTTGTAGTGTGGTTAATGCGCCCATTGATGGCGGCTTAATTAGCTTAACCATAACGGCACGTTCGTCCGAGTATATAGGAACCGTTAGAGCACGTGGTGCGCGAGTACCGGAACCGTTACGAGGTTGACCGGGTTTGACCGGATTGACCGGGTCTAGGGAGCTCGTGCCATAGATCTCTCAAAACAGTTACTAAAGGTCGCGCGCGGGCTTGGCTCGCACGCGACAGGGCTTACTCTAGCCTCCAGACCACAAAGTCCCTACAAGTCCCGTGCAGTGGTATGCGAGGGCTCTGTCTCGCAGCCCCCACATGGATCAGCTCGGCTGGTGATCCTGTGTGTGTGGAGCACAATATGGTGTGCTGGATGGTCGCCACGTGGCCTAGATCTGCCATGTCATAAAGCAGTATCTACATTAGCCCCCTTTCTGCGCGTGAAGGCTCGTAGCTGTATAGGCTTCCATGCGCGGAAACCAACATGCGCGTCGTCGCCACGCACCAATTCAAATACGGGTAAGTTCAGCCCCCGTGCGTGTCATTATGACCTAAAACCCCTAGAGTCGTGCCGTCTGACCTTTAGGGTTTTAGGCGTGACGTCAGCCCGTCCTGTGATTGCGCGATACGACGGTGACGGTTGCGATTCGACTACTGAAGGGACGCAACCCTTCATTCTTTTGGATAAATACCTTGTATCCCATTATTGCAAAGCATCACTTCTTTCTCTTAAAGTGAATGGTATCCGGAGATCTTCGAGAGCAGATCCAGATCATCAACCATCAGTTCAGAACTGCAAATCGTATTCTTCAACTGTGCATATCCAAGCAGGCTTCAAGGAAACAAGGTTGGCCTCGTTTACTTTTTGATTTTAAAATACCGGCGTTTGCCTTGAACTGCGTTGAATCTGTAAACCCATGAAATCTGTGAAGAGGCTTTGATCTTTAAACCTGCTTCGTTTTTAATCTTTCAACAATATTGGATCTTGCAAATCCCCAATTTCTGAAATCGGCACCGGAACTGTCTGCTTTCCTTTGCATAGATCTCGAATTCCAAAATTCAAACTGAAGTGTGGTATTTCTCCCCCCCTTTTTTTTGCCCTTTCGCAGGAATGGCCAAAACAAGAGTAACCAGACCCGTCAAGGAAGATGAAGAGATGCCGGAGCTTCCGCAGGCTCTGTGGCGAAAAGCCCCCTTTCTGGGTGGGAAAGATTTTTACCACGCGAGGGTGAAGGCGAAGAGGATGCCTGATCCTGTTCCCGTTGAGCAGTTGTTAACACTGACTCGCCCAGTTAACTCAGCCTTGCTCGAGTTAGTTGGCTCCGAGGATGTGGTTCGATTGGGAATCGAGAATGGGCACTTCCCATACACTGCGATTTCTACTCAGGCGTTTGTCCAGAAATTGGACTATATGGATGAGTGGACTGACCACGTGCTGGGTAATTACGCCGAAACTCTCGATGAAGCCGGCATTTTCTTCGCTGTCCGTGCTATGAAGGGTGCTGCCGTGAAGTTGGATCAGTCCATGCTTCTAGGCCTTCTGTCCCGCTATTCGCCTGCGACTCACACGTTTCACTTTGCTGAGTTCGAGGCTGCTCCCACGCTCGAGGACGTTCAAATGCTGTATGAGCTTTCCCCCATGGGCGAGGTGGACCCCTTGAGTCACTTAAGAACATCTGCGGAATTGGCCTTGTACGCGCAGATGGAGGAGTGCCTAGCAGAGGTAAAGAAAATCTCCACTCGGTGGACCAGTACGAAACCTCTTCCGAACTGGCAGCTTGTTGATACATCTGCGAAGAATACCTGGAACAAGTGGTTGCAGTACTTCTTCCCAGACTATGCGAGCAGCAGCATTACTAAGAAGCTTTTGAGCGGAAACCCGAAGGCCGAGAATTACGTAGAGGGCAAGGGTTATCATCTGACCCTTTGCGCCTTTCTTTGTGCTTGGCTGTCGAGGTATCTGATTGATGGTCACCCCCATGACGGGGTCTTCTACCATGTGCTGCCACTTGCGGTGAGGCTCGCTCTTGGCCAGAGAGTCGCGCTCGGACCCTTGGTCTTGGGTACGTTGTATTATAGGCTGGACCAGCTGGTTCTGGCGATGAGGGAATCGCGCGGCCGTCTCGATGTCCTGACCTTTGTCAATATCAGCTTTTTGACAATGTGGGTTTTTGAGCGCTGGCCGTCTTATGCTCCAACTCCCCTCCCACTTGAGAAGTGGTGTCCCCCAGGCGAGACGGAAGCGTTCAACAGCGGGAGAGCTGCGAGATGGTTTGGAGCAAGCAACACCAAGTGTTCTTGGAGCTTGATATGCGACAAACGAAGGGAGTTCACTGCCAGGCCCTACGCCACACGTGTCGAGAATGTGCGGTGGTTTCCAAAGCTATACCCTTCCAAAGGTATGGTCTTGTCAGAAGACCTTCTCTTTGAAAAGGGGCCGCATTTCCACGAGCGCTATCGTGAGTTCTTTTGCTGGTGTCTGCGAGGTTCTCTTCCTGCACTTGCAGAGCACATTCGTGAGCTCGCGCCACGATATGAAAGGCTTACAGTGGATGTTGACCCCACTCGGGTCTCTCCTCAGTTTGGTTTCGATGCGGTGGCCCCATCAATCTGGCCCCAGTCTATCGTCAGAGGGTGCTACAAGCGCTTGCTGACAAAGGAGTGCAAGACGGTCCTCATGAGCAATCTTCCCTTCGAGCAGCCTGCGGGAACTCGCAAGGGTGGTTGTTCCCAGAACTGGATCGCATACTGGATTGCCCAGCAGACGAGGATGGAGACGGAGGCGGCGGCGCAGCCAGGAAGGGCCCCCTTGATCAAGAGAAACTCTTTTCCGTTTCGCCCCAATTGCAGTTTGAGCGAGTCTGAGTACGGTTGCTACTCGTTGTTGGACCGCGAGAATCATTTGTGCCCCGATTTCATTCTGAAGGAGCAGGTCGATGCAATCAAGAAGGGTGACACGCAGGTCATCAAATATAGCAAGGCGTTTGCTGAGGTAAGCAGTTTCCTTGTGTGCTTTGAGCTCTTTGATTTGCTTGCACTGATGCTTTTTGTTCTGTATTGTCTAGTGTCATGTGCGGAGGTTCGCAGCTGGTGACCGTTCCAAATCGCTGGTGGACACCATTGTTGCCACCAGAAGGAAAGGGGAATCGTATCGGCTAGCATGGAGGATGGATGCCGAGGTCGAAACAAAGGTTCGCGCAGTCATGAATACTTTCGCTGACTCGCTGATAGACAACCCTCCGGCTCCGTCTCCTCCTAGAGATGACCCGTCCCCTCCGGCGACTGTGGCGCCGAGAGTGAAAAGACCTAGGCAAAAGGGAATTACGATTTCTTCCCCTAGGAGCGCTCCAGCTTCGCCCCCAGTGAGGTCCCTTTCTGTCAAGGACAAAGGTAAGGGTCGTATGCCCGGCAAGGTGCGAAAAGATCTCGCAGTTGAAACCTTCGTTCCATTCAATCAAGAGGAAGAGGAAGAGAGGCAGGAGCCCCAAGCAAGTAATGAAGAAGAAGAAGAAGGAACAGTCGTGATGCGCGAGGAAGAGTCAGGAGGTACTTCCGTCGCATTTCCTTGTCCTTTATCATGACTTTTGTGCAGTTCTTTTTTTTTTTGAACCAATTTTGTATTCGCAGATGATGATGATGAAGCTGTTGGTGGCCTCGTGGCCAAGAGGCAAAAGAAAGATGCCTATTCTGGCATTTCAGATGATCCTATAAGCGAGGATGTTCTTGCTGAATCCCGGAAGACAGCCGCGGAGGCTGCTGAGAGAAGAAGGCAGCGAGAGGAAGAGGAGCTCGAGCTTGTGAAACAGCGGAGCCTCGAGGAGCTGCATGTTGACGACTTAGTGCGTCCAGCTGGCGAGGAAGACGAGCTTCCCGAAGAAGTGGCTCCTCATGTGGAGGAGGAAGATGAGGTTCCTGGAGAGGACGCAGCAGAGCTAGAGCAAGTCCAAGCGGACTTCGCAGAGATCGCAGGTGGCGATAAAGGTGAGATCTTCAATCTCGCAGTTACTTATAGAGATGTAATTGTGGGTGCGTTAAAGCACGGTGTGTCAAAGCCTGACATTCGCCGTTGGTTGGTAAGCAAATGCCGAGAACCCTCAGGTAATTGTTTTGAGTGATATGCGCATACTAGGCTGTAGCCACTTGAGGCAAAATCATGACTGGTTTACTCGCGTCCCAGGTCACGCTTCTCTTAAAGATTTGCTTAGTGAGGATACACTGATAGGGCACGGTTCCACGTCCCTAGTGTACGATGAGGATACCTCAATCCCACCTTCGCGTGGAGGTGCTTATTCTTAGCTTTAGTAAAGATAGTGAAATAACTTATAACACAAGTTACCTCATATTATCGCATTTGGTATCGCAGGTCATGCTGAGGAACCTGAGCTGGAGCAGAGAAGTCAGCCTTCTGCATCCCATGTTCCAATCTCGAGCTCCCATACTGAGAAGCCCGTCGCGGATGCTGGACACGTAAGTGAGCGTTTCGAGGATGTCATTGAACTCTCCGATGATGTCGAAGCTGATGCTGTGCGGATGGACGAAGGTGTCCGTACCGGTGGTGAGGAGGAAAGGACAAGTGATGCCAACATTTTCGCATCTGATAGTGTCTTCCGTCCAGCGACTTCGGTTGTGCCTCCGGCGATGACTGAGCCAGGAGCACCTATTCCTGCGTGGAGCATTTGGGGCTCGCAGGTTGGGAATGTAATCGCAGCTGGTGCAGCTTACACTCTTCCTCCTAACTATGAGAGTTTGGAGCTCGCAGCTGATAGGAGAGCCATGGAGCGAGGGCAGTCTTCGAACAACCCGGTGGCTCGCATTCCCTCTATTCATGAAATTCTGGAAGGGACCGGTAAGCAGAGATTTTACCATTCGCACGTTGCATTATTTGCTTGCGAGTTTTGACATCATGACTTGTTTTTGATGTCTCAGGTTTGAAGCAAACCGATGTAGACTGGGTGGTTCGAATGCGCCTCAGATACCCCCGATCGTTTGTGAGGTGTCTGGAGATCAGTCCTTTTGACAGGAGGCTATTCCTTACTGAAGCCATCTGGATACTAGAGCAGCTGTGTGCGGCTACACCTGCGACCATTTCGGCCCAGAGTGCTGAATTGCTGTGTGGCATGTGCCAAAATCTCGTGCTCAAAGTCCAAGGCAGACTTGGTTTCAAATTCCTCAAGGACAGAGTTACACTGATTCGCGCAGCTGTAACTCTGAATCTCGGGCACCAGAATCTCGCAGCTGAGATGCAGAAGGTGGAGCAGCAGAAGCAAAAGGTTGATGAAGCTTTGAAGCTGTATCATGAAATGAATGCCAAGTGCGAGCAACTAAAGCAAGAAGTGCAACAAGTGGAGAGGCTGATCGAGCAGTTCGAGCCCCAGGACTCCTTAGTCAAAAATTTGTTTTGACTTTTCGAATTTTGAAAAGAAAACAGGAAAATGGTTGAAACATTAATGTAATATTTTGAAACATTAATGTAATGTTGCTAGGGTTTCTCCCCCTTCTTTTTTAACAACAAACAATGAGTTTGCCCGTTTTGCCCTTTTGGGGATTTGATTGGACATTTCTGTGCATATCCAATTATGACATCAGCAATTGATTTTCTGCTTGATTTTCGTGCTAATTTCTCGGCAGATAAGCACGCTTCCGTTGGGAAGTCCATCCGAATCATGACTATCCGTCATTTATTAGGATACGCAACTGAATCGTCGTAGCCTTTAGTAGGGTAATTGATTGTTACCGCTTTTCAAGGCGTAAGTGATTGAACTTACCCTCTTTTTTGAATTTTGCTGACTCATCTTATGCAACCGAAGAGTCTCCACAGGGCCTATATAAACCCTGCCTTTGCCATTTGGGTTCTTCACCCCAAACATGTGCTTTGCCGTGAGTCCTTACGAATGCTGGCTTCAACGCTTGTTTTTCGTTGATTCATGGCAAGTTCAGGTTTTGAATCCTGAGTTTGCGCTTTGTGCTATAGAAATAGTCTCCAAGATCCACTTTATGAGGCTTATTGCTGTTTATAACCGTCATAAAGAGGATGCAGATAATACCTCATGTGTGTTCGAAGAAATTTCTTCGTGTATTATGTGTGGAGGTCATGTTTCCGGCCGCCTCGTGGCGAGGTGCAGCGCCGAAGTGACCGTGCTACCGTCTCGTAATGAACGGCGGAATTCTCCTCCAGCATCCCTGGAGGAGAGTCTCTTGCCTCTTCGTTCTTGAACTCAGGAGGCTCGCCAACGCCCTTGTCTATCATGACAAGGAGCCCAGTACCAGAGGAATGACGGCTTCCCCTGTTGTGCACAACGGCATATGCCGGAACAGGTGGTTCCTCTGGTACATATCTTGATCAGACAGGGGTTTCGTCAGACCCTAAGATCTTTGGACGTGGATTTGCCCGGCTCTTGCCGCTAAGGATGTAGCGAATGGCGAGTTAATCTCTTCGCAGATGCATCCTACTTGCTACAGATCTTTGGCCGCGGATCTGCGTACTGTGCTGCCGGTGTCAGGACCGGTGGATTCTCTCTTTTCTTAGTCGAGAGTTCCCTTGGCGCATTTCTGGCTTACCAGCCATTTTTCGGATGTATTGTTAGCCATGTTGGCTGTGTAGTTAGATGCGAGCTTTTCGCTTGTAAGCTGCTATCTAGATAGATAAATTGTAAGTCATTTGACTCATAATGATATATAGCTTTTGTACTATTTGCTCTCTTTGCAATAAAATACAATTTCGCATGCGTTTCGGCTTGTTTTGCCTTGCATAATGCCATGTAATGATTTCACATATGCGACGTCAATGCGCAGATGTTTCGCTAGATCATTCGAGATCGTATGTTCGCAGTTGTGCCATCTTGACGAATGGGCTTGCAGGTGACCGTTGTAAATCGTATGAGATCACGTTCGCAACTCTGCTATCGTAACAGATCGATTGAGATCATTGAGCGGTGTGAATTGCTATCATAGAAGATAGGCTTTATTAGAGGATTGCTTGAGATGATTTCTCGCATGAATTGCTATCGCAGCAGATAAACCTTTAGAAGGTCTAGCAAGATGGTTCTGCAGTCACGTTACCATCGTAACATACGGACTTAGATGATCAACTAAAATCACTTTGTGCATAAATTGCTACCGTAACAGATAGGCTTGAGAAGATCATATAAGATCGCATTTGAGTAAACCGCTATCGTGAGAGATAGGTTTTTAATGATCGATTGAGATTGGCTTAAAAAGATCATACAAGATCGCATTTGCATCGGCTGCCATCATAAGGGATGGGCTTTAGGTGATCAATTAAGATCGCGTTTATGTTGACCGCTTATCGTGAGAGATAAGCTTTGGATGATCTTTTAAGATCGCATTTGCATTGGTTGCCATCGTAAGAGACGGGCTTTAAGATGATCAATTAAGATCACACTGGCTGCCATCGTAAGAGATGGGCTTTTAGATGATCAATTAAGATCGCATTTGCATTGGTGGCCATCGTAGGAGATGGGCTTTTGGACGATCAATTAAGATTACGTTTATGTTGACTGCTATCGTGAAAGATAGGCTTCGGATGATCTTTTAAGATCGCATTTGCATTGGTTGCCATCGTGAGAGATGGGCTTTAAGATGATCAATTAAGACCACATTGGCTGCCATCGTAAGAGATGGGCTTCGAATGATCTTTTAAGATCGCATTTGCATTGGTTGCCACCGTAAGAGATGGGCTTTAATATGATCAATTAAGATCACATTGGCTGCCATCGTAAGATATGGGCTTCGGATGATCTTTTAAGATCGCATTTGCATTGGTTGCCATCGTAAGAGATGGGCTTTAAGATGATCAGTTAAGATCGCGTTTGCTATCGTATGAGATAGGCTTTGATGATCAATTAAGATCGCGTTTGCTATCGTATGAGATAGGCTTTGATGATCAATTAAGATCGCGTTTGCTATCGTATGAGATAGGCTTTGATGATCGATTAAGATCGCGTTTGCGTTTGGCTGCTATCGTAAAAGATAGGCTTTAGATGATCGATTGAGATCGCGTTTGCTATCGTATGAGATAGGCTTTGATGATCAATTAAGATCGTGTTTGTATTTGTTACTATTGCAGCGAATAAATCATTGTTAACAGTTGTAACAGATTAGATAAAGCGATATAAACAGCTAAAAAAATGTGAACTTCTCATTTGGGAGAATTCTTTTATTATGATATTCTCATATGGGAGAGATAGAATTACAATCCTCTCATATGGGAGAGGAGATTGCGAATATCGTAGCCACATGAGACATTAAGCAACGTTATCATAAAACGTATGAAATAAGAGAAGTCAGGGATAGTACTTCTTGATCCAGCGCATGTTGACTGAGCTTGGAGTTGAGGTTGTGCCGTGCAACCTTCGTATGCTGCAGTAGCCGCTATCGAAGACTTCTGTGACTTCGAAGGGTCCCTCCCAATTAGCTGCGAACTTTGGGTGAGTTGCCTCTCGCATGCAGTGATCAGATGCGCGCAAGACCAGGTCGCCAACTGCGAAATCCCGTCGCTGGACTGTCTTGTTGTAGGCGCGAGCGATTCTCTCTTGGTACCGCTTGTTATTCCTTTTGGCTTGTTCTCGCTTTTCTTCCAGCAAGACTAAATCATGATCGCGTTGGTTTTCGTAGAGCGCGTGGAAGGCCAGCCTTGCCGAATTGACTCTGACCTCCGCAGGTACCACAGCTTCGGCCCCATAACATAGTAGAAATGGCGAGGCCCCTGTGGGTGTCCTTGGAGAAGTTCTGTAGGCCCACAGAGCTATGTTAAGAGAGTCGGCCCACTTCTTGTGGTCATCTGCGACCATCTTGCTCAGAATTCTCAGCAGCGTTTTGTTAGTCGCCTCGGCTTGCCTGTTTCCCTTTGGATAATAGGGGGTAGAGCATATCTGCCTGATATTGTACTCCGCAAGTTTTGTAGCTACCTGACGATTAACAAAAGGAGTACCGTTATCTGAAAGAATAGTATTCGGGATTCCGAACCTGCATACGATGTTTTCCTGGATGAAGTTGACCACAGCCAGCGCGTTTGCCGTCTTCAGTGGTATTGCTTCCACCCATTTGGTGAACAGCTCAGTTGCGGTGAGAATGAAATGGTTCCCATGTGACGTTGGTCGGATGGGGCCAATGAAGTCCAAAGCCCATGTGTGAAATGGCCATGGCGTTCCTAGTGCATGTAGGTCCACGGCGGGAGCGTGCACTAGGTTCCCTTTGAATTGACATTCTTGGCAGCGTCGCACCTTGGTGCGGCAATCGACTTCCATCGTGGGCCAGAAGTATCCGATTGAGAGGAGCTGTCTGCATAATTTCGCACCTCCCTGGTGTTCCACCTGATGGGAGAGGTCAATGACTTCTTGTGCTTCCCTATCGTCTAGGCATCGCAGCAAGTTGCCTTCGTGACCTTTTCGCCAAAGCAGATTTTCTTGAACCACATATCGAGAAGCTTTCCTCTTCAATTTGTCTGCCTCTTTTCTCGATTCGGGTACAGTGCCCTTGGTGAGGAATTCAAACAATGGCTTTCTCCAGTCTGTGTCGTCGTCGATTAGAGCGACAAGTAGAGAATCTTTGATTAGTGCGCAACTTTCGCACTTCCCTTGTATCAGGGCTGCAGCTGTTGACATGCCTGGCCAATGAATACCATATCTCTGAGCTTTCCTGTAGATTGACACCTCGCTTTCTCCGCAAGCGTGTTGGTGAATCTTTTCTAACAGCTGTTGTCCCTCTTGCTCGGAGACACATCGCATGAGTATTCCTCCAGGACCCTTGTAGTAAAGGGTGTTGTCGTGGATGCAGTATCCTTTCGTGAGTACCCAGCTTTCGCTGCTGGTGCCTTTCGCAATAGCCTGCGAGATTGCTTTTCGCCAGTCTGCGTCATCCATGTGTTCATCGTCGCACGCATCTTCTGTTAATGCCGACGATGTTCGCACTTCGATGGAAATCCTTGCGGGGAATTTGTCTATGCTGACCTTAGATCCCAGAGTTGCTAAGGCGTCTGCATGCCTGTTGTCCGCCCGGGGTTTGTGCTCGTATTTCACGTCGCAGAATTGCTGCATCAGCTTTTGCACTAAGGTACGGTATGGCAGGAGGTTGATCTCCTTTAAACCATATTCGCCCGAGGCCTGCTTAACAATCAGCTTGGAATCTCCCATGACTATTAAGTTGCTCACTTCCAAAGCTTTCGCCGCACGGAGCCCCGCGATCAGAGCCTCGTATTCCGCCTCGTTGTTCGTGACTGCGAAGTTGAGTTTTGCGGACATCTGTATGACTTCACCGTCCGGCTTTGTCAAGACTATCCAAATGCCTCCACCTTTTCTGGTTGACGAACCGTCGAAGTGGAGGGTCCAATAGGGCACGTCGATCGCGTAGATTTCAGGGCCTTCGAGCTCTTCCTCGATCACAGGTTCGTGACTGTTGTCGGGAAATTGTGCTAACAGATCTGCCACCGCCTGCGACTTGATCGCTCTTGGTTTCACGCATGTGATATCGTATTGAGAGATGGTCATGTACCATTTCGCCAATCTTCCGCCCGGAGTAGTGTGAGTTAGCAGGTATCTTATGGGGTCGCTTTTGGTGACCACCACTACTTTGTGCGATGCAAAATAGTGTCTCAACTTCTCTATTACGAAGAATAAAGCAAGGCAATGACGTTCGATGTCCGTGTACCTTGATTCAGCAGGCTGCACAATGCGGGAGATGTAATAGATAGGCCTCTCTTGTCCCTCATAGATCTGAGCCAAGAGCGCTCCTATAGACTTCCTTGTCGATGTAAGGTATAGCAGAAGCGGCGATCCCAGTTGAGGCGCGATCATTATCTTTGGGGATGTGAGTAGTTCCTTTAGCTTTTCGAATGCGGCTTCGTGATCAGGAGCCCAGTTGTATGCGGCATCCTTCTTGAGGAGAGTGCTGAAGCAGCATGTGATTTCAGCGATTGCTGGGATGAATCTCCGCAGATATGACAAATTTCCCAAGAATGTTTTCAAGGTACTTTGGTCGTGAGGTGGCGTCATGCTGGTGATGGCTGACACTTTCGCAGGGTCAGGCTCGATCCCTTGGCGATGAACTACACATCCTAAAAACTTTCCCGAAGTCACGCCGAATGCGCATTTCATGGGGTTCATTTTCAGTTGAAAGCTCCTGCATCTGTTGGATACCCTTCGCAGGTCTGCAAGGTGATCTGCTTCATACTTGGATTTGACTACCAAGTCATCCACATAGAATTCCACTTCTTTGTGCATCATGTCGTGGAATAGGGCCATCATGGCCCGCTGATAGGTTGCGCCTGCATTCTTAAGGCCGAATGGCATTACCGTATAGTTGAATACCCCCACGGGAGTGATGAATGCAGTTTTCCTTGCATCTTCGGGATCCATCTTGATTTGATTGTACCCGCTGAAGCCGTCCATGAAACTGAACATGCGATGGCCTGCCGTTGAATCAATGAGCAAATCGATGTTAGGCAGTGGGAAATCGTCCTTAGGACAGAAGCGATTAAGATCTCGGAAGTCCACGCAGATGCGGAGCTGTCCGTTCTTCTTCACCACTGGCACGATGTTGGCCAACCATGTGGGATGGTGATTGGGCTCTATGAACTTGGCATCTAGGAGTTTGACAATCTCCTGTTTGATCTTCACGTTGAGCTCTGGCCTAAAGCTTCTGGTGCTTTGCTTGACGGGTTTAGACCCTGGGATGATGTCTAAACGGTGCATGGTGATGCTCGTGTCCAGACCCGGCATCTCGTCGTATTCCCATGCGAACACGTCCCTGTATTCAGTTAGGAGCTGCAGCAGTCCTTGTTCCTCTTCGCTTGTGAGGTCCGCACTTAGGAAGACTGGCCTTTTCTTTTCCTCGTTCGGGCTGAGGAACACTTCCTTAAGCTCTTGCTTCTGTGGTCTTGGCCTGTCTTCCATGCATTCGGGCGCTTCTTTGAGTTTCTCCTCTGGAGTGCCCTGTGTTGGCTCTTCTGTCAGCGCAACTTGTTCGATTTGATTGATTTGCCCAGGGACATCCCCATGCCCGTGTGAGGACGTCCCCGCGCACCTTCATATGCGATAGCATTTCTTCCCGTTGGCGTAGAAGCTCTCTATCTCCTTGCCCTCAGGGTCGTGCTTTGCGATCCTCTTCAGAGTGTACACACTCTTGCGATGATATGCGATGCGCGGCGCCTCTTCGTGGGTAGGCGGCTTTTCTTTGGTGTCTCCCCTTGTCACCATCACACATGCAGGTGACTGGTCCTTGATGTCCTCCCAGAGAGGTAAAGGAGTAGGGTTGAATGGTCCGGGTGTTTGCTCGTCCGCCATCTCGGTGAACCACACTGCCTCGCTGAGATGCGCTTCGTCCAAGTTGAACGGGTTAGTTGAGGCCGGTATCTCGACAATCCTGTCGTTCCAGATAGCTTTCATCACCTGGTGAGCCGTTGAAGGGATTGCGTCAAAGCGATGAATCCAGGCCCGACCTATGATCATGTGGTATGTGGTGTTCGCGTCTATGACATAGAACTTCGCCGAGCACTTGATTTTGCCGATCTGAACGCCCAGGCGGATCCACCCGATCGTCATTCTGGAATCGCTTCCGAATCCCACCAGCGGGAATGGACGCTTGACTACCTTGTGCTCGGGGATCCCTGCTAGCTTCAGTGTGTGGAGTGGAACAACATTGACCGCTGCTCCTCCATCGACGAATGCTCGCTTGAATTCGACGCCGTTGATGATGGCGGTCACGTACAGGGGCCTCTGGTGGCTCGCATCTGTCTTTTTGTCGCTGGCAGAAAAGGTCATAATCTTTTCTGTGGAACGGGATGCCCTGACGACTTTCCCGTTGGAGATCACGAGGTCCTCTTCGTAGTCCTCCGCTACCCTTAAGATTGCTTTTGTCATGTCAGCTCGACATTTTTCGGAGAAGTTCATCTCGTTGAAGAATCTGTCGAAGTCGTGCGACCCTTTCATGCGGTCGGCACGCTCATCTTCCGTATCCATGCTGTAGTCTTCATCTTCATGGACTTCAGCAACGATGGGCAGACCATCCTCTGCGACTTCTTCCAAGTCCACTATCGAGATCATGGCGACCTCTTTGCCTTTTGAGCCTGAATCCGTATGGGCAGGCAGCGGGTTGTTGCGCACATCCTTCCGATGGTCGGTGACGATGAGTTCGCCGCTCTTCATCTTCTGATCGAGCGTGAATCTAAGCTTCTTACACTCGGCTGTGGGGTGCATGACCTTTCCGTGGTATTCGCACCACTTAGGGTCCCTCGTCATCTCCTTGGAGGGTGCTTTCTCGAGCGGTGGTAGGACGCCGTCCTTACGCCACTGTCTGCAGAGATCGCTTGCTTCCTCCACCGAGCATGGCAGAGGCGGTGCATCGAAGTTTGCAGCCTTTGCTTGCTTCTGGGGCGAAACTGTGTTGACCTCAGCTTCGCGTCCCCGCTTGTAGCCAAATCTGCCGATCTTGTAGGTGGTGCCGCTCGCAGGTCGTTCTGGAGCACTCTTCTTTCTCTGTCTCTCGACAATGGGCTCGATGTTCATCGTGCACTCGATGAGCTTTGAAAACGTAGGCGTTTGCAAATTGATCAGCATGCTTTTGTATTCTTCTCGCATGCACTGCAGGCATATCTCTACGAGCCGGCTTTCGAGCATTGGATCCTTGCACTCCAAGGATTTCGCTCTGAATTTCTTGATGAAAGTGATTCCATCTTCCTCGCGTTTCTGATACATCCGTGAGAGGTGGATCATCGTCACCTTTTCTTCCATCTGGAAGAACTTGGTATAGAACTTCTGGACCATGTCGTCCCAAGTTTTCACAGATCCGACCTCCAATGTTCGGTACCATTTGTATGCTACATTCCCAAGAGTTTTTGGGAATTCCCGCATCAGCAGTTTAGGATCGGCTCCGTATGGACCCATGACATCGATGAAACGCATGACATGCTCATGAGCGTTTCCATTGACGTCCTCGAACTTGTCCCATTTGGGAGCCTTGTACCCCGCCGGGTTAGGCATGAGATAGATCTCTCGCGGGATGGGTGGATCGTTGTCTAGCTTCGGGATGATGGTATCCGCGAACGACTGATGAGCTAGGATGGAGTCCACGCGCTTCTGCAAAGACGTCATGCATTCTGGAATGCTTCCCTCGGTAGTTGACGGAGGGGTTGCCGTAGGCGGTGGCGACACATATGCTACCGGAGGATTGGGAGTGTATTGGCTACCCGCGTTTCCCCAAATCGTCGCTGGTGGAGGCAGAGTGTACTGCAAAGTTGGGTTAGACGCCAAAGCCGTGGGCTGAGAGGCGTGAGCGGCAGGGGGTAGCATTTGCGCCGTTGACCCTTGGACCGAAGGCAGCTGCGCGGCTGATGGTGGAGTTTGCAGATGAGGGTTGGGAGGTGTGGCCGACACTCCCAATCCTGGAGCGGTAAGGGTTCCTCCTCCCTGGGGGATAGCGGCGGCAGGCGGAGGATTTGGCGCAAGAGTGCCCAGAACGGCCAAGATCCGTTCTAACTGCGCGGACTGAGACTTGAGAGCTTTCGCCTGGCTTTGGACAGTGGCGTCCAAAGACTCTAAAGTTGGCGCCTCGCCGGGAGTCGTCGGAGTACGGCGAGCCTCGTCTCCCGAGGGAGTTTCAGTGGAAGGAGATCGGTTGCTGACATCGTCCTCCTGAGACATGGTTGCTTTTGCTGGTAAGTTTCACGTCGGGTTCACCAAAATGTGCACAAGAGATTCCGGCGGGGAGACCTCCGTGTACACCGTACGTAGTGGATCAGGGATCGCACGGGAAGAATAGGGGTGTGTGTAGGGAGAGAGTAAGTCAGTAGCAATGTCTGAGAGAGAGACAGAGGTTTGGCAGAGCTTCCGCGTAAGGCAGTGTTGTTCTCCTTTGTATGGAAAGGTTAACGATGTATATATACTGGAGAACGTGGCCGTTGTAGTGTGGTTAATGCGCCCATTGATGGCGGCTTAATTAGCTTAACCATAACGGCACGTTCGTCCGAGTATATAGGAACCGTTAGAGCACGTGGTGCGCGAGTACCGGAACCGTTACGAGGTTGACCGGGTTTGACCGGATTGACCGGGTCTAGGGAGCTCGTGCCATAGATCTCTCAAAACAGTTACTAAAGGTCGCGCGCGGGCTTGGCTCGCACGCGACAGGGCTTACTCTAGCCTCCAGACCACAAAGTCCCTACAAGTCCCGTGCAGTGGTATGCGAGGGCTCTGTCTCGCAGCCCCCACATGGATCAGCTCGGCTGGTGATCCTGTGTGTGTGGAGCACAATATGGTGTGCTGGATGGTCGCCACGTGGCCTAGATCTGCCATGTCATAAAGCAGTATCTACAACCCCCGACCCTCATACCCCTCACCCTTTTGAGAAATAAAATCACTCAAAACAAGATTTCAAAGCATTTTGAGCACCTCTTTCTAATATCTTAATGTTTCAAAAACGAGTGAACTTTTACCTAAAATTGTAGACTGGCAATAAAAATATTGTATCACGAAAATATATACAACCAAAACCTTCTTTGGCCTGCTAAAAACAACCCCAAAGTACCAATAAAATATCTTGAAACCATGATTTATCATTAAAAATCATACCTTGATCATCACTCCAAACTCAATAAACACCAAATCCCCTAATCCCATATCCTCAATTAAACCCTAAATAGAAATCAAAAACACTGAATTGGACCCCCAACCGTCAAACCCTTCACCCCTTTAAAAAACCAAATCACTCAAAGCAAGATTTCGAAGCGTTTTTAGCACCTTTTTCTAATATCTAAATGTTACAAAGACGAGTGAATCTTTCCTAATATTGTAGACTGACAATAAAACTATAGGATCACGAAAAAAGTAACAACTAAAAACCTTCTTTGGCCTGCCATAAACCTCCTCAAAATACCCGAAAAAATGTCCCGAAATCATGATTTATCATTAAAAACCATACCCTGATCATCACCCCAAACTTGATAAACACCAAATCCACTAATCATAGAACCTCAATTAAACCCTAAATAGAAATCTCAAACACTAATTTAGACCCCCGACCCTCATACCCCTCACCCTTTTGAGAAATAAAATCACTCAAAACAAGATTTCAAAGCATTTTGAGCACCTTTTTCTAATATCTTAATGTTTCAAAAACGAGTGAACTTTTACCTAAAATTGTAGACTGGCAATAAAAATATTGTATCACGAAAATATATACAACCAAAACCTTCTTTGGCCTGCTAAAAACAACCCCAAAGTACCAATAAAATATCTTGAAACCATGATTTATCATTAAAAATCATACCTTGATCATCACTCCAAACTCAATAAACACCAAATCCCCTAATCCCATATCCTCAATTAAACCCTAAATAGAAATCAAACTAACTGAATTGGACCCTCAACCCTCAAACCCTTCACCCCTTTAAAAAACCAAATCACTCAAAACAAGATTTCGAAGCGTTTTTAGCACCTTTTTCTAATATCTAAATGTTACAAAGACGAGTGAATCTTTCCTAATATTGTAGACTGACAATAAAACTATAGGATCACGAAAAAAGTAACAACTAAAAACCTTCTTTGGCCTGCCATAAACCTCCTCAAAATACCCAAAAAAATGTCCCGAAATCATGATTTATCATTAAAAACCATACCCTGATCATCACCCCAAACTTGATAAACACCAAATCCACTAATCATAGAACCTCAATTAAACCCTAAATAGAAATCTCAAACACTAATTTAGACCCCCGACCCTCATACCCCTCACCCTTTTGAGAAATAAAATCACTCAAAACAAGATTTCAAAGCATTTTGAGCACCTTTTTCTAATATCTTAATGTTTCAAAAACGAGTGAACTTTTACCGAAAATTGTAGACTGGCAATAAAAATATTGTATCACGAAAATATATACAACCAAAACCTTCTTTGGCCTGCTAAAAACAACCCCAAAGTACCAATAAAATATCTTGAAACCATGATTTATCATTAAAAATCATACCTTGATCATCACTCCAAACTCAATAAACACCAAATCCCCTAATCCCATATCCTCAATTAAACCCTAAATAGAAATCAAACTAACTGAATTGGACCCTCAACCCTCAAACCCTTCACCCCTTTAAAAAACCAAATCACTCAAAACAAGATTTCGAAGCGTTTTTAGCACCTTTTTCTAATATCTAAATGTTACAAAGACGAGTGAATCTTTCCTAATATTGTAGACTGACAATAAAACTATAGGATCACGAAAAAAGTTACAACTAAAAATCTTCTTTGGCCTGCCAAAAACCTCCTCAAAATACCCAAAAAACGTCCCGAAATCATGACTTATCATTAAAAATCATACCCTGATCATCACCCCAAACTCAAAAAACACCAAATCTTCTAATCATAGAACCTCAATTAAACCCTAAATAGAAATCTAAAACGCTAAGTTAGACCCCCGACCCTCAAACCCCTCCCCCTTTTGAGAAATAAAATCACTCAAAACAAGATTTCGAAGCATTTTGAGCACCTTTTTCTAATATCTTAATGTTTAAAAAACGAGTGAACTTTTACCTAAAATTGTAGACTGGCAATAAATATATTGTATCACGAAAATATATACAACCAAAACCTTCTTTGGCCTGCTAAAAACAACCCCAAAGTACCCATAAAATATCTTGAAACCATGATTTATCATTAAAAATCATACCTTGATCATCACTCCAAACTCAATAAACACCAAATCCCCTAATCCCATATCCTCAATTAAACCCTAAATAGAAATCAAAAACACTGAATTGGACCCTCAACCCTCAAACCCTTCACCCCTTTAAAAAACCAAATCACTCAAAACAAGATTTCGAAGCGTTTTTAGCACCTTTTTCTAATATCTAAATGTTACAAAGACGAGTGAATCTTTCCTAATATTGTAGACTGACAATAAAACTATAGGATCACGAAAAAAGTAACAACTAAAAACCTTCTTTGGCCTGCCATAAACCTCCTCAAAATACCCAAAAAAATGTCCCGAAATCATGATTTATCATTAAAAACCATACCCTGATCATCACCCCAAACTTGATAAACACCAAATCCACTAATCATAGAACCTCAATTAAACCCTAAATAGAAATCTCAAACACTAAGTTAGACCCCCGACCCTCATACCCCTCACCCTTTTGAGAAATAAAATCACTCAAAACAAGATATCAAAGCATTTTGAGCACCTTTTTCTAATATCTTAATGTTTCAAAAACGAGTGAACTTTTACCTAAAATTGTAGACTGGCAATAAAAATATTGTATCACGAAAATATATACAACCAAAACCTTCTTTGGCCTGCTAAAAACAACCCCAAAGTACCAATAAAATATCTTGAAACCATGATTTATCATTAAAAATCATACCTTGATCATCACTCCAAACTCAATAAACACCAAATCCCCTAATCCCATATCCTCAATTAAACCCTAAATAGAAATCAAAAACACTGAATTGGACCCCCAACCGTCAAACCCTTCACCCCTTTAAAAAACCAAATCACTCAAAACAAGATTTCGAAGCGTTTTTAGCACCTTTTTCTAATATCTAAATGTTACAAAGACGAGTGAATCTTTCCTAATATTGTAGACTGACAATAAAACTATAGGATCACGAAAAAAGTAACAACTAAAAACCTTCTTTGGCCTGCCATAAACCTCCTCAAAATACCCAAAAAAATGTCCCGAAATCATGATTTATCATTAAAAATCATACCCTGATCATCACCCCAAACTTGATAAACACCAAATCCACTAATCATAGAACCTCAATTAAACCCTAAATAGAAATCTCAAACACTAAGTTAGACCCCCGACCCTCATACCCCTCACCCTTTTGAGAAATAAAATCACTCAAAACAAGATTTCAAAGCATTTTGAGCACCTTTTTCTAATATCTTAATGTTTCAAAAACGAGTGAACTTTTACCTAAAATTGTAGACTGGCAATAAAAATATTGTATCACGAAAATATATACAACCAAAACCTTCTTTGGCCTGCTAAAAACAACCCCAAAGTACCAATAAAATATCTTGAAACCATGATTTATCATTAAAAATCATACCTTGATCATCACTCCAAACTCAATAAACACCAAATCCCCTAATCCGATATCCTCAATAAAACCCTAAATAGAAATCAAACTAACTGAATTGGACCCTCAACCCTCAAACCCTTCACCCCTTTAAAAAACCAAATCACTCAAAACAAGATTTCGAAGCATTTTTAGCACCTTTTTCTAATATCTAAATGTTACAAAGACGAGTGAATCTTTCCTAATATTGTAGACTGACAATAAAACTATAGGATCACGAAAAAAGTTATAACTAAAAATCTTCTTTGGCCTGCCAAAAACCTCCTCAAAATACCCAAAAAACGTCCCGAAATCATGACTTATCATTAAAAATCATACCCTGATCATCACCCCAAACTCAAAAAACACCAAATCTTCTAATCATAGAACCTCAATTAAACCCTAAATAGAAATCTAAAACGCTAAGTTAGACCCCCGACCCTCAAACCCCTCCCCCTTTTGAGAAATAAAATCACTCAAAACAAGATTTCGAAGCATTTTGAGCACCTTTTTCTAATATCTTAATGTTTAAAAAAGAGTGAACTTTTACCTAAAATTGTAGACTGGCAATAAAAATATTGTATCACGAAAATATATTCAACCAAAACCTTCTTTGGCCTGCTAAAAACAACCCCAAAGTACCCATAAAATATCTTGACACCAAGATTTATCATTAAAAATCATACCCTGATCATCACACCAAACTCAATAAACACCAAATCCCCTAATCCCATATCCTCAATTAAACCCTTAATAGAAATTTAAAACACTGAATTGGACCCCCAACCCTCAAACCCTTCACCCCTTTGAAAAATCAAATCACTCAAAACAAGATTTCGAAGCGTAAATATATACAACCAAAACCTTCTTTGGCCTGCTAAAAACAACCCCAACGTACCCATAAAATATCCTGAAACCATGATTTATCATTAAAAATCATACCCTGATCATCACCCCAAACTCAATAAACAACAAATCTCCTAATCCCATATCCTCAATTAAACCCTAAATAGTAATCTAATACACTGAATTGGACCCCCAACCCTCAAACCTTCACCCTTTTGAGAATTCAAATCACTCAAAACAAGATTTCGAAGCATTTTGAGCACCTTTTTCTCTCTAAATGTTACAAAAACGAGTGAATCTTTACCTAATATTGTAGACTGACATTCAAACTATAGGATCACGAAAAAAGTAACAACTAAAAACCTTCTTTGGCCTGCCATAAACCTCCTCAAAATACCCAAAAAAATGTCCCGAAATCATGATTTATCATTAAAAACCATACTCTGGTCATCACCCCAAACTTGATAAACACCAAATCCACTAATCATAGAACCTCAATTAAACCCTAAATAGAAATCTCAAACACTAAGTTAGACCCCCGACCCTCATACCCCTCACCCTTTTGAGAAATAAAATCACTCAAAACAAGATTTCGAAGCATTTTGAGCACCTTTTTCTAATATCTTAATGTTTCAAAAACGAGTGAACTTTTGCCTAAAATTGTAGACTGGCAATAAAAATATTGTATCACGAAAATATATACAACCAAAACCTTCTTTGGTCTGCTAAAAACAACCCCAAAGTACCGATAAAATATCTTGAAACCATTATTTATCATTAAAAATCATACCTTGATCATCACCCCAAACTCAATAAACACCAAATCCCCTAATCCCATATCCTCAATTAAACCCTAAATAGAAATCAAAAACACTGAATTGGACCCCCAACCCTCAAACCCTTCACCCCTTTAAAAAACCAAATCACTCAAAACAAGATTTCGAAGCGTTTTTAGCACCTTTTTCTAATATCTAAATGTTACAAAGACGAGTGAATCTTTCCTAATATTGTAGACTGACAATAAAACTATAGGATCACGAAAAAAGTTACAACTAAAAACCATCTTTGGCCTGCCAAAAACCTCCTCAAAATACCCTTAAAATGTCCCAAAACCATAATTTATCATTAAAAATCATACCCTGATCATCACCCCAAGCTCAAAAAACACCAAATACTCTAATCCCATATCCTCAATTAAACCCTATATAGAAATCTAAAACACTGAATTGGACCCCCAACCCTCAAACCCTTCACCCTTTTGAGAATTCAAATCACTCAAAACAAGATTTCGAAGCATTTTGAGCACCTTTTTCTCATATCTAAATGTTACAAAAACGAGTGAATCTTTACCTAATATTGTAGACTGACATTCAAACTATAGGATCACGAAAAAAGTAATAACTAAAAACCTTCTTTGGCCTGCCATAAACCTCCTCAAAATACCCAAAAGAATGTCCCGAAATCATGATTTATCATTAAAAACCATACTCTGGTCATCACCCCAAACTTGATAAACACCAAATCCACTAATCATAGAACCTTAATTAAACCCTAAATAGAAATCTCAAACACTAAGTTAGACCCCCGACCCTCATACCCCTCACCCTTTTGAGAAATAAAATCACTCAAAACAAGATTTCGAAGCATTTTGAGCACCTTTTTCTAATATCTTAATGTTTCAAAAACGAGTGAACTTTTACCTAAAATTGTAGACTGGCAATAAAAATATTGTATCACAAAAATATATACAACCAAAACCTTCTTTGGTCTGCTAAAAACAACCCCAAAGTACCGATAAAATATCTTGAAACCATTATTTATCATTAAAAATCATACCTTGATCATCACCCCAAACTCAATAAACACCAAATCCCCTAATCCCATATCCTCAATTAAACCCTAAATAGAAATCAAAAACACTGAATTGGACCCCCAACCCTCAAACCCTTCACCCCTTTAAAAAACCAAATCACTCAAAACAAGATTTCGAAGCGTTTTTAGCACCTTTTTCTAATATCTAAATGTTACAAAGACGAGTGAATCTTTCCTAATATTGTAGACTGACAATAAAACTATAGGATCACGAAAAAAGTAACAACTAAAAACCTTCTTTGGCCTGCCATAAACCTCCTCAAAATACCCAAAAAAATGTCCCGAAATCATGATTTATCATTAAAAACCATACCCTGATCATCACCCCAGACTTGATAAACACCAAATCCACTAATCATAGAACCTCAATTAAACCCTAAATAGAAATCTCAAACACTAAGTTAGACCCCCGACCCTCATACCCCTCACCCTTTTGAGAAATAAAATCACTCAAAACAAGATTTCAAAGCATTTTGAGCACCTTTTTCTAATATCTTAATGTTTCAAAAACGAGTGAACTTTTACCTAAAATTGTAGACTGGCAATAAAAATATTGTATCACGAAAATATATACAACCAAAACCTTCTTTGGCCTGCTAAAAACAACCCCAAAGTACCAATAAAATATCTTGAAACCATGATTTATCATTAAAAATCATACCTTGATCATCACTCCAAACTCAATAAACACCAAATCCCCTAATCCCATATCCTCAATTAAACCCTAAATAGAAATCAAACTAACTGAATTGGACCCTCAACCCTCAAACCCTTCACCCCTTTAAAAAACCAAATCACTCAAAACAAGATTTCGAAGCGTTTTTAGCACCTTTTTCTAATATCTAAATGTTACAAAGACGAGTGAATCTTTCCTAATATTGTAGACTGACAATAAAACTATAGGATCACGAAAAAAGTAACAACTAAAAACCTTCTTTGGCCTGCCATAAACCTCCTCAAAATACCCTTAAAATGTCCCAAAACCATAATTTATCATTAAAAATCATACCCTGATCATCACCCCAAGCTCAAAAAACACCAAATACTCTAATCCCATATCCTCAATTAAACCCTATATAGAAATCTAAAACACTGAATTGGACCCCTAACCCTCAAACCCTTCACCCTTTTGAGAATTCAAATCACTCAAAACAAGATTTCGAAGCATTTTGAGCACCTTTTTCTCATATCTAAATGTTACAAAAACGAGTGAATCTTTACCTAATATTGTAGACTGACATTCAAACTATAGGATCACGAAAAAAGTAACAACTAAAAACCTTCTTTGGCCTGCCATAAACCTCCTCAAAATACCCAAAAAAATGTCCCGAAATCATGATTTATCATTAAAAACCATACTCTGGTCATCACCCCAAACTTGATAAACACCAAATCCACTAATCATAGAACCTCAATTAAACCCTAAATAGAAATCTCAAACACTAAGTTAGACCCCCGACCCTCATACCCCTCACCCTTTTGAGAAATAAAATCACTCAAAACAAGATTTCGAAGCATTTTGAGCACCTTTTTCTAATATCTTAATGTTTCAAAAACGAGTGAACTTTTACCTAAATTTGTAGACTGGCAATAAAAATATTGTATCACGAAAATATATACAACCAAAACCTTCTTTGGTCTGCTAAAAACAACCCCAAAGTACCGATAAAATATCTTGAAACCATTATTTATCATTAAAAATCATACCTTGATCATCACCCCAAACTCAATAAACACCAAATCCCCTAATCCCATATCCTCAATTAAACCCTAAATAGAAATCAAAAACACTGAATTGGACCCCCAACCCTCAAACCCTTCACCCCTTTAAAAAACCAAATCACTCAAAACAAGATTTCGAAGCGTTTTTAGCACCTTTTTCTAATATCTAAATGTTACAAAGACGAGTGAATCTTTCCTAATATTGTAGACTGACAATAAAACTATAGGATCTCGAAAAAAGTAACAACTAAAAACCTTCTTTGGCCTGCCATAAACCTCCTCAAAATACCCAAAAAAATGTCCCGAAATCATGATTTATCATTAAAAACCATACCCTGATCATCACCCCAAACTTGATAAACACCAAATCCACTAATCATAGAACCTCAATTAAACCCTAAATAGAAATCTCAAACACTAAGTTAGACCCCCGACCCTCATACCCCTCACCCTTTTGAGAAATAGAATCACTCAAAACAAGATTTCAAAGCATTTTGAGCACCTTTTTCTAATATCTTAATGTTTCAAAAACGAGTGAACTTTTACCTAAATTTGTAGACTGGCAATAAAAATATTGTATCACGAAAATATATACAACCAAAACCTTCTTTGGTCTGCTAAAAACAACCCCAAAGTACCGATAAAATATCTTGAAACCATTATTTATCATTAAAAATCATACCTTGATCATCACCCCAAACTCAATAAACACCAAATCCCCTAATCCCATATCCTCAATTAAACCCTAAATAGAAATCAAAAACACTGACTTGGACCCCCAACCCTCAAACCCTTCACCCCTTTAAAAAACCAAATCACTCAAAACAAGATTTCGAAGCGTTTTTAGCACCTTTTTCTAATATCTAAATGTTACAAAGACGAGTGAATCTTTCCTAATATTGTAGACTGACAATAAAACTATAGGATCACGAAAAAAGTAACAACTAAAAACCTTCTTTGGCCTGCCATAAACCTCCTCAAAATACCCAAAAAAATGTCCCGAAATCATGATTTATCATTAAAAACCATACCCTGATCATCACCCCAAACTTGATAAACACCAAATCCACTAATCATAGAACCTCAATTAAACCCTAAATAGAAATCTCAAACACTAAGTTAGACCCCCGACCCTCATACCCCTCACCCTTTTGAGAAATAGAATCACTCAAAACAAGATTTCAAAGCATTTTGAGCACCTTTTTCTAATATCTTAATGTTTCAAAAACGAGTGAACTTTTACCTAAAATTGTAGACTGGCAATAAAAATATTGTATCACGAAAATATATACAACCAAAACCTTCTTTGGCCTGCTAAAAACAACCCCAAAGTACCAATAAAATATCTTGAAACCATGATTTATCATTAAAAATCATACCTTGATCATCACTCCAAACTCAATAAACACCAAATCCCCTAATCCCATATCCTCAATTAAACCCTAAATAGAAATCAAACTAACTGAATTGGACCCTCAACCCTCAAACCCTTCACCCCTTTAAAAAACCAAATCACTCAAAACAAGATTTCGAAGCGTTTTAAGCACCTTTTTCTAATATCTAAATGTTACAAAGACGAGTGAATCTTTCCTAATATTGTAGACTGACAATAAAACTATAGGATCACGAAAAAAGTAACAACTAAAAACCTTCTTTGGCCTGCCATAAACCTCCTCAAAATACCCAAAAAAATGTCCCGAAATCATGATTTATCATTAAAAACCATACCCTGATCATCACCCCGAACTTGATAAACACCAAATCCACTAATCATAGAACCTCAATTAAACCCTAAATAGAAATCTCAAACACTAATTTAGACCCCCGACCCTCATACCCCTCACCCTTTTGAGAAATAAAATCACTCAAAACAAGATTTCAAAGCATTTTGAGCACCTTTTTCTAATATCTTAATGTTTCAAAAACGAGTGAACTTTTACCTAAAATTGTAGACTGGCAATAAAAATATTGTATCACGAAAATATATACAACCAAAACCTTCTTTGGCCTGCTAAAAACAACCCCAAAGTACCAATAAAATATCTTGAAACCATGATTTATCATTAAAAATCATACCTTGATCATCACTCCAAACTCAATAAACACCAAATCCCCTAATCCCATATCCTCAATTAAACCCTAAATAGAAATCAAACTAACTAAATTGGACCCTCAACCCTCAAACCCTTCACCCCTTTAAAAAACCAAATCACTCAAAACAAGATTTCGAAGCGTTTTTAGCACCTTTTTCTAATATCTAAATGTTACAAAGACGAGTGAATCTTTCCTAATATTGTAGACTGACAATAAAACTATAGGATCACGAAAAAAGTTACAACTAAAAATCTTCTTTGGCCTGCCAAAAACCTCCTCAAAATACCCAAAAAACGTCCCGAAATCATGACTTATCATTAAAAATCATACCCTGATCATCACCCCAAACTCAAAAAACACCAAATCTTCTAATCATAGAACCTCAATTAAACCCTAAATAGAAATCTAAAACGCTAAGTTAGACCCCCGACCCTCAAACCCCTCCCCCTTTTGAGAAATAAAATCACTCAAAACAAGATTTCGAAGCATTTTGAGCACCTTTTTCTAATATCTTAATGTTTAAAAAACGAGTGAACTTTTACCTAAAATTGTAGACTGGCAATAAATATATTGTATCACGAAAATATATACAACCAAAACCTTCTTTGGCCTGCTAAAAACAACCCCAAAGTACCCATAAAATATCTTGAAACCATGATTTATCATTAAAAATCATACCTTGATCATCACTCCAAACTCAATAAACACCAAATCCCCTAATCCCATATCCTCAATTAAACCCTAAATAGAAATCAAAAACACTGAATTGGACCCTCAACCCTCAAACCCTTCACCCCTTTAAAAAACCAAATCACTCAAAACAAGATTTCGAAGCGTTTTTAGCACCTTTTTCTAATATCTAAATGTTACAAAGACGAGTGAATCTTTCCTAATATTGTAGACTGACAATAAAACTATAGGATCACGAAAAAAGTAACAACTAAAAACCTTCTTTGGCCTGCCATAAACCTCCTCAAAATACCCAAAAAAATGTCCCGAAATCATGATTTATCATTAAAAACCATACCCTGATCATCACCCCAAACTTGATAAACACCAAATCCACTAATCATAGAACCTCAATTAAACCCTAAATAGAAATCTCAAACACTAAGTTAGACCCCCGACCCTCATACCCCTCACCCTTTTGAGAAATAAAATCACTCAAAACAAGATTTCAAAGCATTTTGAGCACCTTTTTCTAATATCTTAATGTTTCAAAAACGAGTGAACTTTTACCTAAAATTGTAGACTGGCAATAAAAATATTGTATCACGAAAATATATACAACCAAAACCTTCTTTGGCCTGCTAAAAACAACCCCAAAGTACCCATAAAATATCTTGAAACCATGATTTATCATTAAAAATCATACCTTGATCATCACTCCAAACTCAATAAACACCAAATCCCCTAATCCCATATCCTCAATTAAACCCTAAATAGAAATAAAAAACACTGAATTGGACCCTCAACCCTCAAACCCTTCACCCCTTTAAAAAACCAAATCACTCAAAACAAGATTTCGAAGCGTTTTTAGCACCTTTTTCTAATATCTAAATGTTACAAAGACGAGTGAATCTTTCCTAATATTGTAGACTGACAATAAAACTATAGGATCACGAAAAAAGTAACAACTAAAAACCTTCTTTGGCCTGCCATAAACCTCCTCAAAATACCCAAAAAAATGTCCCGAAATCATGATTTATCATTAAAAACCATACCCTGATCATCACCCCAAACTTGATAAACACCAAATCCACTAATCATAGAACCTCAATTAAACCCTAAATAGAAATCTCAAACACTAAGTTAGACCCCCGACCCTCATACCCCTCACCCTTTTGAGAAATAAAATCACTCAAAACAAGATTTCAAAGCATTTTGAGCACCTTTTTCTAATATCTTAATGTTTCAAAAACGAGTGAACTTTTACCTAAAATTGTAGACTGGCAATAAAAATATTGTATCACGAAAATATATACAACCAAAACCTTCTTTGGCCTGCTAAAAACAACCCCAAAGTACCCATAAAATATCTTGAAACCATGATTTATCATTAAAAATCATACCTTGATCATCACTCCAAACTCAATAAACACCAAATCCCCTAATCCCATATCCTCAATTAAACCCTAAATAGAAATAAAAAACACTGAATTGGACCCTCAACCCTCAAACCCTTCACCCCTTTAAAAAACCAAATCACTCAAAACAAGATTTCGAAGCGTTTTTAGCACCTTTTTCTAATATCTAAATGTTACAAAGACGAGTGAATCTTTCCTAATATTGTAGACTGACAATAAAACTATAGGATCACGAAAAAAGTAACAACTAAAAACCTTCTTTGGCCTGCCATAAACCTCCTCAAAATACCCAAAAAAATGTCCCGAAATCATGATTTATCATTAAAAACCATACCCTGATCATCACCCCAAACTTGATAAACACCAAATCCACTAATCATAGAACCTCAATTAAACCCTAAATAGAAATCTCAAACACTAAGTTAGACCCCCGACCCTCATACCCCTCACCCTTTTGAGAAATAAAATCACTCAAAACAAGATTTCAAAGCATTTTGAGCACCTTTTTCTAATATCTTAATGTTTCAAAAACGAGTGAACTTTTACCTAAAATTGTAGACTGGCAATAAAAATATTGTACCACGAAAATATATACAACCAAAACCTTCTTTGGCCTGCTAAAAACAACCCCAAAGTACCAATAAAATATCTTGAAACCATGATTTATCATTAAAAATCATACCTTGATCATCACTCCAAACTCAATAAACACCAAATCCCCTAATCCCATATCCTCAATTAAACCCTAAATAGAAATCAAAAACACTGAATTGGACCCCCAACCGTCAAACCCTTCACCCCTTTAAAAAACCAAATCACTCAAAACAAGATTTCGAAGCGTTTTTAGCACCTTTTTCTAATATCTAAATGTTACAAAGACGAGTGAATCTTTCCTAATATTGTAGACTGACAATAAAACTATAGGATCACGAAAAAAGTAACAACTAAAAACCTTCTTTGGCCTGCCATAAACCTCCTCAAAATACCCAAAAAAATGTCCCGAAATCATGATTTATTATTAAAAATCATACCCTGATCATCACCCCAAACTTGATAAACACCAAATCCACTAATCATAGAACCTCAATTAAACCCTAAATAGAAATCTCAAACACTAAGTTAGACCCCCGACCCTCATACCCCTCACCCTTTTGAGAAATAAAATCACTCAAAACAAGATTTCAAAGCATTTTGAGCACCTTTTTCTAATATCTTAATGTTTCAAAAACGAGTGAACTTTTACCTAAAATTGTAGACTGGCAATAAAAATATTGTATCACGAAAATATATACAACCAAAACCTTCTTTGGCCTGCTAAAAACAACCCCAAAGTACCAATAAAATATCTTGAAACCATGATTTATCATTAAAAATCATACCTTGATCATCACTCCAAACTCAATAAACACCAAATCCCTTAATCCCATATCCTCAATTAAACCCTAAATAGAAATCAAACTAACTGAATTGGACCCTCAACCCTCAAACCCTTCACCCCTTTAAAAAACCAAATCACTCAAAACAAGATTTCGAAGCGTTTTTAGCACCTTTTTCTAATATCTAAATGTTACAAAGACGAGTGAATCTTTCCTAATATTGTAGACTGACAATAAAACTATAGGATCACGAAAAAAGTAACAACTAAAAACCTTCTTTGGCCTGCCATAAACCTCCTCAAAATACCCAAAAAAATGTCCCGAAATCATGATTTATCATTAAAAATCATACCCTGATCATCACCCCAAACTTGATAAACACCAAATCCACTAATCATAGAACCTCAATTAAACCCTAAATAGAAATCTCAAACACTAAGTTAGACCCCCGACCCTCATACCCCTCACCCTTTTGAGAAATAAAATCACTCAAAACAAGATTTCAAAGCATTTTGAGCACCTTTTTCTAATATCTTAATGTTTCAAAAACGAGTGAACTTTTACCTAAAATTGTAGACTGGCAATAAAAATATTGTATCACGAAAATATATACAACCAAAACCTTCTTTGGCCTGCTAAAAACAACCCCAAAGTACCCATAAAATATCTTGAAACCATGATTTATCATTAAAAATCATACCTTGATCATCACTCCAAACTCAATAAACACCAAATCCCCTAATCCCATATCCTCAATTAAACCCTAAATAGAAATCAAAAACACTGAATTGGACCCTCAACCCTCAAACCCTTCACCCCTTTAAAAAACCAAATCACTCAAAACAAGATTTCGAAGCGTTTTTAGCACCTTTTTGTAATATCTAAATGTTACAAAGACGAGTGAATCTTTCCTAATATTGTAGACTGACAATAAAACTATAGGATCACGAAAAAAGTAACAACTAAAAACCTTCTTTGGCCTGCCATAAACCTCCTCAAAATACCCAAAAAAATGTCCCGAAATCATGATTTATCATTAAAAATCATACCCTGATCATCACCCCAAACTTGATAAACACCAAATCCACTAATCATAGAACCTCAATTAAACCCTAAATAGAAATCTCAAACACTAAGTTAGACCCCCGACCCTCATACCCCTCACCCTTTTGAGAAATAAAATCACTCAAAACAAGATTTCAAAGCATTTTGAGCACCTTTTTCTAATATCTTAATGTTTCAAAAACGAGTGAACTTTTACCTAAAATTGTAGACTGGCAATAAAAATATTGTATCACGAAAATATATACAACCAAAACCTTCTTTGGCCTGCTAAAAACAACCCCAAAGTACCAATAAAATATCTTGAAACCATGATTTATCATTAAAAATCATACCTTGATCATCACTCCAAACTCAATAAACACCAAATCCCTTAATCCCATATCCTCAATTAAACCCTAAATAGAAATCAAACTAACTGAATTGGACCCTCAACCCTCAAACCCTTCACCCCTTTAAAAAACCAAATCACTCAAAACAAGATTTCGAAGCGTTTTTAGCACCTTTTTCTAATATCTAAATGTTACAAAGACGAGTGAATCTTTCCTAATATTGTAGACTGACAATAAAACTATAGGATCACGAAAAAAGTTACAACTAAAAATCTTCTTTGGCCTACCAAAAACCTCCTCAAAATACCCAAAAAACGTCCCAAAATCATGACTTATCATTAAAAATCATACCCTGATCATCACCCCAAACTCAAAAAACACCAAATCTTCTAATCATAGAACCTCAATTAAACCCTAAATAGAAATCTAAAACGCTAAGTTAGACCCCCGACCCTCAAACCCCTCCCCCTTTTGATAAATAAAATCACTCAAAACAAGATTTCGAAGCATTTTGAGCACCTTTTTCTAATATCTTAATGTTTAAAAAAGAGTGAACTTTTACCTAAAATTGTAGACTGGCAATAAAAATATTGTTTCACGAAAATATATACAACCAAAACCTTCTTTGGCCTGCTAAAAACAACCCCAAAGTACCCATAAAATATCTTGACACCAAGATTTATCATTAAAAATCATACCCTGATCATCACACCAAACTCAATAAACACCAAATCCCCTAATCCCATATCCTCAATTAAACCCTTAATAGAAATTTAAAACACTGAATTGGACCCCCAACCCTCAAACCCTTCACCCCTTTGAAAAATCAAATCACTCAAAACAAGATTTCGAAGCGTAAATATATACAACCAAAACCTTCTTTGGCCTGCTAAAAACAACCCCAACGTACCCATAAAATATCCTGAAACCATGATTTATCATTAAAAATCATACCCTGATCATCACCCCAAACTCAATAAACAACAAATCTCCTAATCCCATATCCTCAATTAAACCCTAAATAGTAATCTAAAACACTGAATTGGACCCCCAACCCTCAAACCTTCACCCTTTTGAGAATTCAAATCACTCAAAACAAGATTTCGAAACATTTTGAGTACCTTTTTCTCTCTAAATGTTACAAAAACGAGTGAATCTTTACCTAATATTGTAGACTGACATTCAAACTATAGGATCACGAAAAAAGTAACAACTAAAAAACCTTCTTTGGCCTGCCATAAACCTCCTCAAAATACCCAAAAAAATGTCCCGAAATCATGATTTATCATTAAAAACCATACCCTGATCATCACCCCAAACTTGATAAACACCAAATCCACTAATCATAGAACCTCAATTAAACCCTAAATAGAAATCTCAAACACTAAGTTAGACCCCCGACCCTCATACCCCTCACCCTTTTGAGAAATAAAATCACTCAAAACAAGATTTCAAAGCATTTTGAGCACCTTTTTCTAATATCTTAATGTTTCAAAAACGAGTGAACTTTTACCTAAAATTGTAGACTGGCAATAAAAATATTGTATCACGAAAATATATACAACCAAAACCTTCTTTGGCCTGCTAAAAACAACCCCAAAGTACCAATAAAATATCTTGAAACCATGATTTATCATTAAAAATCATACCTTGATCATCACTCCAAACTCAATAAACACCAAATCCCCTAATCCCATATCCTCAATTAAACCCTAAATAGAAATCAAAAACACTGAATTGGACCCCCAACCGTCAAACCCTTCACCCCTTTAAAAAACCAAATCACTCAAAACAAGATTTCGAAGCGTTTTTAGCACCTTTTTCTAATATCTAAATGTTACAAAGACGAGTGAATCTTTCCTAATATTGTAGACTGACAATAAAACTATAGGATCACGAAAAAAGTAACAACTAAAAACCTTCTTTGGCCTGCCATAAACCTCCTCAAAATACCCAAAAAAATGTCCCGAAATCATGATTTATCATTAAAAATCATACCCTGATCATCACCCCAAACTTGATAAACACCAAATCCACTAATCATAGAACCTCAATTAAACCCTAAATAGAAATCTCAAACACTAAGTTAGACCCCCGACCCTCATACCCCTCACCCTTTTGAGAAATAAAATCACTCAAAACAAGATTTCAAAGCATTTTGAGCACCTTTTTCTAATATCTTAATGTTTCAAAAACGAGTGAACTTTTACCTAAAATTGTAGACTGGCAATAAAAATATTGTATCACGAAAATATATACAACCAAAACCTTCTTTGGCCTGCTAAAAACAACCCCAAAGTACCAATAAAATATCTTGAAACCATGATTTATCATTAAAAATCATACCTTGATCATCACTCCAAACTCAATAAACACCAAATCCCCTAATCCCATATCCTCAATTAAACCCTAAATAGAAATCAAACTAACTGAATTGGACCCTCAACCCTCAAACCCTTCACCCCTTTAAAAAACCAAATCACTCAAAACAAGATTTCGAAGCGTTTTTAGCACCTTTTTCTAATATCTAAATGTTACAAAGACGAGTGAATCTTTCCTAATATTGTAGACTGACAATAAAACTATAGGATCACGAAAAAAGTTACAACTAAAAATCTCCTTTGGCCTGCCAAAAACCTCCTCAAAATACCCAAAAAACGTCCCAAAATCATGACTTATCATTAAAAATCATACCCTGATCATCACCCCAAACTCAAAAAACACCAAATCTTCTAATCATAGAACCTCAATTAAACCCTAAATAGAAATCTAAAACGCTAAGTTAGACCCCCGACCCTCAAACCCCTCCCCCTTTTGATAAATAAAATCACTCAAAACAAGATTTCGAAGCATTTTGAGCACCTTTTTCTAATATCTTAATGTTTAAAAAAGAGTGAACTTTTACCTAAAATTGTAGACTGGCAATAAAAATATTGTATCACGAAAATATATACAACCAAAACCTTCTTTGGCCTGCTAAAAACAACCCCAAAGTACCCATAAAATATCTTGACACCAAGATATATCATTAAAAATCATACCCTGATCATCACACCAAACTCAATAAACACCAAATCCCCTAATCCCATATCCTCAATTAAACCCTTAATAGAAATTTAAAACACTGAATTGGACCCCCAACCCTCAAACCCTTCACCCCTTTGAAAAATCAAATCACTCAAAACAAGATTTCGAAGCGTAAATATATACAACCAAAACCTTCTTTGGCCTGCTAAAAACAACCCCAACGTACCCATAAAATATCCTGAAACCATGATTTATCATTAAAAATCATACCCTGATCATCACCCCAAACTCAATAAACAACAAATCTCCTAATCCCATATCCTCAATTAAACCCTAAATAGTAATCTAAAACACTGAATTGGACCCCCAACCCTCAAACCTTCACCCTTTTGAGAATTCAAATCACTCAAAACAAGATTTCGAAGCATTTTGAGCACCTTTTTCTCTCTAAATGTTACAAAAACGAGTGAATCTTTACCTAATATTGTAGACTGACATTCAAACTATAGGATCACGAAAAAAGTAACAACTAAAAACCTTCTTTGGCCTGCCATAAACCTCCTCAAAATACCCAAAAAAATGTCCCGAAATCATGATTTATCATTAAAAACCATACTCTGGTCATCACCCCGAACTTGATAAACACCAAATCCACTAATCATAGAACCTCAATTAAACCCTAAATAGAAATCTCAAACACTAAGTTAGACCCCCGACCCTCATACCCCTCACCCTTTTGAGAAATAAAATCACTCAAAACAAGATTTCGAAGCATTTTGAGCACCTTTTTCTAATATCTTAATGTTTCAAAAACGAGTGAACTTTTGCCTAAAATTGTAGACTGGCAATAAAAATATTGTATCACGAAAATATATACAACCAAAACCTTCTTTGGTCTGCTAAAAACAACCCCAAAGTACCGATAAAATATCTTGAAACCGTTATTTATCATTAAAAATCATACCTTGATCATCACCCCAAACTCAATAAACACCAAATCCCCTAATCCCATATCCTCAATTAAACCCTAAATAGAAATCAAAAACACTGAATTGGACCCCCAACCCTCAAACCCTTCACCCCTTTAAAAAACCAAATCACTCAAAACAAGATTTCGAAGCGTTTTTAGCACCTTTTTCTAATATCTAAATGTTACAAAGACGAGTGAATCTTTCCTAATATTGTAGACTGACAATAAAACTATAGGATCACGAAAAAAGTTACAACTAAAAACCATCTTTGGCCTGCCAAAAACCTCCTCAAAATACCCTTAAAATGTCCCAAAACCATAATTTATCATTAAAAATCATACCCTGATCATCACCCCAAGCTCAAAAAACACCAAATACTCTAATCCCATATCCTGAATTAAACGCTATATAGAAATCTAAAACACTGAATTGGACCCCCAACCCTCAAACCCTTCACCCTTTTGAGAATTCAAATCACTCAAAACAAGATTTCGAAGCATTTTGAGCACCTTTTTCTCATATCTAAATGTTACAAAAACGAGTGAATCTTTACCTAATATTGTAGACTGACATTCAAACTATAGGATCACGAAAAAAGTAACAACTAAAAACCTTCTTTGGCCTGCCATAAACCTCCTCAAAATACCCAAAAAAATGTCCCGAAATCATGATTTATCATTAAAAACCATACTCTGGTCATCACCCCAAACTTGATAAACACCAAATCCACTAATCATAGAACCTCAATTAAACCCTAAATAGAAATCTCAAACACTAAGTTAGACCCCCGACCCTCATACCCCTCACCCTTTTGAGAAATAAAATCACTCAAAACAAGATTTCGAAGCATTTTGAGCACCTTTTTCTAATATCTTAATGTTTCAAAAACGAGTGAACTTTTACCTAAAATTGTAGACTGGCAATAAAAATATTGTATCACGAAAATATATACAACCAAAACCTTCTTTGGTCTGCTAAAAACAACCCCAAAGTACCGATAAAATATCTTGAAACCATTATTTATCATTAAAAATCATACCTTGATCATCACCCCAAACTCAATAAACACCAAATCCCCTAATCCCATATCCTCAATTAAACCCTAAATAGAAATCAAAAACACTGAATTGGACCCCCAACCCTCAAACCCTTCACCCCTTTAAAAAACCAAATCACTCAAAACAAGATTTCGAAGCGTTTTTAGCACCTTTTTCTCATATCTAAATGTTACAAAGACGAGTGAATCTTTCCTAATATTGTAGACTGACAATAAAACTATAGGATCACGAAAAAAGTTACAACTAAAAACCATCTTTGGCCTGCCAAAAACCTCCTCAAAATACCCTTAAAATGTCCCAAAACCATAATTTATCATTAAAAATCATACCCTGATCATCACCCCAAGCTCAAAAAACACCAAATACTCTAATCCCATATCCTCAATTAAACCCTATATAGAAATCTAAAACACTGAATTGGACCCCCAACCCTCAAACCCTTCACCCTTTTGAGAATTCAAATCACTCAAAACAAGATTTCGAAGCATTTTGAGCACCTTTTTCTCATATCTAAATGTTACAAAAACGAGTGAATCTTTACCTAATATTGTAGACTGACATTCAAACTATAGGATCACGAAAAAAATAACAACTAAAAACCTTCTTTGGCCTGCCATAAACCTCCTCAAAATACCCAAAAAAATGTCCCGAAATCATGATTTATCATTAAAAACCATACTCTGGTCATCACCCCAAACTTGATAAACACCAAATCCACTAATCATAGAACCTCAATTAAACCCTAAATAGAAATCTCAAACACTAAGTTAGACCCCCGACCCTCATACCCCTCACCCTTTTGAGAAATAAAATCACTCAAAACAAGATTTCGAAGCATTAGCACCTTTTTCTAATATCTTAATGTTTCAAAAACGAGTGAACTTTTACCTAAAATTGTAGACTGGCAATAAAAATATTGTATCACGAAAATATATACAACCAAAACCTTCTTTGGTCTGCTAAAAACAACCCCAAAGTACCGATAAAATATCTTGAAACCATTATTTATCATTAAAAATCATACCTTGATCATCACCCCAAACTCAATAAACACCAAATCCCCTAATCCCATATCCTCAATTAAACCCTAAATAGAAATCAAAAACACCGAATTGGACCCCCAACCCTCAAACCCTTCACCCCTTTAAAAAACCAAATCACTCAAAACAAGATTTCGAAGCGTTTTTAGCACCTTTTTCTCATATCTAAATGTTAAAAAGACGAGTGAATCTTTCCTAATATTGTAGACTGACAATAAAACTATAGGATCACGAAAAAAGTTACAACTAAAAACCATCTTTGGCCTGCCAAAAACCACCTCAAAATACCCTTAAAATGTCCCAAAACCATAATTTATCATTAAAAATCATACCCTGATCATCACCCCAAGCTCAAAAAACACCAAATACTCTAATCCCATATCCTCAATTAAACCCTATATAGAAATCTAAAACACTGAATTGGACCCCCAACCCTCAAACCCTTCACCCTTTTGAGAATTCAAATCACTCAAAACAAGATTTCGAAGCATTTTGAGCACCTTTTTCTCATATCTAAATGTTACAAAAACGAGTGAATCTTTACCTAATATTGTAGACTGACATTCAAATTATAGGATCACGAAAAAAGTAATACCTAAAAACCTTCTTTGGCCTGCCATAAACCTCCTCAAAATACCCAAAAAAATGTCCCGAAATCATGATTTATAATTAAAAACCATACCCTGATCATCACCCCAAACTTGATAAACACCAAATACACTAATCATAGAACCTCAATTAAACCCTAAATAGAAATGTCAAACACTAAGTTAGACCCCCGACCCTCATACCCCTCACCCTTTTGAGAAATAAAATCACTCAAAACAAGATTTCGAAGCATTTTGAGCACCTTTTTCTAATATCAAAAATGTTTCAAAAACGAGTGAACTTTTACCTAAAATTGTAGACTGGCAATAAAAATATTGTATCACGAAAATATATACAACCAAAACCTTCTTTGGCCTTCTAAAAACAACCCCAAAGTACCCATAAAATATCTTGAAACCATGATTTATCATTAAAAATCATACCTTGATCATCACTCCAAACTCAATAAACACCAAATCCCCTAATCCCATATCCTCAATTAAACCCTAAATAGAAATCAAAAACACTGAATCGGACCCTCAACCCTCAAACCCTTCACCCCTTTAAAAAACCAAATCACTCAAAACAAGTTTTCAAAGCGTTTTTAGCACCTTTTTCTAATATCAAAATGTTACAAAGACGAGTGAATCTTTCCTAATATTGTAGACTGACAATAAAACTATAGGATCACGAAAAAAGTAACAACTAAAAACCTGCTTTGGCCTGCCATAAACCTCCTCAAAATACCCAAAAAAATGTCCCGAAATCATGATTTATCATTAAAAACCATACCCTGATCATCACTCCAAACTTGATAAACACCAAATCCACTAATCATAGAACCTCAATTAAACCCTAAATAGAAATCTCAAACACTAAGTTAGACCCCCGACCCTCATACCCCTCACCCTTTTGAGAAATAAAATCACTCAAAACAAGATTTCGAAGCATTTTGAGCACCTTTTTCTAATATCTTAATGTTTCAAAAACGAGTGAACTTTTACCTAAAATTGTAGACTGGCAATAAAAATATTGTATCACGAAAATATATACAACCAAAACCTTCTTTGGCCTGCTAAAAACAACCCCAAAGTACCCATAAAATATCTTGAAACCATGATTTATCATTAAAAATCATACCTTGATCATCACTTCAAACTCAATAAACACCAAATCCCCTAATCCCATATCCTCAATTAAACCCTAAATAGAAATCAAAAACACTGAATTGGACCCTCAACCCTCAAACCCTTCACCCCTTTAAAAAACCAAATCACTCAAAACAAGATTTCGAAGCGTTTTTAGCACCTTTTTCTAATATCTAAATGTTACAAAGACGAGTGAATCTTTCATAATATTGTAGACTGACAATAAAACTATAGGATCACGATAAAAGTTACAACTAAAACCTTCTTTGGCCTGCCAAAAACCTCCTCAAAATACCCAAAAAACGTCCCGAAATGATGACTTATCATTAAAAATCATACCCTGATCATCACCCCAAACTCAAAAACACCAAATCTTCTAATCATAGAACCTCAATTAAACCCTAAATAGAAATCTAAAACGCTAAGTTAGACCCCCGACCCTCAAACCCCTCCCCCTTTTGAGAAATAAAATCACTCAAAACAAGATTTCGAAGCATTTTGAGCACCTTTTTCTAATATCTTAATGTTTAAAAAACGAGTGAACTTTTACCTAAAATTGTATACTGGCAATAAAAATATTGTATCACGAAAATATATACAACCAAAACCTTCTTTGGCCTGCTAAAAACAACCCCAAAGTACCCATAAAATATCTTGACACCATGATTTATCATTAAAAATCATACCCTGATCATCACACCAAAATCAATAAACACCAAATCCCCTAATCCCATATCCTCAATTAAACCCTTAATAGAAATTTAAAACACTGAATTGGACCCCCAACCCTCAAACCCTTCACCCCTTTGAAAAATCAAATCACTCAAAACAAGATTTCGAAGCGTAAATATATACAACCAAAACCTTCTTTGACTGCTAAAAACAACCACAAAGTACCCATAAAATATCTTGAAACCATGATTTATCATAAAAAATCATACCATGATCATCACCCCAAACTCAATAACACCAAATCCCCAAATCCCATATCCTCAATTAAACCCTTAATAGAAATTTAAAACACTGAATTGGACTCCCAACCCTCAAACCCTTCACCCCTTTAAAAAACCAAATCACTCAAAACAAGATTTCGAAGCGTTTTTAGCACCTTTTTCTAATATCTAAATGTTACAAAAACAAGTGAATCTTTACCTAATATTGTAGACTGACAATCAAATTATAGTATCACGAAAATAGTAACAACTAAAAACCTTCTTTGGCCTGCCATAAACCTCCTCAAAATACCCAAAAAAATGTCCCGAAATCATGATTTATCATTAAAAATCATACCCTCATCATCACCCCAAACTAAAAAAACACCAAATCCTCTAATCATAGAACCCCAATTAAACCCTAAATAGAAATCTCAAACACTAAGTTAGACCCCCGACCCTCAAACCCCTCACCCTTTTGAGAAATAAAATCACTCAAAACAAGATTTCGAAGCGTTTTGAGCACCTTTTTCTAATATCTTAATGTTTCAAAAACGAGTGAACTTGTACCTAAAATTGTAGACTGGCTATAAAACTATTGTATCACGAAAATATATACAACCAAAACATTCTTTGGCCTGCTAAAAACAACCCCAAAGTACCCATAAAATATCCTGAAACCATGATTTAAAAATCATACCGTGATCATCACCCCAAACTCAATAAACAACAAATCTCCTAATCCCATATCCTCAATTAAACCCTAAATAGTAATCTAAAACACTGAATTGGACCCCCAACCCTCAAACCCTTCACCCTTTCGAGAAATAAAATCACTCAAAACAAGATTTCGAAGCGTTTTTAGCACCTTTTTGTAATATCTAAATGTTACAAAAACGAGTGAATCTTTACCTAATATTGTAGACTGACAATCAAACTATAGGATCACGAAAAAAGTTACAACTAAAAACCTTCTTTGGCCTGCCAAAAACCTCCTCAAAATACCCATAAATGTCCAAAAACCATAATTTATCATTAAAAATCATACCCTGATCATCACCCCAAACTCAAAAAACACCAAATACTCTAATCCCATATCCTCAATTAAACCCTATATAGAAATCTAAAACACTCAATTGGACCCATAACCCTCAAACCCTTCACCCTTTGGATAATTCAAATCACTCAAAACAAGATTTCGAAGCATTTTGAGCACCTTTTTCTCATATCTAAATGTTACAAAAACGAGTGAATCTTTACCTAATATTGTATACTGACAATCAAACTATAGGATCACGAAAAAAGTCTCAACTAAAAACCTTCTTTGGCCTGCCATAAACCTCCTCAAAATACCCAAAAAAATGTCCGAAATCATGATTTATCATTAAAAATCATACCCTGATCATCAACCCAAACTTGAAAAACACCAAATCCACTAATCATAGAACCTCAATTAAACCCTAAATAGAAATCTCAAACACTAAATAGACCCCTCACCATTTTGAGAAATAAAATCAATCAAACAAGATTTCGAAGCATTTTGAGCACCTTTTTCTAATATCTTAATGTTTCAAAAACGAGTGAACTTTTACCTAAAATTGTAGACTGGCAATAAAAATATTGTATCAAGAAAATATATACAACCAAAACCTTCTTTGGCCTGCTAAAAACAACCCCAAAGTAGCCATAAAATATCTTGATACCATGATTTATCAATAAAAATCATACCCTGATCATCACCCCAAACTCAATAAACACCAAATCCCCTAATCCCATATCCTCAATTAAACCCTATATAGAAATCTAAAACACTGTATTGGACCCCCAACCCTCAAACCCTTCACCCTTTTTAGAATTCAAATCACTCAAAACAAGATTTCGAAGCATTTTGAGCACCTTTTTCTCATATCTAAATGTTACAAAAACGAGTGAATCTTTACCTAATATTGTAGACTGACATTCAAACTATAGGATCACGAAAAAAGTAACAATTAAAAACTTTCTTTGGCCTGCCATAAACCTCCTCAAAATACCCAAAAACATGTCCCGAAATCATGATTTATCATTAAAAATCATACCCTCATCATCACCCCAAACTAAAAAAACACCAAATCCTCTAATCATAGAACCCCAATTAAACCCTAAATAGAAATCTCAAACACTAAGTTAGACCCCCGACCCTCAAACTCCTCACCTTTTTGAGAAAAAAAATCACTCAAAACAAGATTTCGAAGCGTTTTGAGCACCTTTTTCTAATATCTTAATGTTTCAAAAACGAGTGAACTTTTACCTTAAATTGTAGACTGGCAATAAAAATATTGTATCACGAAAATATATACAACCAAAACCTTCTTTGGCCTGCTAAAAATAACCCCGAAGTACCCATAAAATATCCTGAAACCATGATTTATCATTAAAATCATACCCTGATCATCACGCCAAACTCAATAAACACCAAATCCCCTAATCCCATATCCTCAATTAAACCCTAAATAGAAATCTAAAACACTGAATTGGACCCCCAACCCTCAAACCCTTTACCCTTTTGAGAAATCAAATCATTCAAAAAGAAGATTTCGAAGCGTTTTTAGCACCTTTTTCTAATATCTAAATGTTACAAAAACAAGTGAATCTTTACCTAATATTGTAGACTGACAATAAAACTATAGAATCACGAAAAAAGTAACAACTAAAAACCTTTGGCCTGCCATAAACCTCCTCAAAATACCCAAAAAATGTTCCGAAATCATGATTTATCATTAAAAATCATACCCTGATCATCACCCCAAACTCAAAAAACACCAAATCTTCTAATCATAGAACCTCAATTAAACCCTAAATAGAAATCTAAAACTCTATGTTAGACCCCCGACCCTCAAACCCCTCACCCTTTTGAGAAATAAAATCACTCAAAACAAGATTTCGAAGCGTTTTGAGCACCTTTTTCTAATATCTTAATGTTTCAAAAACGAGTGAACTTGTACCTAAAATTGTAGACTGGCTATAAAACTATTGTATCACGAAAATATATACCACCAAAACATTCTTTGGCCTGCTAAAAACAACCCCAAAGTACCCATAAAATATCCTGAAACCATGATTTAAAAATCATACCCTGATCATCACCCCAAACTCAATAAACAACAAATCTCCTAATCCCATATCCTCAATTAAACCCAAATAGTAATCTAAAACATTGAATTGGACCCCCAACCCTCAAACCCTTCACCCTTTGGAGAAATAAAATCACTCAAAACAAGATTTCGAAGCGTTTTTAGCACATTTTTCTCATATCTAAATGTTACAAAAACGAGTGAATCTTTACCTAATATTGTAGACTGACATTCAAACTATAGGATCACCAAAAAAGTAATACCTAAAAACCTTCTTTGGCCTGCCATAAACCTCCTCAAAATACCCAAAAAAATGTCCCGAAATCATGATTTATCATTAAAAACCATACCCTGATCATCACCCCAAACTTGATAAACACCAAATCCACTAATCATAGAACCTCAATTAAACCCTAAATAGAAATCTCAAACACTAAGTTAGACCCCCGACCCTCATACCCCTCACCCTTTTGAGAAATAAAATCACTCAAAACAAGATTTCGAAGCATTTTGAGCACCTTTTTCTAATATCATAATGTTTCAAAAACGAGTGAACTTTTACCTAAAATTGTAGACTGGCAATAAAAATATTGTATCACGAAAATATATACAACCAAAACCTTCTTTGGCCTTCTAAAAACAACACCAAAGTACCCATAAAATATCTTGAAACCATGATTTATCATTAAAAATCATACCTTGATCATCACTCCAAACTCAATAAACACCAAATCCCCTAATCCCAACACCAAATCCCCTAATCCCATATCCTCAATTAAACCCTAAATAGAAATCAAAAACACTGAATTGGACCCTCAACCCTCAAACCCTTCACCCCTTTAAAAAACCAAATCACTCAAAACAAGTTTTCGAAGCGTTTTTAGCACCTTTTTATAATATCTAAATGTTACAAAGACGAGTGAATCTTTCCTAATATTGTAGACTGACAATAAAACTATAGGATCACGAAAAAAGTAACAACTAAAAACCTTCTTTGGCCTGCCATAAACCTCCTCAAAATACCCAAAAAAATGTCCCGAAATCATGATTTATCATTAAAAACCATACCCTGATCATCACTCCAAACTTGATAAACACCAAATCCACTAATCATAGAACCTCAATTAAACCCTAAATAGAAATCTCAAACACTAAGTTAGACCCCCGACCCTCATACCCCTCACCCTTTTGAGAAATAAAATCACTCAAAACAAGATTTCGAAGCATTTTGAGCACCTTTTTCTAATATCTTAATGTTTCAAAAACGAGTGAACTTTTACCTAAAATTGTAGACTGGCAATAAAAATATTGTATCACGAAAATATATACAACCAAAACCTTCTTTGGCCTGCTAAAAACAACCCCAAAGTACCTATAAAATATCTTGAAACCATGATTTATCATTAAAAATCATACCTTGATCATCACTCCAAACTCAATAAACACCAAATCCCCTAATCCCATATCCTCAATTAAACCCTAAATAGAAATCAAAAACACTGAATTGGACCCTCAACCCTCAAACCCTTCACCCCTTTAAAAAACCAAATCACTCAAAACAAGATTTCGAAGCGTTTTTAGCAACTTTTTCTAATATCTAAATGTTACAAAGACGAGTGAATCTTTCACAATATTGTAGACTGACAATAAAACTATAGGATCACGATAAAAGTTACAACTAAAACCTTCTTTGGCCTGTCAAAAACCTCCTCAAAATACCCAAAAAACGTCCCGAAATGATGACTTATCATTAAAAATCATACCCTGATCATCACCCCAAACTCAAAAAACACCAAATCTTCTAATCATAGAACCTCAATTAAACCCTAAATAGAAATCTAAAACGCTAAGTTAGACCCCCGACCCTCAAACCCCTCCCCCTTTTGAGAAATAAAATCACTCAAAACAAGATTTCGAAGCATTTTGAGCACCTTTTTCTAATATCTTAATGTTTAAAAAACGAGTGAACTTTTACCTAAAATTGTAGACTGGCAATAAAAATATTGTATCACGAAAATATATACAACCAAAACCTTCTTTGGCCTGCTAAAAACAACCCCAAAGTACCCATAAAATATCTTGAAACCATGATTTATCATTAAAAATCATACCCTGATCATCACCCCAAACTCAATAACACCAAATCCCCAAATCCCATATCCTCAATTAAACCCTTAATAGAAATTTAAAACACTGAATTGGACTCCCAACCCTCAAACCCTTCACCCCTTTGAAAAATCAAATCACTCAAAACAAGATTTCGAAGCGTTTTTAGCACCTTTTTCTAATATCTAAATGTTAAAAAAACGAGTGAATCTTTCCTAATATTGTAGACTGACAATCAAACTATAGGATCACGAAAAAAGTTACAACTAAAAACCTTCTTTGGCCTGCCAAAAAACTCCTCAAAATACCTATAAAATGTCCCAAAACCATGATTTATCATTAAAAATCATACCCTGATCATCAGCCCAAACTCAAAAAAACCAAATCCTCTAATCCCATATCCTCAATTAAACCCTATACAGAAATATAAAACACTGAATTGGACCCCCAACCCTCAAACCCTTCACCCTTTTGAGAATTCAAATCACTCAAAACAAGATTTCGAACCATTTTGAGCACCTTTTTCTAATATCTAAATGTTACAAAAACGAGTGAATCTTTACCTAATATTGTAGACTGACAATCAAATTATAGTATCTCGAAAAAAGTAACAACTAAAAACCTTCTTTGGCCTGCCATAAACCTCCTCAAAATACCCAAAAAAATGTCCCGAAATCATGATTTATCATTAAAAATCATACCCTCATCATCACCCCAAACTAAAAAAACACCAAATCCTCTAATCATAGAACCCCAATTAAACCCTAAATAGAAATCTCAAACACTAAGTTAGACCCCCGACCCTCAAACTCCTCACCTTTTTGAGAAAAAAAATCACTCAAAACAAGATTTCGAAGCGTTTTGAGCATCTTTTTCTAATATCTTAATGTTTCAAAAACGAGTGAACTTTTACCTTAAATTGTAGACTGGCAATAAAAATATTGTATCACGAAAATATATACAACCAAAACCTTCTTTGGCCTGCTAAAAATAACCCCGAAGTACCCATAAAATATCCTGAAACCATGATTTATCATTAAAATCATACCCTGATCATCACGCCAAACTCAATAAACACCAAATCCCCTAATCCCATATCCTCAATTAAACCCTAAATAGAAATCTAAAACACTGAATTGGACCCCCAACCCTCAAACCCTTTACCCTTTTGAGAAATCAAATCATTCAAAAGAAGATTTCGAAGCGTTTTTAGCACCTTTTTCTAATATCTAAATGTTACAAAAACAAGTGAATCTTTACCTAATATTGTAGACTGACAATAAAACTATAGGATCACGAAAAAAGTAACAACTAAAAACCTTTGGCCTGCCATAAACCTCCTCAAAATACCCAAAAAATGTTCCGAAATCATGATTTATCATTAAAAATCATACCCTGATCATCACCCCAAACTCAAAAAACACCAAATCTTCTAATCATAGAACCTCAATTAAACCCTAAATAGAAATCTAAAACTCTAAGTTAGACCCCCGACCCTCAAACCCCTCACCCTTTTGAGAAATAAAATCACTCAAAACAAGATTTCGAAGCGTTTTGAGCACCTTTTTCTAATATCTTAATGTTTCAAAAACGAGTGAACTTGTACCTAAAATTGTAGACTGGCTATAAAACTATTGTATCACGAAAATATATACAACCAAAACATTCTTTGGCCTGCTAAAAACAACCCCAAAGTACCCATAAAATATCCTGAAACCATGATTTAAAAATCATACCCTGATCATCACCCCAAACTCAATAAACAACAAATCTCCTAATCCCATATCCTCAATTAAACCCAAATAGTAATCTAAAACATTGAATTGGACCCCCAACCCTCAAACCCTTCACCCTTTGGAGAAATAAAATCACTCAAAACAAGATTTCGAAGCGTTTTTAGCACCTTTTTCTCATATCTAAATGTTACAAAAACGAGTGAATCTTTACCTAATATTGTAGACTGACATTCAAACTATAGGATCACCAAAAAAGTAATACCTAAAAACCTTCTTTGGCCTGCCATAAACCTCCTCAAAATACCCAAAAAAATGTCCCGAAATCATGATTTATCATTAAAAACCATACCCTGATCACCACCCCAAACTTGATAAACACCAAATCCACTAATCATAGAACCTCAATTAAACCCTAAATAGAAATCTCAAACACTAAGTTAGACCCCCGACCCTCATACCCCTCACCCTTTTGAGAAATAAAATCACTCAAAACAAGATTTCGAAGCATTTTGAGCACCTTTTTCTAATATCTTAATGTTTCAAAAACGAGTGAACTTTTACCTAAAATTGTAGACTGGCAATAAAAATATTAAATCACGAAAATATATACAACCAAAACCTTCTTTGGCCTTCTAAAAACAACACCAAAGTACCCATAAAATATCTTGAAACCATGATTTATCATTAAAAATCATACCTTGATCATCACTCCAAACTCAATAAACACCAAATCCCCTAATCCCATATCCTCAATTAAACCCTAAATAGAAATCAAAAACACTGAATTGGACCCTCAACCCTCAAACCCTTCACCCCTTTAAAAAACCAAATCACTCAAAACAAGTTTTCGAAGCGTTTTTAGCACCTTTTTATAATATCTAAATGTTACAAAGACGAGTGAATCTTTCCTAATATTGTAGACTGACAATAAAACTATAGGATCACGAAAAAAGTAACAACTAAAAACCTTCTTTGGCCTGCCATAAACCTCCTCAAAATACCCAAAAAAATGTCCCGAAATCATGATTTATCATTAAAAACCATACCCTGATCATCACTTCAAACTTGATAAACACCAAATCCACTAATCATAGAACCTCAATTTAACCCTAAATAGAAATCTCAAACACTAAGTTAGACCCCCGACCCTCATACCCCTCACCCTTTTGAGAAATAAAATCACTCAAAACAAGATTTCGAAGCATTTTGAGCACCTTTTTCTAATATCTTAATGTTTCAAAAACGAGTGAACTTTTACCTAAAATTGTAGACTGGCAATAAAAATATTAAATCACGAAAATATATACAACAAAAACCTTCTTTGGCCTTCTAAAAACAACACCAAAGTACCCATAAAATATCTTGAAACCATGATTTATCATTAAAAATCATACCTTGATCATCACTCCAAACTCAATAAACACCAAATCCCCTAATCCCATATCCTCAATTAAACCCTAAATAGAAATCAAAAACACTGAATTGGACCCTCAACCCTCAAACCCTTCACCCCTTTAAAAAACCAAATCACTCAAAACAAGATTTCGAAGCGTTTTTAGCAACTTTTTCTAATATCTAAATGTTACAAAGACGAGTGAATCTTTCACAATATTGTAGACTGACAATAAAACTATAGGATCACGATAAAAGTTACAACTAAAACCTTCTTTGGCCTGTCAAAAACCTCCTCAAAATACCCAAAAAACGTCCCGAAATGATGACTTATCATTAAAAATCATACCCTGATCATCACCCCAAACTCCAAAAACACCAAATCTTCTAATCATAGAACCTCAATTAAACCCTAAATAGAAATCTAAAACGCTAAGTTAGACCCCCGACCCTCAAACCCCTTCCCCTTTTGAGAAATAAAATCACTGAAAACAAGATTTCGAAGCATTTTGAGCACCTTTTTCTAATATCTTAATGTTTAAAAAACGAGTGAACTTTTACCTAAAATTGTAGACTGGCAATAAAAATATTGTATCACGAAAATATATACAACCAAAACCTTCTTTGGCCTGCTAAAAACAACCCCAAAGTACCCATCAAATATCTTGACACCATGATTTATCATTAAAAATCATACCCTGATCATCACACCAAACTCAATAAACACCAAATTCCCTAATCCCATATCCTCAATTAAACCCTTAATAGAAATTTAAAACACTGAATTGGACCCCCAACCCTCAAACCCTTCACCCCTTTGAAAAATCAAATCACTCAAAACAAGATTTCGAAGCGTAAATATATACAACCAAAACCTTCTTTGACTGCTAAAAACAACCACAAAGTACCCATAAAATATCTTGAAACCATGATTTATCATGAAAAATCATACCATGATCATCACCCCAAACTCAATAACACCAAATCCCCAAATCCCATATCCTCAATTAAACCCTTAATAGAAATTTAAAACACTGAATTGGACTCCCAACCCTCAAACCCTTCACCCCTTTGAAAAATCAAATCACTCAAACAAGATTTCGAAGCGTTTTTAGCACCTTTTTCTAATATCTAAATGTTAAAAAAACGAGTGAATCTTTCCTAATATTGTAGACTGACAATCAAACTATAGGATCACGAAAAAAGTTACAACTAAAAACCTTCTTTGGCCTGCCAAAAACCTCCTCAAAATACTTATAAAATGTCCCAAAACCATGATTTATCATTAAAAATCATACCCTGATCATCACCCCAAACTCAAAAAAACTAAATCCTCTAATCCCATATCCTCAATTAAACCCTATATAGAAATATAAAACACTGAATTGGACCCCCAACCCTCAAACCCTTCACCCTTTTGAGAATTCAAATCACTCAAAACAAGATTTCGAACCATTTTGAGCACCTTTTTCTAATATCTAAATGTTACAAAAACGAATGAATCTTTACCTAATATTGTAGACTGACAATCAAATTATAGTATCACGAAAATAGTAACAACTAAAAACCTTCTTTGGCCTGCCATAAACCTCCTCAAAATACCCAAAAAAAATGTCCCGAAATCATGATTTATCATTAAAAATCATACCCTCATCATCACCCCAAACTAAAAAAACACCAAATCCTCTAATCATAGAACCCCAATTAAACCCTAAATAGAAATCTCAAACACTAAGTTAGACCCCCGACCCTCAAACTCCTCACCTTTTTGAGCAAAAAAATCACTCAAAACAAGATTTCGAAGCGTTTTGAGCACCTTTTTCTAATATCTTAATGTTTCAAAAACGAGTGAACTTGTACCTTAAATTGTAGACTTGCAATAAAAATATTGTATCACGAAAATATATACAACCAAAACCTTCTTTGGCCTGCTAAAAATAACCCCAAAGTACCCATAAAATATCCTGAAACCATGAAGATTTCGAAGCGTTTTGAGCACCTTTTTCTAATATCTTAATGTTTCAAAAACGAGTGAACTTGTACCTTAAATTGTAGACTTGCAATAAAAATATTGTATCACGAAAATATATACAACCAAAACCTTCTTTGGCCTGCTAAAAATAACCCCAAAGTACCCATAAAATATCCTGAAACCATGATTTATCATTAAAATCATACCCTGATCATCACGCCAAACTCAATAAACACCAAATCCCCTAATCCCATATCCTCAATTAAACCCTAAATAGAAATCTAAAACACTGAATTGGACCCCCAACCCTCAAACCCTTTACCCTTTTGAGAAATCAAATCATTCAAAAGAAGATTTCGAAGCGTTTTTAGCACCTTTTTCTAATATCTAAATGTTACAAAAACAAGTGAATCTTTACCTAATATTGTAGACTGACAATAAAACTATAGGATCACGAAAAAAGTAACAACTAAAAACCTTCTTTGGCCTGCCATAAACCTCCTCAAAATACCCAAAAAAATGTTCCGAAATCATGATTTATCATTAAAAATCATACCCTGATCATCACCCCAAACTCAAAAAACACCAAATCTTCTAATCATAGAACCTCAATTAAACCCTAAATAGAAATCTAAAACTCTAAGTTAGACCCCCGACCCTCAAACCCCTCACCCTTTTGAGAAATAAAATCACTCAAAACAAGATTTCGAAGCGTTTTGAGCACCTTTTTCTAATATCTTAATGTTTCAAAAACGAGTGAACTTGTACCTAAAATTGTAGACTGGCTATAAAACTATTGTATCACGAAAATATATACAACCAAAACATTCTTTGGCATGCTAAAAACAACCCCAAAGTACCCATAACATATCCTGAAACCATGATTTAAAATCATACCGTGATCATCACCCCAAACTCAATAAACAACAAATCTCGTAATCCCATATCCTCAATTAAACCCTAAATAGTAATCTAAAACACTGAATTGGACCCCCAACCCTCAAACCTTCACCCTTTGGAGAAATAAAATCACTCAAAACAAGATTTCGAAGCGTTTTTAGCACCTTTTTGTAATATCTAAATGTTACAAAAACGAGTGAATCTTTACCTAATATTGTAGACTGACAATCAAACTATAGGATCACGAAAAAAGTTACAACTAAAAACCTTCTTTGGCCTGCCAAAAACCTCCTCAAAATACCCATAAATGTCCCAAAACCATAATTTATCATTAAAAATCATACCCTGATCATCACCCCAAACTCAAAAAACACCAAATACTCTAATCCCATATCCTCAATTAAACCCTATATAGAAATCTAAAACACTCAATTGGACCCATAACCCTCAAACCCTTCACCCTTTGGATAATTCAAATCACTCAAAACAAGATTTCGAAGCATTTTGAGCACCTTTTTCTCATATCTAAATGTTACAAAAACGAGTGAATCTTTACCTAATATTGTAGACTGACAATCAAACTATAGGATCACGAAAAAAGTCTCAACTAAAAACCTTCTTTGGCCTGCCATAAACCTCCTCAAAATACCCAAAAAAATGTCCGAAATCATGATTTATCATTAAAAAATCATACCCTGATCATCACCCCAAACTTGAAAAACACCAAATCCACTAATCATAGAACCTCAATTAAACCCTAAATAGAAATCTCAAACACTAAGTTAGACCCCTCACCCTTTTGAGAAATAAAATCACTCAAGCAAGATTTCGAAGCATTTTGAGCACCTTTTTCTAATATCTTAATGTTTCAAAAACGAGTGAACTTTTACCTAAAATTGTAGACTGGCAATATAAATATTGTATCACGAAAATATATACAACCAAAACCTTGTTTGGCCTGCTAAAAACAACCCCAAAGTAGCCATAAAATATCTTGATACCATGATTTATCAATAAAAATCATACCCTGATCATCACCCCAAACTCAATAAACACCAAATCCCCTAATCCCATATCGTCAATTAAACCCTATATAGAAATCTAAAACACTGAATTGGACCCCCAACCCTCAAACCCTTCACCCTTTTGAGAATTCAAATCACTCAAAACAAGATTTCGAAGCATTTTGAGCACCTTTTTCTCATATCTAAATGTTACAAAAACGAGTGAATCTTTACCTAATATTGTAGACTTACATTCAAACTATAGGATCACGAAAAAAGTAACAACTAAAAACTTTCTTTGGCCTGCCATAAACCTCCTCAAAATACCCAAAAAAATGTCCCGAAATCATGATTTATCATTAAAAACCATATCCTGATCATCACCCCAAAATTGATAAACACCAAATCCACTAATCATAGAACCTCAATTAAACCCTAAATAGAAATCTCAAACACTAAGTTAGACCCCCGACCCTCATACCCCTCACCCTTTTGAGAAATAAAATCACTCAAAACAAGATTTCGAAGCATTTTGAGCACCTTTTTCTAATATCTTTATTTTTCAAAAACGAGTGAACTTTTACCTAAAATTGTAGACTGGCAATAAAAATATTGTATCACGAAAATATATACAACCAAAACCTTCTTTGGCCTGCTTAAAACAACCCCAAAGTACCCATAAAATATCTTGAAACCATGATTTATCATTAAAAATCATACCCTGATCATCACCCCAAACTCAATAACACCAAATCCCCAAATCCCATATCCTCAATTAAACCCTTAATAGAAATTTAAAACACTGAATTGGACTCCCAACCCTCAAACCCTTCACCCCTTTGAAAAATCAAATCACTCAAAACAAGATTTCGAAGCGTTTTTAGCACCTTTTTCTAATATCTAAATGTTAAAAAAACGAGTGAATCTTTCCTAATATTGTAGACTGACAATCAAACTATAGAATCACGAAAAAAGTTACAACTAAAAACATTCTTTGGCCTGCCAAAAAACTCCTCAAAATACCTATAAAATGTCCCAAAACCATGATTTATCATTAAAAATCATACCCTGATCATCACCCTAAACTCAAAAAAACCAAATCCTCTAATCCCATATCCTCAATTAAACCCTATATAGAAATATAAAACACTGAATTGGACCCCCAACCCTCAAACCCTTCACCCTTTTGAGAATTCAAATCACTCAAAACAAGATTTCGAACCATTTTGAGCACCTTTTTCTAATATCTAAATGTTACAAAAACGAGTGAATCTTTACCTAATATTGTAGACTGACAATCAAATTATAGTATCTCGAAAAAAGTAAAACCTTAAAACCTTCTTTGGCCTGCCATAAACCTCCTCAAAATACCCAAAAAAATGTCCCGAAATCATGATTTATCATTAAAAATCATACCCTCATCATCACCCCAAACTAAAAAAACACCAAATCCTCTAATCATAGAACCCCAATTAAACCCTAAATAGAAATCTCAAACACTAAGTTAGACCCCCGACCCTCAAACTCCTCACCTTTTTGAGAAAAAAAATCACTCAAAACAAGATTTCGAAGCGTTTTGAGCACCTTTTTCTAATATCTTAATGTTTCAAAAACGAGTGAACTTTTACCTTAAATTGTAGACTGGCAATAAAAATATTGTATCACGAAAATATATACAACCAAAACCTTCTTTGGCCTGCTAAAAATAACCCCAAAGTACCCATAAAATATCCTGAAACCATGATTTATCATTAAAATCATACCCTGATCATCACGCCAAACTCAATAAACACCAAATCCCCTAATCCCATATCCTCAATTAAACCCTAAATAGAAATCTAAAACACTGAATTGGACCCCCAACCCTCAAACCCTTTACCCTTTTGAGAAATCAAATCATTCAAAAGAAGATTTCGAAGCGTTTTTAGCACCTTTTTCTAATATCTAAATGTTACAAAAACAAGTGAATCTTTACCTAATATTGTAGACTGACAATAAAACTATAGGATCACGAAAAAAGTAACAAATAAAAACCTTTGGCCTGCCATAAACCTCCTCAAAATACCCAAAAAATGTTCCGAAATCATGATTTATCATTAAAAATCATACCCTGATCATCACCCCAAACTCAAAAAACACCAAATCTTCTAATCATAGAACCTCAATTAAACCCTAAATAGAAATCTAAAACACTAAGTTAGACCCCCGACCCTCAAACCCCTCACCCTTTTGAGAAATAAAATCACTCAAAACAAGATTTCGAAGCGTTTTGAGCACCTTTTTCTAATATCTAATGTTTCAAAAACGAGTGAACTTGTACCTAAAATTGTAGACTGGCTATAAAACTATTGTATCACGAAAATATATACAACCAAAACATTCTTTGGCCTGCTAAAAACAACCCCAAAGTACCCATAAAATATCCTGAAACCATGATTTAAAAATCATACCCTGATCATCACCCCAAACTCAATAAACAACAAATCTCCTAATCCCATATCCTCAATTAAACCCAAATAGTAATCTAAAACACTGAATTGGACCCCCAACCCTCAAACCCTTCACCCTTTGGAGAAATAAAATCACTCAAAACAAGATTTCGAAGCGTTTTTAGCACCTTTTTGTAATATCTAAATGTTACAAAAACGAGTGAATCTTTACCTAATATTGTAGACTGACAATCAAACTATAGGATGACGAAAAAAGTTACAACTAAAAACCTTCTTTGGCCTGCCAAAAACCTCCTCAAAATACCCATAAATGTCCCAAAACCATAATTTATCATTAAAAATCATACCCTGATCATCACCCCAAACTCAAAAAACACCAAATACTCTAATCCCATATCCTCAATTAAACCCTATATAGAAATCTAAAACACTCAATTGGACCCATAACCCTCAAACCCTTCACCCTTTGGATAATTCAAATCACTCAAAACAAGATTTCGAAGCATTTTGAGCACCTTTTTCTCATATCTAAATGTTACAAAAACGAGTGAATCTTTACCTAATATTGTAGACTGACAATCAAACTATAGGATGACGAAAAAAGTTACAACTAAAAACCTTCTTTGGCCTGCCAAAAACCTCCTCAAAATACCCATAAATGTCCCAAAACCATAATTTATCATTAAAAATCATACCCTGATCATCACCCCAAACTCAAAAAACACCAAATACTCTAATCCCATATCCTCAATTAAACCCTATATAGAAATCTAAAACACTCAATTGGACCCATAACCCTCAAACCCTTCACCCTTTGGATAATTCAAATCACTCAAAACAAGATTTCGAAGCATTTTGAGCACCTTTTTCTCATATCTAAATGTTACAAAAACGAGTGAATCTTTACCTAATATTGTAGACTGACAATCAAACTATAGGATCACGAAAAAAGTCTCAACTAAAAACCTTCTTTGGCCTGCCATAAACCTCCTCAAAATACCCAAAAAAATGTCCCGAAATCATGATTTATCATTAAAACCATACCCTGATCATCACCCCAAACTTGAAAAACACCAAAGCCACTAATCATAGAACCTCAATTAAACCCTAAATAGAAATCTCAAACACTAAGTTAGACCCCTCACCCTTTTGAGAAATAAAATCACTCAAACAAGATTTCGAAGCATTTTGAGCACCTTTTTCTAATATCTTAATGTTTCAAAAACGAGTGAACTTTTACCTAAAATTGTAGACTGGCAATAAAAATATTGTATCACGAAAATATATACAACCAAAACCTTCTTTGGCCTGCTAAGAACAACCCCAAAGTAGCCGTAAAATATCTTGATACCATGATTTATCAATAAAAATCATACCCTGATCATCACCCCAAACTCAATAAACACCAAATCCCCTAATCCCATATCCTCAATTAAACCCTAAATAGAAATCTAAAACACTGAATTGGACCCCCAACCCTCAAACCCCTCACCCTTTTGAGAATTCAAATCACTTAAAACAAGATTTCGAAGCATTTTGAGCACCTTTTTCTCATATCTAAATGTTACAAAAACGAGTGAATCTTTACCTAATATTGTAGACTGACAATCAAACTATAGGATCACGAAAAAAGTAACAACTAAAAACCTTCTTTGGCCTGCCAAAAACCTCCTCAAAATACCTATAAAATGTCCCAAAACCATGATTTATCATTAAAAATCATACCCTGATCATCACCCCAAACTCAAAAAAAATCAAATCCTCTAATCCCAAATCCTCAATTAAACCCTATATAGAAATATAAAAAACTGAATTGGACCCCAACCCTCAAACCCTTCACCCTTTTGAGAATTCAAATCACTCAAAACAAGATTTCGAACCATTTGGAGCACCTTTTTATAATATCAAAATGTTACAAAAACGAGTGAATCTTTACCTAATATTGTAGACTGCCAATCAAACTATAGTATCACGAAAAAAGTAACAACTAAAAACCTTCTTTGGCCTGCCATAAACCTCCTCAAAATACCCAAAAAAATGTTTTGAAATCATGGTTTATCATAAAAAATATACCCTGATCATCACCCCAAACTCAAAAAACACCAAATCCTCTAATCATAGAACCTCAATTAAACCCTAAATATAAATCTCAAACACTAAGTTAGACCCCCGACCCTCAATGCCCTCACCCTTTTAAGAAATAAAATCACTCAAAACAAGATTTCGATGCGTTTTGAGCACCTTTTTCTAATATCTTAATGTTTCAAAAACGAGTGAACTTTTACCTAAAATTGTAGATTGGCAATAAAAATATTGTATCACGAATATATATAAAACCAAAACCTTCTTTGGCCTGCTAAAAACAACCCCAAAGTACCCATAAAATATCCTATAATTATGATTTATCATTAAAAATCATACCCTGATCATCACCCCAAACTCAATAAACAACAAATCTCCTAATCCCATATCTTCAATTAAACCCTAAATAGTAATCTAAAACACTGAATTGGACCCCCAACCCTCAAACCTTTCACCCTTTGGAGAAATCAAATCACTCAAAACAAGATTTCGAAGCGTTTTTAGCACCTTTTTGTAATATCTAAATGTTACAAAAACGAGTGAATCTTTACCTAATATTGTAGACTGACAATCAAACTATAGGATCACGAAAAAAGTCTCAACTAAAAACCTTCTTTGGCCTGCCATAAACCTCCTCAAAATACCCAAAAAAATGTCCGAAATCATGATTTATCATTAAAAAATCATACCTTGATCATCACCCCAAACTCAATAAACACCAAATCCCCCAATCCCATATCCTCAATTAAACCCTGAGTAGAAATCTAAAACACTGAATTGGACCCCCAACCCTCAAACCCTTCACCCCTTTAAAAAACCAAATCACTCAAAACAAGATTTCGAAGCGTTTTTAGCACCTTTTTCTAATATCTCAATGTTACAAAGACGAGTGAATCTTTCCTAATATTGTAGACTGACAATAAAACTATAGGATCACGAAAAAAGTTACAACTAAAAACCTTCTTTGGCCTGCCAAAAACCTCCTCAAAATACCCAAAAAACGTCCCGAAATCATGATTTATCATTAAAAATCATACCCTGATCATCACCCCAAACTCAAAAAACACCAAATCTTCTAATCATAGAATCTCAATTAAACCCTAAATAGAAATCTAAAAAGCTAAGTTAGACCCCCGACCCTCAAACCCCTCCCCCTTTTGAAAAATAAAATCACTCAAAACAAGATTTCGAAGCATTTTGAGCACCTTTTTCTAATATCTTAATGTTTCAAAAACGAGTGAACTTTTACCTAAAATTGTAGACTGGCAATAAAAATATTGTATCACGAAAATATATACAACCAAAACCTTCTTTGGCCTGCTAAAAACAACCCCAAAGTACCCATAAAATATCTTAAAACCATGATTTATCATTTAAAATCATACCCTGATCATCACCTTAAACTCAATAAACACCAAATCCCCTAATCCCATATCCTCAATTAAACCCTTAATAGAAATTTAAAACACTGAATTGGACCCCCAACCCTTAAACCCTTCACCCCTTTGAAAAATCAAATCACTCAAAACAAGATTTCGAAGAGTAAATATATACAACCAAAACCTTCTTTGGCGTGCTAAAAACAACCCCAAAGTACCCATAAAATATCCTGAAACCATGATTTATCATTAAAAATCATACCCTGATCATCACCCCAAACTCAATAAACAACAAATCTCCTAATCCCATATCCTCAATTAAACCCTAAATAGTAATCTAAAACACTGAATCGGACCCCCAACCCTCAAACCCTTCACCCTTTGGAGAAATGAAATCACTCAAAACAAGATTTCGAAGCGTTTTAAGCACGTTTTTGTAATATCTAAATGTTACAAAAACGAGTGAATCTTTACCTAATATTGTAGACTGATAATCAAACAATAGGATCACGAAAAAAGTTACAACTAAAAACCTTCTTTGGCCTGCCAAAAACCTCCTCAAAATACCCACAAAATGTCCCAAAACCATAATTTATCATTAAAAATCATACCCTGATCATCACCCCAAACTAAAAAAACACCAAATACTCTAATCCCATATCCTCAATTAAACCCTATATAGAAATCTAAAACACTGAATTGGACCACCAACCCTCAAACCCTTCACCCTTTTGAGAATTCAAATCACTCAAAACAAGATTTCGAAGCATTTTCAGCACCTTTTTCTCATATCTAAAGTTTACAAAAACGAGTGAATCTTTACCTAATATTGTAGACTGACATTCAAACTGTAGGATCACGAAAAAAGTAACAACTAAAAACCTTCTTTGGCCTGCCATAAACCTCCTCAAAATACCCAAAAAAATGTCCCGAAATCATGATTTATCATTAAAAACCATACCCTGATCATCACCCCAAACTTGATAAACACCAAATCCACTAATCATAGAACCTCAATTAAACCCTAAATAGAAATCTCAAACACTAAGTTAGACCCCCGACCCTCATACCCCTCACCCTTTTGAGAAATAAAATCACTCAAAACAAGATTTCGAAGCATTTTGAGCACCTTTTTCTAATATCTTAATGTTTCAAAAACGAGTGAACTTTTACCTAAAATTGTAGAGTGGCAGTAAAAATATTGTATCACGAAAATATATACAACCAAAACCTTCTTTGGCCTGCTAAAAACAACCCCAAAGTACCCATAAAATATCTTGAAACCATGATTTATCATTAACAATCATACCTTGATCATCACCCCAAACTCAATAAACACCAAATCCCCTAATCCCATATCCTCAATTAATCCCTAAGTAGAAATCTAAAACACTGAATTGGACCCCCAACCCTCAAACCCTTCACCCCTTAAAAAAACCAAATCACTCAAAACAAGATTTCGAAGCGTTTTTAGCACCTTTTTCTAATATCTAAATGTTACAAAGACGAGTGAATCTTTCCTAATGTTGTAGACTGACAATAAAACTATAGGATCACGAAAAAAGTTACAACTAAAAACCTTTTTTGGCCTTCCAAAAACCTCCTCAAAATACCCAAAAAACGTCCCGAAATCATGATTTATCATTAAAAATCATGCCCTGATCATCACCCCAAACTCAAAAAAAACCAAATCTTCTAATCATAGAACCTCAATTAAACTCTAAATAGAAATCTAAAACGCTAAGTTAGACCCCCGACCCTCAAACCCCTCCCCCTTTTGAAAAATAAAATCACTCAAAACAAGATTTCGAAGCATTTTGAGCACCTTTTTCTAATATCTTAATGTTTCAAAAACGAGTGAACTTTTACCTAAAATTGTAGACTGGCAATAAAAATATTGTATCACGAAAATATATACAACCAAAACCTTCTTTGGCCTGCTAAAAACACCCCAAAGTACCCATAAAATATCTTAAAACCATGATTTATCATTAAAAATCATACCCTGATCATCACCTTAAACTCAATAAACACAAAATCCCCTAATCCCATATCCTCAATTAAACCCTTAATAGAAATTTAAAACACTGAATTGGACCCCCAACCCTCAAACCCTTCACCCCTTTGAAAAATCAAATCACCCAAAACAAGATTTCGAAGCGTTTTTATCACCTTTTTGGAATATCTAAATGTTACAAAAACGAGTGAATCTTTACCTAATATTGTAGAATGACAATCAAACTATAGGATCACGAAAAAAGTTACAACTAAAAACCTTCTTTGGCCTGCCAAAAACCTCCTCAAAATACCCATAAAATGTCCCAAAACCATAATTTATCATTAAAAATCATACCCTGATCATCACCCCAAACTCAAAAAACACCAAATACTCTAACCCATATCCTCAATTAAACCCTATATAGAAATCTAAAATACTGAATTGGACCCCCAACCCTCAAACCCTTCACCCTTTTGAGAATTCAAATCACTCAAAACAAGATTTCAAAGCATTTTGAGCACCTTTTTCTCATATCTAGTTACAAAAACGAGTGAATCTTTACCTAATATTGTAGACTAACATTCAAACTATAGGATCACGAAAAAAGTTAAAACTAAAAACCTTCTTTGGCCTGCCAAAAACCTCCTCAAAATACCCAAAAAAACGTCCCGAAATCATGATTTATCATTAAAAATCATACCCTGATCATCACCCCAAACTCAAAAAACACCAAATCTTCTAATCATAGAACCTCAATTAAACCCTAAATAGAAATCTAAAACGCTAAGCTAGACCCCCGACCCTCAAACCCCTCCCCTTTTGAGAAATAAAATCACTCAAAACAATATTTCGAAGCATTTTGAGCACCTTTTTCTAATATCTTAATGTTTCAAAAACGAGTGAACTTTTACCAAAAATTGTAGACTGGCAATAAAAATATTGTATCACGAAAATATATACAACCAAACCCTTCTTTGGCCTGCTAAAAACAACCCCAAAGTACCCATAAAATATCTTAAAACCATGATTTATCATTTAAAATCATACCCTGATCATCACCTTAAACTCAATAAACACCAAATCCCCTAATCCCATATCCTCAATTAAACCCTTAATAGAAATTTAAAACACTGAATTGGACCCCCAACCCTTAAACCCTTCACCCCTTTGAAAAATCAAATCACTCAAAACAAGATTTCGAAGAGTAAATATATACAACCAAAACCTTCTTTGGCGTGCTAAAAACAACCCCAAAGTACCCATAAAATATCCTGAAACCATGATTTATCATTAAAAATCATACCCTGATCATCACCCCAAACTCAATAAACAACAAATCTCCTAATCCCATATCCTCAATTAAACCCTAAATAGTAATCTAAAACACTGAATCGGACCCCCAACCCTCAAACCCTTCACCCTTTGGAGAAATGAAATCACTCAAAACAAGATTTCGAAGCGTTTTTAGCACCTTTTTGTAATATCTAAATGTTACAAAAACGAGTGAATCTTTACCTAATATTGTAGACTGATAATCAAACAATAGGATCACGAAAAAAGTTACAACTAAAAACCTTCTTTGGCCTGCCAAAAACCTCCTCAAAATACCCACAAAATGTCCCAAAACCATAATTTATCATTAAAAATCTTACCCTGATCATCACCCCAAACTAAAAAAACACCAAATACTCTAATCCCATATCCTCAATTAAACCCTATATAGAAATCTAAAACACTGAATTGGACCACCAACCCTCAAACCCTTCACCCTTTTGAGAATTCAAATCACTCAAAACAAGATTTCGAAGCATTTTGAGCACCTTTTTCTCATATCTAAATTTTACAAAAACGAGTGAATCTTTACCTAATATTGTAGACTGACATTCAAACTGTAGGATCACGAAAAAAGTAACAACTAAAAACCTTCTTTGGCCTGCCATAAACCTCCTCAAAATACCCAAAAAAATGTCCCGAAATCATGATTTATCATTAAAAACCATACCCTGATCATCACCCCAAACTTGATAAACACCAAATCCACTAATCATAGAACCTCAATTAAACCCTAAATAGAAATCTCAAACACTAAGTTAGACCCCCGACCCTCATACCCCTCACCCTTTTGAGAAATAAAATCACTCAAAACAAGATTTCGAAGCATTTTGAGCACCTTTTCTAATATCTTAATGTTTCAAAAACGAGTGAACTTTTACCTAAAATTGTAGAGTGGCAGTAAAAATATTGTATCACGAAAATATATACAACCAAAACCTTCTTTGGCCTGCTAAAAACAACCCCAAAGTACCCATAAAATATCTTGAAACCATGATTTATCATTAACAATCATACCTTGATCATCACCCCAAACTCAGTAAACACCAAATCCCCTAATCCCATATCCTCAATTAAACCCTGAGTAGAAATCTAAAACACTGAATTGGACCCCCAACCCTCAAACCCTTCACCCCTTTAAAAAACCAAATCACTCAAAACAAGATTTCGAAGCGTTTTTAGCACCTTTTTCTAATATCTCAATGTTACAAAGACGAGTGAATCTTTCCTAATATTGTAGACTGACAATAAAACTATAGGATCACGAAAAAAGTTACAACTAAAAACCTTCTTTGGCCTGCCAAAAACCTCCTCAAAATACCCACAAAATGTCCCAAAACCATAATTTATCATTAAAAATCTTACCCTGATCATCACCCCAAACTAAAAAAACACCAAATACTCTAATCCCATATCCTCAATTAAACCCTATATAGAAATCTAAAACACTGAATTGGACCACCAACCCTCAAACCCTTCACCCTTTTGAGAATTCAAATCACTCAAAACAAGATTTCGAAGCATTTTGAGCACCTTTTTCTCATATCTAAATTTTACAAAAACGAGTGAATCTTTACCTAATATTGTAGACTGACATTCAAACTGTAGGATCACGAAAAAAGTAACAACTAAAAACCTTCTTTGGCCTGCCATAAACCTCCTCAAAATACCCAAAAAAATGTCCCGAAATCATGATTTATCATTAAAAACCATACCCTGATCATCACCCCAAACTTGATAAACACCAAATCCACTAATCATAGAACCTCAATTAAACCCTAAATAGAAATCTCAAACACTAAGTTAGACCCCCAACCCTCAAACCCTTCACCCTTTGGAGAAATCAAATCTCTCAAAACAAGATTTCGAAGCGTTTTTAGCACCTTTTTGTAATATCTAAATGTTACAAAAACGAGTGAATCTTTACCTAATATTGTAGACTGACATTCAAACTATAGGACCACGAAAAAAGTTACAACTAAAAACCTTCTTTGGCCTGCCAAAAACCTCCTCAAAATACCCATAAAATGTCCCAAAACCATAATTTATCATTAAAAATCATACCCTGATCATCACCCCAAACTCAAAAAACACCAAATACTCTAATCCCATATCCTCAATTAAACCCTATATAGAAATCTAAAACACTCAATTGGACCCATAACCCTCAAACCCTTCACCCTTTGGAGAATTCAAATCACTCAAAACAAGATTTCGAAGCATTTTGAGCACCTTTTTCTCATATCTAAATGTTACAAAAACGAGTGAATCTTTACCTAATATTGTAGACTGACAATCAAACTATAGGATCACGAAAAAAGACTCAACTAAAAACCTTCTTTGGCCTGCCATAAACCTCCTCAAAATACCCAAAAAATGTCCGAAATCATGATTTATCATTAAAAAATCATACCCTGATCATCACCCCAAACTTGAAAAACACCAAATCCACTAATCATAGAACCTCAATTAAACCCAAAATAGAAATCTCAAACACTAAGTTAGACCCCCGACCCTCAAACTCCTCACCTTTTTGAGAAAAAAAATCACTCAAAACAAGATATCGAAGCGTTTTGAGCACCTTTTTCTAATATCTTAATGTTTCAAAAACGAGTGAACTTTTACCTTAAATTGTAGACTGGCAATAAAAAAATTGTATCACGAAAATATATACAACCAAAACCTTCTTTGGCCTGCTAAAAATAACCCCAAAGTAGCCATAAAATATCCTGAAACCATGATTTATCATTAAAATCATACCCTGATCATCACGCCAAACTCAATAAACACCAAATCCCCTAATCCCATATCCTCAATTAAACCCTAAATAGAAATCTAAAACACTGAATTGGACCCCCAACCCTCAAACCCTTTACCCTTTTGAGAAATCAAATCATTCAAAAGAAGATTTCGAAGCGTTTTTAGCACCTTTTTCTAATATCTAAATGTTACAAAAACAAGTGAATCTTTACCTAATATTGTAGACTGACAATAAAACTATAGGATCACGAAAAAAGTAACAACTAAAAACCTTCTTTGGCCTGCCATAAACCTCCTCAAAATACCCAAAAAATGTTCCGAAATCATGATTTATCATTAAAAATCATACCCTGATCATCACCCCAAACTCAAAAAACACCAAATCTTCTAATCATAGAACCTCAATTAAACCCTAAATAGAAATCTAAAACTCTAAGTTAGACCCCCGACCCTCAAACCCCTCACCCTTTTGAGAAATAAAATCACTCAAAACAAGATTTCGAAGCGTTTTGAGCACCTTTTTCTAATATCTTAATGTTTCAAAAACGAGTGAACTTGTACCTAAAATTGTAGACTGGCTATAAAACTATTGTATCACGAAAATATATACAACCAAAACATTCTTTGGCCTGCTAAAAACAACCCCAAAGTACCCATAAAATATCCTGAAACCATGGTTTAAAAGTCATACCCTGATCATCACCCCAAACTCAATAAACAACAAATCTCGTAATCCCATATCCTCAATTAAACCCAAATAGTAATCTAAAACACTGAATTGGACCCCCAACCCTCAAACCCTTCACCCTTTGGAGAAATAAAATCACTCAAAACAAGATTTCGAAGCGTTTTTAGCACCTTTTTGTAATATCTAAATGTTACAAAAACGAGTGAATCTTTACCTAATATTGTAGACTGACAATCAAACTATAGGATCACGAAAAAAGTTACAACTAAAAACCTTCTTTGGCCTGCCAAAAACCTCCTCAAAATACCCATAAATGTCCCAAAACCATAATTTATCATTAAAAATCATACCCTGATCATCACCCCAAACTCAAAAAACACCAAATACTCTAATCCCATATCCTCAATTAAACCCTATATAGAAATCTAAAACACTCAATTGGACCCATAACCCTCAAACCCTTCACCCTTTGGAGAATTCAAATCACTCAAAACAAGATTTCGAAGCATTTTGAGCACCTTTTTCTCATATCTAAATGTTACAAAAACGAGTGAATCTTTACCTAATATTGTAGACTGACAATCAAACTATAGGATCACGAAAAAAGTCTCAACTAAAAACCTTCTTTGGCCTGCCATAAACCTCCTCAAAATACCCAAAAAAATGTCCGAAATCATGATTTATCATTAAAAAATCAAACCCTGATCATCACCCCAAACTTGAAAAACACCAAATCCACTAATCATAGAACCTCAATTAAACCCTAAATAGAAATCTCAAACACTAAGTTAGACCCCTCACCCTTTTGAGAAATAAAATCACTCAAACAAGATTTCGAAGCATTTTGAGCACCTTTTTCTAATATCTTAATGTTTCAAAAACGAGTGAACTTTTACCTAAAATTGTAGACTGGCAATAAAAATATTGTATCACGAAAATATATACAACCAAAACCTTCTTTGGCCTGCTAAAAACAACCCCAAAGTAGCCATAAAATATCTTGATACCATGATTTATCAATAAAAATCATACCCTGATCATCACCCCAAACTCAATAAACACCAAATCCCCTAATCCCATATCCTCAATTAAACCCTAAGTAGAAATCTAAAACACTGAATTGGACCCCCAACCCTCAAACCCTTCACCCTTTTGAGAATTCAAATCACTTAAAACAAGATTTCGAAGCATTTTGAGCACCTTTTTCTCATATCTAAATGTTACAAAAACGAGTGAATCTTTACCTAATATTGTAGACTGACAATCAAACTACAGGATCACGAAAAAAGTAACAACTAAAAACCTTCTTTGGCCTGCCAAAAACCTCCTCAAAATACCTATAAAATGTCCCAAAACCATGATTTATCATTAAAAATCATACCCTGATCATCACCCCAAACTCAAAAAAATCAAATCCTCTAATCCCAAATCCTCAATTAAACCCTATATAGAAATATAAAAAACTGAATTGGACCCCAACCCTCAAACCCTTCACCCTTTTGAGAATTCAAATCACTCAAAACAAGATTTCGAACCATTTGGAGCACCTTTTTATAATATCAAAATGTTACAAAAACGAGTGAATCTTTACCTAATATTGTAGACTGCCAATCAAACTATAGTATCACGAAAAAAGTAACAACTAAAAACCTTCTTTGGCCTGCCATAAACCTTCTCAAAATACCCAAAAAAATGTTTCGAAATCATGGTTTATCATAAAAAATATACCCTGATCATCACCCCAAACTCAAAAAAAACCAAATCCTCTAATCATAGAACCTCAATTAAACCCTAAATATAAATCTCAAACACTAAGTTAGACCCCCGACCCTCAATGCCCTCACCCTTTTAAGAAATAAAATCACTCAAAACAAGATTTCGATGCGTTTTGAGCACCTTTTTCTAATATCTTAATGTTTCAAAAACGAGTGAACTTTTACCTAAAATTGTAGATTGGCAATAAAAATATTGTATCACGAATATATATAAAACCAAAACCTTCTTTGGCCTGCTAAAAACAACCCCAAAGTACCCATAAAATATCTTATAATTATGATTTATCATTAAAAATCATACCCTGATCATCACCCCAAACTCAATAAACAACAAATCTCCTAATCCCATATCTTCAATTAAACCCTAAATAGTAATCTAAAACACTGAATTGGACCCCCAACCCTCAAACCCTTCACCCTTTGGAGAAATCAAATCACTCAAAACAAGATTTCGAAGCGTTTTTAGCACCTTTTTGTAATATCTAAATGTTACAAAAACGAGTGAATCTTTACCTAATATTGTAGACTGACAATCAAACTATAGGATCACGAAAAAAAGTTACAACTAAAAATCTTCTTTGGCCTGCCAAAATCCTCCTCAAAATACCCATAAAATGTCCCAAAACCATAATTTATCATTAAAAATCATACCCTGATCATCACCCCAAACTCAAAAAACACCAAATACTCTAATCCCATATCCTCAATTAAACCCTATATAGAAATCTAAAACACTGAATTGGACCCCCATACCCTCAAACCCTTCACCCTTTTGAGAATTCAAATCACTCAAAACAAGATTTCGAAGCATTTTGAGCACCTTTTTCTCATATCTAAATGTTACAAAAACGAGTGAATCTTTACCTAATATTGTAGACTGACATTCAAACTAGAGGATCACGAAAGAAGTAACAACTAAAAACCTTCTTTGGCCCGCCAGAAACCTCCTCAAAATACCCAAAAAATGTCCCGAAATCAAGATTTATCATTAAAAAACATACCCTGATCATCACCCAAAACTTGATAAACACCAAATCCACTAATCATAGAACCTCAATTAAACCCTAAATAGAAATCTCAAACACTAAGTTAGACCCCCAACCCTCAAACCCTTCACCCTTTGGAGAAATCAAATCACTCAAAACAAGATTTCGAAGCGTTTTTAGCACCTTTTTGTAATATCTAAATGTTAAAAAAACGAGTGAATCTTTACCTAATATTGTAGACTGACAATCAAACTATAGGATCACGAAAAAAGTTACAACTAAAAACCTTCTTTGGCCTGCCAAAAACCTCCTCAAAATACCCATAAAATGTCCCAAAACCATAATTTATCATTAAAAATCATACCCTGATCATCACCCCAAACTCAAAAAACACCAAATACTCTAATCCCATATCCTTAATTAAACCCTATATAGAAATCTAAAACTTTCAATTGGACCCATAACCCTCAAACCCTTCACCCTTTGGAGAATTCAAATCACTCAAAACAAGATTTCGAAGCATTTTGAGCACCTTTTTCTCATATCTAAATGTTACAAAAACGAGTGAATATTTACCTAATATTGTTGACTGACAATCAAACTATAGGATCACGAAAAAAGTCTCAACTAAAAACCTTCTTTGGCCTGCCATAAACCTCCTCAAAATACCCAAAAAAATGTCCGAAATCATGATTTATCGTTAAAAAATCATACCCTGATCATCACCCCAAACTTGAAAAACACCAAATCCACTAATCATAGAACCTCAATTAAACCCTAAATAGAAATCTCAAACACTAAGTTAGACCCCTCACCCTTTTGAGAAATAAAATCACTCAAACAAGATTTCGAAGCATTTTGAGCACCTTTTTCTAATATCTTAATGTTTCAAAAACGAGTGAACTTTTACCTAAAATTGTAGACTGGAAATAATAATATTGTATCACGAAAATATATACAACCAAAACCTTCTTTGGCCTGCTAAAAACAACCCCAAAGTAGCCATAAAATATCTTGATACCATGATTTATCATAAAAAATCATACCCTGATCATCACCCCAAACTCAATAAACACCAAATCCCCTAATCCCATATCCTCAATTAAACCCTAAATAGAAATCTAAAACACTGAATTGGACCCCCAACCCTCAAACCCTGCACCCTTTTGAGAATTCAAATAACTTAAAACAAGATTTTGAAGCATTTTGAGCACCTTTTTCTCATATCTAAATTTTACAAAAATGAGTGAATATTTACCTAATATTGTAGACTGACAATCAAACTATAGGATCACGAAAAAAGTAACAACTAAAAACCTTCTTTGGCCTGCCAAAATCCTCCTCAAAATACCTATAAAATGTCCCAAAACCATTATTTATCATTAAAAATCATACCCTGATCATCACCCTGTGCACAAGAGATTCCGGCGAGGAGACCTCCGTGTACACCGTATGTAGAGGATCAGGGATCGCACAGGAAGAGTGGGGTTGTGTGTAGGGAGAGAGTAAGGCAGTAGCAATGTCTGAGAGAGAGACAGAGGTTTGGCAGAGCTTCCGCGTATGGCCAGTGTGTTCTCCTTTGTATGGAAAGGGTAACGTCCTATATATAGCAGAGAACATGACCGTTGTAGTGTGGTTAATGCGCCCATTGATGGCGGCTTAATTAGCTTAACCATAACGGCACGTTCGTCTGAGTATATAGGGACCGTTACAGCACGTTGTGCGCGAATACCGGAACCGTTACGAGGTTGACCGGGTTTGACCGGATTGACCGGGTTTATGGAGCTCGTGCCATAAATCTCTCAAAATAGTTACTAAAGGTCGCGTGCGGGCTTGGCTCGCACGCGACAGGGCTTACTCTAGCCTCCAAACCACTAAGTCCCTACAAGTCCCGTGCAGTGGTATGCGAGGACTCTGTCTCGCAGCCCCCACATGGATCAGCTTGGCTGGTGATCCAGTGTGTGTGGAGCACAATATGGTGTGCTGGATGGTTGCCACGTGGCCAGGATCTGTCAGCTCAGAAAGCACTATCTACATTAGCCCCCTTTCTGCGCGTGAAGACTCATAGCTGTATAGACTTCCATGCGCGGAAACCAACATACGCGTTGCCGCCACGCACCAATTCAAATACAGGTAAGTTCAGCCCCCGAGCGTGCCATTATGACCTAAAACCCTAGAGTCGTGCCGTCTGGCTTCTAGGGTTTTAGGCGTGACGTCAGCTTGTCCTGTGATTGCGCGATTCGACGGTGACAGTTGCGATTCGACTACTGAAAGGACGCAACCTTTCATGGTTTTCGATAAATACTTTGTATCCCCCACTGTTGCAAAGCATCACTTCTTTCTCTTAAAGTGAATGGTACCCGGAGATCTTCGAGAGCAGATTCAGATAATCAATCATCAGTTCAAAACTGCAAATCGTCTTCTTCAACTGTGTATATCCAAGCAAGCTTTGCGAAAACAAGGTTGGCCTTGTTCAATTTCGATTTAAAATACCAGTGTATGCCTTGAACTGCGTTGAATCTGTAAACCCATATAATCTGTTAAAACTTGTGAAGAAGCTTCAAGCTTTGGACCCAATTGCGGCTTGATTTCTCAATAATAAGGACCTTGGATAGGGTTTTGAAATCCCCTGATAATGCAACCCTCTAATTTCTGAAACTGATACCAGAAACTTTTCATCTTTCTTTCTGTGGATCTTGAATCTCGAAATTCGAACTGAAGTAGCATATTTCTCCCCCCTTTTTTCTTGCTCTTCCGCAGGAATGGCCAAGACAAAAGGAACCAAACCCAACAAGGAGGACGAAGAGATCCACGATCTCCCGCAGGCTTTGTGGCGAAAAGCCCCCTATTTAGGTGGCCAAGATTTCTACCATGCGAGGGTTAAGGCGAAGAGAATGCCTGCTCCTGTCCCAATTGAGGGATCGCTAACACTGACTCGCCCAGTTAACTCAGCCTTGCTCGAGTTAATTGGCTCCGAGGATGTGGTTCGATTGGGAATCGAAAATGGGTACTTCCCCTACACTGCGATTTCTACCCAAGCTTTTGTCCAGAAACTGGACTACATGGATGAGTGGATCGACCACGTGTTGACCAATCATGCCGCGACTCTTGATGAAGGCGGCGTATACTTCGCTGTTCGTGCTATGAAGGGTGCTGCCGTGAAGCTGGACCAGTCCATGCTTCTAGACCTTCTTTCCCGCTACTCGCCTGCGACTCACACATTCCATTTTGCTGAGTTCGAGGCTGCCCCTACACTCGAGGACGTGCAGATTTTGTACGACCTTTCTCCCATGGGCGAGGTGGACCCTTTGAGTCCTTTGAGGACGGCTGCGGAGATTGCCTTGTACACGCAGATGGAGGAATGCCTTGCAGAGGTAAAGAAAATCTCCACCCGGTGGACTACTACGAAAGCCCTTCCAAACTGGCAATTGGTTGATACGTCTGCGAAGAACACCAAGAACAAATGGTTGCAGTACTTCTTTCGAGACTATGCGAATAGGAGCATCACTAAGAAGCTTCTGAGTGAGAACCCAGAGGACGAGAATTATGTGGAGGGTAAAGGCCATCACTTGACCCTCTGTGCTTTCCTTTGTGCTTGGTTGTCGAGGTACTTGATCGACGGTCACCCGCATGATGGGGTCTTTTACCATGTTTTGCCACTTGCTGTGAGGCTCGCCCTTGGCCAGAGAGTCGCACTCGGACCCTTGGTCTTGGGCACTCTGTATTACAGGCTTGATCAGCTGGTTTTGGCCATGAAAGAGTTGCGTGGCCGCCTCGATGTACTGACTTTTGTCAATATCTCCTTTTTGACAATGTGGGTTTTCGAGCCACTACTAGAAAAATGGGTTTTGGCCACACTAAATTTAGCCACAATTGGAGAATGTGGCAATTAGTAAAATTAACCACTGTATATAAACGTGGCAAATTTATTTTACGATAGCCACGGTAAATAAGAAAAAACCGTGGTTAAATTATATTTTAACCACGGAAATAAATTTACCCGTGGTAATATGTTCGCATAACAACATTAGCCACGGCTTTACCCGTGGGTACCGAAAATAAAAAAAATAATTAACCCCCGCGCGACACTAAAGTGTTTCGCGGTTCGTCGATGAAAATAATGAAATCAGGGTGGAGATAGAGGGAATCAGTGCTTTATCCGTGGGTACCGATCCCTCTCTCTCAACCGTTTCAATCAGAAGTGGAGATAGAGGGAATCAGTGTGAGAAGAGATCAGGGTGAGATTTCATCGATCAAGGGTTTCAATCGAAGAGTGAATACAGGGAATCGAAGTGGAAGGGTTTCAATCGGAAGCCACGAAATCAGGGTGGAGATAGAGGGAATCAGTGCTTTACTGTCTCGTCGCCCTCTTTCTCACCATCTGCAGGTAACTTCGTCTCCTCACTCTCGCGTCCTCTTCTTCCCCCTCTTATGTGTTGTTCCCTTCATCTTGCTTATCTGCGTTTGTGTAAGTCTGTGTAAGTCTTCCTACAACTTTCTAGGGTTTGTGTAACTCTGCTCCTGTCTAATATGCCTTCTTTAATTCAGGTTTGAGTATTCCGCGTTTATGTAATAACCCATATATATATATGTAATAATCTGTGTTTACTGACTTGTATGTATGCAACAGTACTTGAAAGATAATACAGAGACTCTTCTTGGTTGTAGATACTTGAAGTTTGTTCCCTCAAATCATAATTGGGGGATTTGTTGAATCACCAATCCTTCAGAGATTAAAATCACCCAAATCATTGAAGCATGTCAAGATATTGTGCTCTAATGCTTTGTCGAATGATGGTGGATTTGGGTATTTCCTTTATCAACAGTACTTCACATATTCAAATCACCAATCCTTGAAGCCTCTGTTTTCGAAGGAGGAACTCAACTCTCTTTTTTCAACTAAGTTGTGTATAAAATTCTATATAAATCATAAGTCTTCGTCAAGTAGGTTGTGTATAAACTTGTATATAGTAATTCATAGTAGCAACAAAAATAAATTGATGAAAATTTTATAAACTGCAAATATGATACCCTTATATACTGCTGGGTTCGTCCAACTAATATTGTCTGTATTATTAATAAGTTGTTTGATAGACAAGGGGGCTCGAGAGATTCAGCGATGAAAATTTCTTTGTTTTATGTGACACCTCTTGGCATACCTTACCTCATTGGATAGTTTTTCTAGAGGTTTAAATTAAATTGATACTGGATTTGAGAATGTTATGTTATGGACTCACTGGTATATATAATTCTTAAGCGAGTAACTGGATGTATAGTTGTAATTCTTTCAAAGCAAATGCGATACGCAGCTTATGAACTTTTGATGATCAGGTAACAAATTGTTACGTACATTCTCTACTGCGATGGTTAGTTTTGAGACAACTGAAAATACGAGATTAACATAGTGGCTGTTTCCTTGTCGGTTTTTCGGTTAGAATTCGGTTTTTCTATGTTGCAATACAAATGTTTTTGTAAAATATGTCACAGGGAACGTTCTATATATGCAAGTTTGATAGTTGTGTACGAATCATTTTATTATTTTGTTAATGACAAGTGAAGCGTATTATATACGCATATTGTAGTAGAAATGATTTTATTCATTATACCGTAGCGAAAAGATTCAGGTATATATATATAAACATTAGCCACGGGATTATATTGTGGCAACATTATTAATTTTGTCTTGTTAACCACGGGAGATTATTCAGGCAGCAACCTAATTTCCGTGGCCAGAACAAAATTTAACCACATTATCAAACAGAGGCCAATATAACATTTAACCACGTTAAGATACTGCGGCCAAATCCATTTTTGACCGCGGTATAAAACGTGGCTAAATAAAACAATGGCCACGGTCATTTAATTAGCCACGGTTACTCAGCGCGAGGTAATAAGCCACGGTAACTACCGTGGCCAATAATTAACCACGGTGTCTACCCGTGGCTAATAAGAAAAACCACGAAGTTATAGAGTACGAATTCTTACCGTGGTATAAACCGTGGCCAAATGATTTGGCCACGGTAATTTTAACAATGGCCACGTTTATTACCCGTGGGCAAATGCCGTTTTTCTAGTAGTGAGCGGTGGCCATCCTATGCCCCAACTGCTCTCAAACCCAACAAGTGGTGTCCACCAGGCGAGACTGAGGAGCGCAACAGCGGCAGAGCTGCGAGGTGGTTTGGAGCGAGCAATACCAAGTGCGTTTGGAGCTTGATATGCGACAAACGGAAAGAGTTTACTGCCAGGCCCTATGCCACACGTGTTGAGAACGTGCGATGGTTTCCAAAGCTGTACCCCTCTAAGGGTGTTGTCTTCTCAGAAGAGCTCCTCTTCGAAGAGGGATCGCATTTCCATGAGCGCTATCGCGAGTTCTTCTGCTGGTGTCTACGAGGTTCTCTTCCTGCCCTCGCAGAGCATATTCGTGAGCTCGCGCCAAGGTATGAGAGGATTACCGTGGATGTTGATCCCACTCGAGTTTCTCCCCAGTTCGGCTTTGATGCAGTGGCACCATCAATCTGGCCCCAGTCCATTATCAGAGGTTGTTATAAGCGCTTGCTAACAAAGGAGTGCAAGACAATATTCATGAACAATCTTCCCTTTGAGCAGCCTGCAGGGACCCGCGAGGGTGGTTGTTCTCAGAACTGGCTCGCATACTGGATCGCCCAGCAAACGAGGATTGAGACGCAGTCGGCCGCGCAGCCAAGTAGAGCCCCCTTGATCAAGAAAAATTCTTTCCCGTTTCGCCCCAATTGCAGTCTGAGCGAGTCTGAGTATGGTTTCTACTCGTTGCTGGATCATGAGAACCATTTGTGCCCTGACGTCATTTTGAAGGAAAAGATCGCCGCAGTTAAGAAGGGCGACACGCATGTCTTCAGATATAGCCAGGCATTTGCTAAGGTAAGCACTTTTTCCCGCGTGCGTTAAGCTTCTTGATTTCCTTATGCTGATGCCTTTATTCTGTATTGTTTGCTGTAGTGTCATGTGCGGAGATTCGCATCTGGTGATCGCTCCAAGTCATTGGTTAACACCCTTGTTGCCACCAGAAGACAAAAGCAGCCGTTTCTGCTAGCATGGAGGATGGACCCTGAGGTCGAAACCAAGATTCGCGCAGTCATGAATGCTTTTGCTGACTCGCTGATAGACAATGCTCCGGCCTCGTCTCCTCCCGGAGATGATCCTTCCCCTCCAGCGACTGCGGCGCCGAGAGTGAAGAGACCCAGGCAAAAGGGAATTACAATTTCTTCCCCTAGAAGTGCTCCAACTTCTCCTCCGGCGAGGTCCCTTTCTGTCAAAGATAAAGGCAAGGGTCGCATGCCCAGCAAACTGCGGAAAGAGCTCGCAGTTGAGACTTTCGTTCCATTCAACCAAGAGGAAGAAGGAGAGAGGCAGGAGCCCAGAGAAAGTGATGAGGAAGAAGAAAGAACAGTGGTGATGTATGAGGAAGATTCAGGAGGTACCGCCGTCGCATTTCCTTTCCCATTATCGTAATTCTTTTGCAATTCTTTCTTAAACCAATCATATCTTCGCAGATGATGATGATGATGAGATCATCGGTGGCCTTTTGGCCAAGAGACAAAAGAGAGATACCCATTCTGGCATTCCAGACGATCCCATAAGCGAGGACGTTCTTGCCGAGTCCCGGAAGATAGCCGCGGAAGCTGCTGAAAGAAGGAGGCAGCGGGAAGAGGAAGAGTTCGAGCGTGTGAAACAGCGGAGCCTCGAAGAGCAGCATGTTGACGACTTAGTGCGTCCAGTTGACGAGGAAGATGTACACCCCGAAGTAGTGACTCCTCATGCGGAGGAGGAAGATGAGGTTCCAGAAGAGGATGCAGCAGCCTTGGAGCAAGCTCAAGCAGACTTCGAAGAAATCGCAGGCGGCGATAAAGGTGAGATCTTCAATCTCGCAGTAACTTATAGAGATGTTATTGTGGGTGTTTTAAAGCATGGTGTGTCAAAGGCTGACATTCACCGTTGGCTAGTAGACAAGTGCGGAGAACCTTCAGGTAATCATTTGAGCGATACGCATGTACTAGGCCTTAGCAACTTGAGACAGAATCATGACTGGTTTATTCGCATCCCAGGTCACGCTCCTTTTAAAGACTTGCTTAGTGAGGACACACTAATAGGACATGGTTCCACGTCTTTAGTGTATGACGAAAAGGCTTCAATCCCACCTTCGCGTGGAGGTGCTTGCTCTTAGCTTAAGTAAATATAGCAAAATATTATTCAATGCGAGTTACCTCATACCATAGCATTTTGTATCGCAGGCAATGTTGAGGAACATGCGCCGGAGCAAAGAAGTCAGCCTTCTGCGTCCTATGTTCCGATTCCGAGCCCCCATACTGAGAAGCCCGTCGCAGCTACTGATCACGCAGGTGATCCTCTCGAGGACATCATCGAACTTTCCGACGATGCTGAAGCTGGTGCTGTGCTAATGGATGAAGATGCCCATGCTGGCGCTGAGGAAGTAAGGACAAGTACTGCCGATGCTTCCGCATCTGAGGATGTCCCTCGCCAAGCGACCTCGGCTGTCACTTCGCCTCCGGCAATGACTGAGTCGGCGGCACCTATTCCTGCGTGGAGCTTTTGGGGCTCGCAGGTTGGGAATGCAGTCGCAGCTGGTGCGGCCTACACTCTTCCTTCTAACTATGAGAAGTTAGAGCTCGCGGCTGACAGGAGAGCTATGGAGCAAGGGCAGTCTTCAACGACTCCAGTAATGCGCATTCCTTCTCTTCGTGAGATTCTCGAAGGAACTGGTAAGTAATGATTCACTGTTCGCATCTCGCATGGTGCATTTGCGAGTTTGATAGCATAACTTAGCTTTAACATTGTTTCAGGTTTGAAGCAAACTGATGTGGACTGGCTGGTCCGGATGCGCCTCACCTACCCCCGATCGTTTGCAAGATTTCTGGAGATAGGGCCCTTCGACAGGAGGCTGTTTCTCACCGAAGCAAGAAGTGGAGCAGGTAGAGAAGCTGAGCCATCAGTTCGCACCCCATGACTCCTTAATCAAGAATTTGCTTTTGACTTTTTGAATTTGGAAAATAGCAAGGAAATGGCTGGAACATTAATGTAATGTTTGAAACAATAATGTAATGTTGCTAGGGTTTCTCCCCCTTTTTTTTAACAACAAGAATCAACTTGCCCGTTTTGCCCTTTCCGGGATTTGATAGGATATCTCTGTGCATATCCAATTATGACATCAGCAATTGATACTCTGCTTGATTTTCGCGCTAATTTCTCGGAAGATAAGCACGCTTTCGTTGGTAAGTCCATCCGAATCATGACCATCCGTCATTTATTAGGATACCCAACTGAATCGTCGTAGCCTTTAGTAGGGTAATTGATGGTTACCGCTTTTCAAGGCGTAAGTGATTGGCCTTACCCTCTTTTCAAATTCTGCTGACTCATCTTTGGCAACTGAAGAGTCTCCAAAAGGTCTATATAAACCACTGTCTTTGCCATTTGGGTTCTTTATCCCAAAAATGTGCTCTGCCGTAAGTCCTTACGACTGTTGGCTTCAACGCTTGTTTTTCGTTGATTCATGGCAACTCCAAGTTGTGAATCCTGAGTTTGCGCTTTGTGCTATAGAAATAGTTTCCACGATCCACTTTATGAGGCTTATTGCTCTTTATAACCATCATAAAGAAGATGGAGATGATATCTCATGTGTGTTCGAAGAATTTTCTTCGTGTATTATGTTTGCAGGTCGTGTTTCCGGCCGCCTCCCGGCGAGGTGCAGCGCCGAAGTGACCATGCTACCGTCCCGTAATGAACGGCGGAATTCTCCTCCAGCATCCCTGGAGGAGGATTTCTTGCCTCTTCGTTCTTGAACTCAGGGGGCTTGTCAATGCCCATGTCTATCATGACAAGGAGTCCATCACCAGAGGAATGACTGCTTCCCCTGTTTTGCACGGCGGCATACGCCGGAACAGGAGGTTCCTCCGGTGCCTATCTTGATCAGACAGAGGCCTTTGTCACCCCTTGGGGTTTTGGACATACCGTCATCCAGACCTTGCCGCTAGAGACGTAGCAAATGACGAGTTGATCCCTTTGCAGCAGCATCCCTTTTGCTATAGATCTTTGGCCGCAGATCTGTGTATTGCATAGCCGGTGTTGGAACCGGTGGGTTCATCCCTTTCAGTTAGGATTCCCGCAGTGTGTCTCTGCTGGCTTGTCAGCTACTTTTTGAATGCATTGTAAGCCATGTTGGCTGTGGAGTTAGATTTGAGCTTTTTCGCTTGTAAGCTGCTATCTAGACAGATAAATTGTAAGTCTTTTCGACTCAAAATGATAAATAGCCTTTTGTATTATCTGCTGCCTTGTTACAACAAAATACAATTTCGCATGCGTTTCGGCATATTTCGCCTTGCATAATGCTATGTAATGGTTTCGCATTTGCTATCTGCCATATGAATTCGCAGATGTTTCACTAGATCGTTCGAGATCATATTTTCGCAGCTGTGCCATCTTGGCAGGTGGGCTTGTGATTAGCCTTTGATGCACGTGCTATCATATCAGATAGACCTTTGTAGATCACTTAAGATCATTTTCACAATATTTCTATCGTAGCAGATAGTCTTTACTAGATCAATTAAGATCGTTCTTCGCGCAAATTGCTATCGTGGCAGATAGGCTTTACTAGATCAATTAAGATCGTTTTTCGCATGAGTTGCTATCGTAATAGATAGGCTTTAGAAGATCAATTAAGATCGTTTTTTCGCATGAGTTGCTATCGTAACAGATAGGCTTTAGAAGATCAATTAAGATCGCATTTGCATAGGCTGCTATCGTAACAGATAGGCTTAGATGATCAATTAAGACCGCATTCGCATAGGCTGCTATCGTAACAGATAGGCTTAGATGATCAATTAAGATCGCATTTTCATAGGCTGCTATCGTAACAGATAGGCTTAGATGATCAATTAAGATCGCATTTGCATAGGCTGCTATCGTAACAGATAGGCTTGAATGATCAATTAAGAACGCATTTGCATAGGCTGCTATCGTAACAGATAGGCTTAGATGATCAATTAAGATCGCATTTGCATAGGCTGCTATCGTAACAGATAGGCTTGAATGATCAATTAAGATCGCATTTGCATAGGCTGCTATCGTAACAGATAGGCTTAGATGATCGATTAAGATCGCATTTACATAGGCTGCTATCGTAACAGATAGGCTTGAATGATCAATTAAGATCGCATTTGGCAGATTGCTAGTGTAGCGGATAACCCATTGTTAACAGTTATAACAAACTAAAATGAAGCAAAATTGACATCCAGAAATACGAAGTTTCTCATTTGGGAGAATTTCTTTATTATAACGCTCTCATATGGGAGAGATGAGATTACAATCCTCTCATATGGGAGAAGAGATTGTGTAAATCGTAACCATACAAGAGATTAAGCGACGTCATAATAAAATGCATGAAATGAGAGAAGTCAGGGATAGTACTTCTTAATCCAGCGCATGTTGACTGAACTCGGGGTTGAGGTTGTGCCGTGCAACCTTCGTATGCTGCAATAGCCACTGTCGAAGACTTCTGTGACTTCGAAGGGGCCTTCCCAATTGGCTGCGAACTTCGGGTGAGCCGCTTCTCGCATGCAGTGGTCAGATGCGCGCAGGACCAAGTCTCCAACTGCAAAATCTCTTCGCTGGACCGTCTTATTATAAGCGCGAGCAATCCTTTCTTGATATCGCTTGTTGGTCCTTTTGGCTTGTTCTCGCTTTTCCTCCAGCAAGACTAAGTCGTGATCGCGTTGATTTTCGTAGAGTGCGTGGAAGGCTAGTCTTGCCGAATTGACTCTCACCTCCGCAGGTACCACAGCTTCGGTCCCATAACATAGTAGGAATGGCGAGGCCCCCGTGGGTGTCCTTGGAGAAGTTCGGTAGGCCCACAGAGCTATGCTTAGAGAGTCGGCCCACTTCTTGTGGTCATCTGCGACCATCTTGCTCAAAATTCTCAACAGCGTTTTATTGGTCGCTTCGGCTTGTCAATTTCCCTTCGGGTAATAAGGGGTAGAACATATTTGCCTGATATTGTACTCCGCTAATTTCGCAGCTACCTGGCGATTAACAAAGGGAGTACCGTTATCTGAAAGAATGGTGTTTGGGATTCCGAACCTGCATATGATGTTTTCCTGGATGAAGTTGACCACACTTAGCGCATTTTCCGTTTTCAGTGGTAAGGCTTCCACCCATTTGGTGAATAGCTCAGTTGCAGTGAGAATAAAATGATTCCCGTGTGACGTTGGTCGGATAGGAACGATGAAGTCTAGAGCCCATGTGTGAAATGGTCATGGCGTCCCTAATGCATGTAGATCCACGGCGGGAGCGTGCACTAGGTTTCCTTTGAATTGGCACTCCTGGCAGTGTCGTACTTTGGTGCGGCAATCGACCTCCATCGTGGGCCGGAAATATCCAATTGAGAGGAGCTGCCTGCATAATTTCGCACCTCCTTGGTGTTCCACCTGATGAGAAAGGTCCATGACTTCTTGTGCTTCTCTGCCGTCTAGACATCGCAGCAAGGTGCCTTCGTGACCTCTTCGCCAAAGCAGGTTTTCCTGTACCACGTATCGAAATGCTTTCCTCTTCAATTTCTCGGCTTCTTATCTCGATTCAGGCACGATGCCTTGGGTGAGAAAATCAAAGAGTGGCTTCCTCCAATCTGTGTCATCATCAGTCAGAGGGATGAGTAAAGAATCTTTGATTAGTGCGCAACTCTCGCACTTCTCTTGTATCAGGGCTGCGGCTGTTGACATGTCTGGCCAATGAATGCCATATCTCTGAGCCTTCCTGTAGATTGACACCTCGCTTTCTCCGCAAGCATGTTGGTGAATCTTTTCTAACAGCAGTTGTCCCTCTCGCTCGGAGACGCATCGCATGAGTATTCCGCCGGGACCCTTGTAATAGAGGGTGTTATCATGTATGCAGTACCCCTTGGTGAGCGCCCAGCTTTCACTGCTTGTGCCTTCTGCGATAGCTTGTAGGATTGCTTTTCTCCAATCCGTGTCATCCATATGTTCGTCGTCGTACGCGTCTTCCGTCAACGCTGATGACGCTCGCACTTCGATGGAGATCTTTGCGGGACATTTGTCTGTACTGACCTTGGATCCCAAAGTAGCCAAAGCATCTGCATGCCTGTTGTCTGCTCGGGGCTTGTGCTCGTACCTCACATCGCAGAATTGTTGTACCAGCTTCTGTACTAGGGTGCGGTAAGACAGAAGGTTAATCTCCTTCAAACCGTATTCACCCGAGGCTTGCTTGGCGATCAACTTGGAGTCTCCCATGACCGTCAGATTGCTCACTTCCAAAGCTTTTGCTGCGCGCAGCCCCGCTATGAGGGCTTCATATTCTGCCTCGTTGTTGGTGACTACAAAATCGAGCTTTGCGGACATCTGTATGACTTCCCCATCCGGCTTAGTCAATACTATTCCAATGCCTCCGCCTTTTCTTGTCGACGACCCGTCGAAATGGAGCGTCCAATAAGGCACGCCTATTGCATAGATTTCAGGTCCTTCGAGCTCTTCTTCGATCACGGGCTCGTGGCTGTTGTCAGGGAATTGTGCCAACAGATCCGCTACCGCCTGCGAATTGATCGCTCGCGGTCTCACGCACGTGATATCATATTGAGAGATGGTCATGTACCATTTCGCCAATCTCCCGCCGGGAGTAGTGTGAGTTAGCAGATATCGTATAGGATCGCTTTTGGTGACCACTACTACTTTATGCGATGCGAAGTAGTGTTTCAATTTCTCTATTACAAAGAACAAAGCAAGGCAATGACGTTCGATGTCTGTGTACCTCGATTCAGCAGGCTGCACGATGCGAGAGATGTAGTAGATAGGCCTTTCCTGGCCTTCGTACTCCTGAGCCAAGAGTGCTCCTATGGATCTCCTTGTTGATGTCAGATATAGCAGAAGCGGTGATCCCAGTTGAGATGCGATCATTATTTTTGAGGACGTCAGCAAATCCTTCAGCTTTTTGAATGAAGCTTCGTGCTCCGGAGCCCAGTTGTACACGACGTCCTTCTTGAGAAGAGTACTAAAACAGCATGTGATTTCGGCAATCGCTGGGATGAATCTCCGCAGATAGGATAGCTTTCCTAAAAATGTCTTCAAGGCACTCTGGTTATGGGGCGGCGTCATGCTGGTTGTGGCTGATACTTTCGCAGGGTCAGGCTCGATTCCTTGGCGATGAATTACGCATCCCAATAACTTCCCTGATGTTACCCCAAATGCGCATTTCATGGGATTCATCTTTAGTTGAAAGCGTCTACATCTATTGAACACCTTCCGTAGATCTGCGAGGTGATCTGCTTCGTGCTTGGATTTAACCACCAGGTCATCCACATAGAATTCCACTTCTTTATGCATCATGTCGTGGAACAGAGCCATCATGGTGCGCTGATAGGTTGCACCCGCGTTTTTGAGACCGAAAGGCATCACTGTGTAATTGAACACCCCCACCGGAGTGATGAATGCAGTCTTCCGAGCGTCCTCAGGGTCTATCTTGATCTGGTTGTACCCGCTGAAGCCGTCCATGAAACTGAACATGCGATGGCCCGCTGTTGAATCGATAAGCAAATCGATGTTGGGCAGTGGAAAATCGTCCTTGGGGCAGAAGCGATTGAGATCTAGGAAGTCCACGCAGATGCGGAGCTGTCCGTTCTTCTTCACCACTGGCACGATGTTTGCCAGCCATGTGGGATGATGATATGGCTCTATGAATTTGGCATCCAGGAGTTTGACAATCTCCTGCTTAATTTTTCACGTTAAGCTCCGGCCTGAAGCTCCTTGTGCTCTGCTTTACCGGCTTAGACCCTGGAATGATGTCTAAGCGGTGCATAGTGATGCTTGTATCCAGTCCCGGCATCTCATCGTACTCCCATGCGAACACGTCCTTGTATTCGGTTAGAAGTTGTAGCAGTCCTTGCTCCTCCTCGCTTGTGAGGTCCGCACTTAGAAAGACTGGTCTTTTCTTTTCCTCGTTCGGGCTGAGGAACACTTCCTTTAGTTCTTGCTTTTGTGGTCTGGGCCTGTCTTCCATGCATTCAGGCGCTTCTTTGAGTTTCTCGTCTGGAGCGCCCTGTGTTGGCTTTTCCGTCGGCGCGATTTGTTCGATTTGATTGATTTCCCCAGGGATATCCTCATGCCCGTGAGAGGACATCCCCGCGCACCTTCATATGCGATAGCATTTCTTCCCATTGGCGTAGAAACTCTCTATCTCTTTGCCCTCGGGGTCATGCTTTGCGATTCTCTTCAGGGTATACACATTCTTTCGATGGTATGCGATACTCGGCGCCTCTTCGCGTGTAGGCGGCTTTTCCTTGGTATCTTCTCTTGTCACCATCACTCCCGCGGGTGACTGGTCCTTGATGTCCTCCCACAGAGGCAAAGGAGTAGGGTTGAATGGTTCCGGCGTTTGCTCATCCGCCATCTCGGTGAACCACACTGCCTCGCTAAGATGCGCTTCATCCAAGTTGAATGGATTCGTTGAAGCCGGTATCTCGACTACTCTGTCGTTCCAGATAGCTTTCATAACCTGGTGAGCTGTTGAAGGAACCGCATCGAAGCGATGAATCCAGGCTCGACCTATAATCATGTGGTATGTAGTGTTCGCGTCTATGACATAGAACTTTGCTGAGCACTTGATTTTGCCAATCTGAACGCCCAGGCGGATCCATCCGATCGTCATTCTAGAGTCGCTTCCGAATCCCATCAGCGGAGATGGACGCTTGACGATCTTGTGCTCGGGGATCCCTGCTAGCTTCAGTGTGTGTAGCGAAACGACGTTGACCGCTGCTCCTCCATCAACGAATGCTCGTTTGAAATCGACGCCGTTGATAATGGCTGTCACGTACAGAGGCCTCTGGTGGCTCGCATCTGTCTTCTTGTCGCTGGCAGAAAAGGTCATAATCTTTTCTGTAGAGCGAGACGCCCTGATGACTTTCCCGTTGGAGACTACGAGATCCTCCTCGTAGTCCTCCGCTATCCTCAAGATTGCTTTCGTCATGTCTGTCCGGCACTTCTCGGAGAAGTTCATCTCGTCGAAGAATCTGCTAAAGCCGTGCGACCCCTTCATCCGATCGGCACGTTCGTCTTCTGTGTTCATACTGTAGTCCTCGTCATTGTGGACCTCTGCGATGATGGGCGTACCATCCTCTGCGACTTCTTCCAAGTCTACAATTGAGATCATGGCAACCTCCTTGCCTTTTGATTCTTGCTCCGCGTGGGCAGGAAGCGGATTGTTGCGCACGTCCTTCCTGCGATCGCTGACGATCAGCTCGCCGTTCTTCATTTTCTGGTCGAATGTAAACCTGAGCTTTTTACATTCCGCTGTGGGGTGCATGACCTTGCCGTGGTACTCGCACCACTTAGGGTCCCTCACCATCTCCTTAGAGGGTATCTTCTCGAGCGGTGGCAGGACGCCGTCCTTGCGCCACTGTCTGCAGAGTTCGCTTGCCTCCTCTACTGAGCATGGCAGAGGTGGTACATCAAAGTTCACAACCTTCGCTTGCTTCTGGGGTGAAACTGTATTGACTTCAGCTTCGCGTCCCCTCTTGTAACTAAATCTCCCGATCTTGTAGGTGGTGCCGCTCGAAGGTCGCTCCGGAGCGTTCTTCTTTTTCTGTCTCTCGACTATAGGCTCGATGTTCTTTGTGCATTCAATTAGCTTTGAAAACGTAGGTGTTTGCAAATTAATGAGCATACCTTTGTATTCGTCTCGCATGCACTGCAGGCATATCTCTACAAGCCGGCTCTCGAGCATTGGATCTTTGCACTCCAAGGACCTCGCCCTGAATTTCTTGATGAAAGTAATCCCGTCCTCCTCGCGCTTCTGATACATCCGCGAGAGATGGATCATCGTCACCTTTTCTTCCATCTGGAAGAATTTGGTGTAGAACTTCTGGACCATGTCGTCCCAAGTCTTCACGTATCCGGCTTCCAACGTTCGGTACCACTTGTACGCCACGTTCCCTAAAGATTTTGGGAACTCTCGCATTAATAATTTGGGATCGGCCCCGTATGGCCCCATGACATCAATGAAACGCATGACATGCTCATGAGCGTTTCCGTTGACATCCTCGAAATTGTCCCATTTAGGAGCTTTGTATCCCGCGGGGTTAGGCATGAGATAGATCTCCCGTGGGATGGGTGGATCGTTGTCCAGCTTCGGGATAATAGTATCCGCGAATGACTGATGAGCCAGAATAGTGTCCAGGCGCTTCTGCAGGGACGTCATGCATTCTGGAATGCTTCCCTCGGTAGTCGAAGGAGGGGTTGTCGCAGGCGGGGGCGACACATACGCCGTCGAAGGATTAGGGACATATGGACTACTCGTATTGCCCCAAATCGCCGTTGGAGGAGGCAAGGGGTACTGCAAAGTCGGGTTAGATGCCAAAGCCGAGGGCTGAGGAGTGTGAGCAGTGAGAGGCAACATCTGAGCTGTTGACCCCTGAATTGAAGGCAGCTGCGTAGTCGTCGGTGGAGTTTGCAGATTAGGGTTGGGAGGTGTGGTTGACACTCCCAGTCCCGGAGCGGTAGGGGCTCCTCCTCCTTGAGAGACGGCGGTGGCTGATGAAGGATTTGGTGCAAGGGTGCCCAGAACGGCCAAGATCCGTTCTAGCTCCACGGATTGGGCTTTGAGAGCTTTCGCCTGACTTTGAACAGTGGCGTCCAAAGACTCTAGCGTCGGAGTCTCGCCGGGAGTGGTAGGAGTACGGCGGGTCTCCTCTCCCGAGGCGGTTTCGGTGGAAGGCGATCTGTTGCTGATATCATCCTCCTGAGACATGGTTGCTTTGGTTGGTAAGTTCACGTCGGGTTCACCAAAATGTGCACAAGAGATTCCGGCGAGGAGACCTCCGTGTACACCGTATGTAGAGGATCAGGGATCGCACAGGAAGAGTGGGGTTGTGTGTAGGGAGAGAGTAAGGCAGTAGCAATGTTTGAGAGAGAGACAGAGGTTTGGCAGAGCTTCCGCGTATGGCCAGTGTGTTCTCCTTCGTATGGAAAGGGTAACGTCCTATATATAGCAGAGAACATGACCGTTGTAGTGTGGTTAATGCGCCCATTGATGGCGGCTTAATTAGCTTAAACATAACGGCACGTTCGTCCGAGTATATAGGGACCGTTACAGCACGTTGTGCGCGAATACCGGAACCGTTACGAGGTTGACCGGGTTTGACCGGATTTACCGGGTTTATGGAGCTCGTGCCATAAATCTCTCAAAACAGTTACTAAAGGTCGCGTGCGGGCTTAGCTCGCACGCGACAGGGCTTACTCTAGCCTCCAAACCACTAAGTCCCTACAAGTACCGTGCAGTGGTATGCGAGGGCTCTGTCTCGCAGCCCCCACATGGATCAGCTCAGCTGGTGATCCAGTGTGTGTGGAGCACAATATGGTGTGCTGGATGGTTGCCACGTGGCCAGGATCTGTCAGCTCAGAAAGCACTATCTACACACCCCAAACTCAAAAAAATCAAATCCTCTAATCCCAAATCCTCAATTAAACCCTATATAGAAATATAAAAAACGTAATTGGACCCCAACCCTCAAACCCTTCACCCTTTTGAGAATTCAAATCACTCAAACCAAGATTTCGAACCATTTGGAGCACATTTTTCTAATATCAAAATGTTACAAAAACGAGTGAATCTTTACCTAATATTGTAGACTGCCAATCAAACTATAGTATCACGAAAAAAGTAACAACTAAAAACCTTCTTTGGCCTGCCATAAACCTCCTCAAAATACCCAAAAAAATGTATGAAATCATGATTTATCATAAAAAATATACCCTGATCATCACCCCAAACTCAAAAAACACCAAATCCTCTAATCATAGAACCTCAATTAAACCCTAAATATAAATCTCAAACACTAAGTTAGACCCCCGACCCTCAATGCCCTCACCCTTTTAAGAAATAAAATCACTCAAAACAAGATTTCGATGCGTTTTGAGCACCTTTTTCTAATATCTTAATGTTTCAAAAACGAGTGAACTTTTACCTAAAATTGTAGACTGGCAATAAAAATGTTGTATCACGAAAATATATAAAACCAAAACCTTCTTTGGCCTGCTAAAAACAACCCCAAAGTACCCATAAAATATCTTGTAACCATGATTTATCATTAAAAATCACACCCTGATCATCACCCCAAACTCAATAAACAACAAATCTCCTAATCCCATATCTTCAATTAAACCCTAAATAGTAATCTAAAACACTGAATTGGACCCCCAACCCTCAAACCCTTCACCCTTTGGAGAAATCAAATCACTCAAAACAAGATTTCGAAGCGTTTTTAGCACCTTTTTGTAATATCTAAATGTTACAAAAACGAGTGAATCTTTACCTAATATTGTAGACTGACAATCAAACTATAGGATCACGAAAAAAGTTTCAACTAAAAACCTTCTTTGGCCTGCCAAAAACCTCCTCAAAATACCCATAAAATGTCCCAAAACCATAATTTATCATAAAAAATCATACCCTGATCATCACCCCAAACTCAAAAAACACCAAATACTCTAATCCCATATCCTCAATTAAACCCTATATAGAAATCTAAAACAATGAATTGGACCCCCAACCCTCAAACCCTTCACCCTTTTGAGAATTCAAATAACTGAAAACAAGATTTCGAAGCATTTTGAGCACCTTTTTCTAATATCTAAATGTTACAAAAACGAGTGAATCTTTACCTAATATTGTAGACTGACATTCAAACTATAGGATCAGGAAAGAAGTAACAACTAAAAACCTTCTTTGGCCTGCCATAAACCTCCTCAAAATACCCAAAAAATGTCCTGAAATCATGATTTATCACTAAAAACCATACCCTGATCATCACCCCAAACTCGATAAACACCAAATCCACTAATCATAGAACCTCAATGAAACCCTAAATAGAAATCTCAAACACTAAGTTAGACCCCGGACCCTCATACCCCTCACCCTTTTGAGAAATAAAATAACTCAAAACAAGATTTCGAAGCATTTTGAGCACCTTTTTCTAATATCTTAATGTTTCAAAAACGAGTGAACTTTTACCTAAAATTGTAGACTTGCAATAAAAATATTGTATCACGAAAATATATACAACCAAAACCTTCTTTGGCCTGCTAAAAACAACCCCAAAGTACCCATAAAATATCTTCAAACCATGAATTATCATTAAAAATCATACCTTGATCATCAACCCAAACTCAATAAACACCAAATCCCCTAATCCCATATCCTCAATTAAACCCTAAATAGAAATCTAAAACACTGAATTGGACCCCCAACCCTCAAACCCTTCACCCCTTTAAAAAACCAAATCACTCAAAACAAGATTTCGAAGCGTTTTTAGCACCTTTTTCTAATATCTAACTGTTACAAAGACGAGTGAATCTTTCCTAATATTGTAGACTGACAATAAAACTATAGGATGACAAAAAAAGTTACAACTAAAAACCTTCTTTGGCCTGCCAAAAACCTCCTCAAAATACCCAAAAAACGTCCCGAAATCATGATTTATCATTAAAAATCATACCCTGATCATCACCCCAAACTCAAAAAACACCAAATCTTCTAATCATAGAACCTCAATTAAACCCTAAATAGAAATCTAAAACGCTAAGTTAGACCCCCGACCCTCAAACCCCTCCCCCTTTTGAGAAATAAAATCACTCAAAACAAGATTTCGAAGCATTTTGAGCACTTTTTTCTAATATCTTAATGTTTCAAAAACGAGTGAACTTTTACCTAAAATTGTAGACTGGAAATAAAAATATTGTATCACGAAAATATATACAACCAAAACCTTCTTTGGCCTGCTAAAAACAACCCCAAAGTACCCATAAAATATCTTGAAACCATGATTTATCATTAAAAATCATACCCTGATCATCACCCCAAACTCAATAAACACCAAATCCCCTAATCCCATATCCTCAATTAAACCCTTAATAGAAATTTAAAACACTGAATTGGACCCCCAACCCTCAAACCCTTCACCCCTTTGAAAAATCAAATCACTCAAAACAAGATTACGAAGCGTAAATATATACAACCAAAACCTTCTTTGGCCTGCTAAAAACAACCCCAAAGTATCCATAAAATATCCTGAAACCATAATTTATCATTAAAAATCATACCTTGATCATCACCCCAAACTCAATAAACAACAAATCTCCTAATCCCATATCCTCAATTAAACCCTAAATAGTAATCTAAAATACTGAATTGGACCCCCAACCCTCAAACCCTTCACCCTTTGGAGAAATCAAATCACTCAAAACAAGATTTCGAAGCGTTTTTAGCACCTTTTTGTAATATCTAAATGTTACAAAAACGAGTGAATCTTTACCTAATATTGTAGACTGACAATCAAACTATAGGATCACGAAAAAAGTTACAACTAAAAACCTTCTTTGGCCTGCCAAAAACCTCCTCAAAATACCTATAAAATGTCCCAAAACCATGATTTATCATTAAAAATCATACCCTGATCATCACCCCAAACTCAAAAATACCAAATCCTCTAATCCCATATCCTCAGTTAAACCCTATATAGAAATATAAATCACTGAATTGGACCCCCAACCCTCAAACCCTTCACCCTTTTGAGAATTCAAATCACTCAAAACAAGATTTCGAACCACTTTGAGCACCTTTTTCTAATATCTAAATGTTACAAAAACGAGTGAATCTTTACCTAATATTGTAGACTGACAATCAAATTATAGTATCACGAAAAAAGTAACAACTAAAAACCTTCTTTGGCCTGCCATAAACCTCCTCAAAATACCAAAAAAAATGTTTCGAACTCATGATTTATCATAAAAAATCATACTCTGATCATCACCCCAAACTCAAAAAACACCAAATCCTCTAATCATAGAACCTCAACTAAACCCTAAATATAAATCTCAAACACTAGGTTAGACCCCCGACCCTCAAAGCCCTCACCCTTTTAAGAAATAAAATCACTCAAAACAAGATTTCGATGCGTTTTGAGCACCTTTTTCTAATATCTTAATGTTTCAAAAACGAGTGAACTTTTACCTAATATTGTAGAGTGGAAATAAAACTATTCTATCACGAAAATATATACAACCAAAACCTTCTTTGGCCTTCTAAAAACAACCCCAAAGTACCCATAAAACCTGAAACCATGATTTATCATTAAAAATATACCCTGATCATCACCCCAAACTCAATAAACACCAGATCCCCTAATCCGATATCCTTAATTAAACCCTAAATAGAAATCGAAAACACTGAATTAGACCCCCCAACCCTTAAACCCTTCACCCTTTTGAGAAATCAAATCACTCGAAACAAGATTTCAAAGCGTTTTTAGCACCTTTTTCTAATATCTAAATGTTACAAAAACGAGTGAATCTTTACCTAATATTTTAGACTGACAATCAAAAGATAGGATCACGAAAAAAGTTACAACTAAAAACCATCTTTGGCCTGCCAAAAACCTCCTCAAAATACCCATAAAATGTCCCAAAACCGTGATTTATCATTAAAAATTATACCTTTATCATCACCCCAAACTCAAAAAACACCAAATCTTGTAATCCCATATCCTCAATTAAACCCTATATAGAAATCTAAAACACTGAATTGGACCCCCAACCCTCAATCCCTTCACCCTTTTGAGAATTCAAATCACTCAAAACAAGATTTTGAAGCATTTTGAGCACCTTTTTCTAATATCTAAATGTTACAAAAACGAGTGAATCTTTACGTAATATTGTAGACTGACAAAAAAACTATTCTATCACGAAAAAAGTAACAACGAAAAACCTTCTTTGGCTTGCCATAAACCTCCTCAAAATACCCAAAAAAATGTCCCGAAATCATGATTTATCATTAAAAATCATACCCTGATCATCACCCCAAACTCAAAAAACACCAAATCCTCTAATCATAGAACCTCAATTAAACCCTAAATAGAAATCTCAAACACTAAGTTAGACCCCCGACCCTCAAACTCCTCACCTTTTTGAGAAAAAAAATCACTCAAAATAAGATTTCGAAGAGTTTTAAGCACCTTTTTCTAATATCTTAATGTTTCAAAAACGATGAACTTTTACCTAAAATTGTAGACTGGCAATAAAAATATTGTATCCCGAAAACATATACAACCAAAACCTTCTTTGGCCTGCTAAAAACAACCCCAATGTACCCATAAAATATCCTGAAACCATGATCTATCATTAAAAATCATACCCTGATCATCACCCCAAACTCAATAAACTCCCCTAATCCCATATCCTCAATTAAACCCTAAATAGAAATCTAAACACAGAATTGGACCCCCAACCCTCAAACCCTTCACCCTTTTGAGAATTCAAATCACTCAAAACAAGATTTCGAAGCATTTTGAGCACCTTTTTCTAATATCTAAATGTTACAAAAACGAGTGAATCTTTACGTAATATTGTAGACTGACAAACAAACTACAGTATCACGAAAAAAGTAACAACGAAAAACCATTTTTGTCTTGCCATAAACCTCCTCAAAATACCCAAAAAAATGTCCCGAAATCACACCCTGATCATCACCCCAAACTCAAAAAACACCAAATCCTCTAATCATAGAACCTCAATTAAACCCTAAATAGAAATCTCGAACACTAAGTTAGACCCCCGACCCTCAAACTCCTCACCTTTTTGAGAAATGAAATCACTCAAAACAAGATTTCCAAGCGTTTTAAGCACCTTTTTCTAATATCTTAATGTTTCAAAAACGATGAACTTTTACCTAAAATTGTATACTGGCAATAAAAATATTGTATCCCGAATATATATAAAACCAAAACCTTCTTTGGCCTGCTAAAAATAACCCCAAAGTACCCATAAAATATCCTGAAACCATGATTTATCATTAAAAATCATACCCTGATCATCACCCCAAACTCAATAAACACCAAATCCCCTAATCCCATATCCTCAATCTAACCCTAAATAGAAATCTAAAACACTGAATTGGACCCCAACCCTCAAACCCTTCACCCTTTTGAGAAATCAAATCACTCAAAACAAGATTTCGAAGCGTTTTTAGAACCTTTTTCTAATATCTAAATGTTACAAAAATGAGTGAATCTTTACCTAATATTGTAGACTTACAATAAAACTATAGGATCACGAAAAAAGTTACAACAAAAAACCTTCTTTGGCCTGCCAAAAACCTCCTCAAAATACCCATAAAATGTCCCAAAACCATGATTTATCATTAAAAATCATACCGTGATCATCACCCCAAACTCAAAAAACACCAAATCCTGTAATCCCATATCCTCAATTAAACCCTATACAGAAATCTAAAACACTGAATTGGACCCCCAACACTCAAATCCTTCACCCTTTTGAGAATTCAAATCACTCAAAACAAGATTTCGAAGCATTTTGAGCACCTTTTTTAATATCTAAATGTTACAAAAACGAGTGAATCTTTACGTAATATTGTAGACTGACAAAAAAACTATAGTATCACGAAAAAAGTAACAACGAAAAACCTTCTTTGGCTTGCCATAAACCTCCTCAAAATACCCAAAAAAATGTCCCGAAATCATGATTTATCATTAAAAATCATACCCTGATCATCACCCCAAACTTAAAAAACACCAAATCCTCTAATCATAGAACCTCAATTAAACCCTAAATAGAAATCTCAAACACTAAGTTAGACCCGAGACCCTCAAACTCCTCACCTTTTTGAGAAAAAAAAAATCACTCAAAACAAGATTTCGAAGCGTTTTAAGCACCTATTTCTAATATCTTAATGTTTCAAAAACGATGAACTTTTACCTAAAATTGTAGACTGGCAATAAAAATATTGTATCCCGAAAATATATACAACCAAAACCTTCTTTGGCCTGCTAAAAACAACCCCAAAGTACCCATAAAATATCCTGAAACCATGATAATTCATTAAAAATCATACCCTGATCATCACACGAAACTCAATAAACACCAAATCCCCTAATCCCATATCCTCAATTAAAACCTAAATAGAAATCTAAAACACTGAATTGGACCCCCAACCCTCAAACCCTTCACCCTTTTGAGAATTCAAATCACTCAAAACAATATTTCGAAGCATTTTGAGCACCTTTTTCTAATATCTAAATGTTACAAAAACGAGTGAATCTTTACGTAATATTGTAGACTGACAAACAAACTACAGTATCACGAAAAAAGTAACAACGAAAAACCTTTTTTGGCTTGCCATAAACCTCCTCAAAATACCCAAAAAAATGTCCCGAAATCATGATTTATCATTAAAAATCATACCCTGATCATCACCCCAAACTCAAAAAACACCAAATCCTCTAATCATAGAACCTTAATTAAACCCTAAATAGAAATCTCGAACACTAAGTTAGACCCCCGACCCTCAAACTCCTCACCTTTTTGAGAAATGAAATCACTCAAAACATGATTTCGAAGCGTATTAAGCACCTTTTTCTAACATCTTAATGTTTCAAAAACGATGATTTTTTACTTCAAATTGTAGACTGGCAATTAAAATATTGTATCCCGAAAATATATACAACCAAAACCTTCTTTGGCCGGCTAAAAATAACCCCAAAGTACCCATAAAATATCCTGAAACCATGATTTATCATTAAAAATCATACCCTGATCATCACCCCAAACTCAATAAACACCAAATCCCCTAATCCCATATCCTCAATCAAACCCTAAATAGAAATCTAAAACACTGAATTGGACCCCCAACCCTCAAACCCTTCACCCTTTTGAGAAATCAAATCACTCAAAACAAGATTTCGAAGCGTTTTTAGCACCTTTTTCTAATATCTAAATGTTACAAAAACGAGTGAATCTTTACCTAATATTGTAGACTGACAATCAAAATATGGGATCACGAAAAAAGTTACAACTAAAAACCTTCTTTGGCCTGCCAAAAACCTCCTCAAAATACCCATAAAATGTCAGAAAACCATGATTTATCATTAAAAATCATACAGTGATCATCACCCCAAACTCAAAAAACACCAAATCCTGTAATCCCATATCCTCAATTAAACCCTAAATAGAAATCTAAAACACTAAGTTACACCCCCGACCCTCAAACCCCTCACCCTTTTGAGAAATAAAATCACTCAAAACAAGATTTCGAAGCGTTTTGAGCACCTTTTTCTAATATCTAAATGTTACAAAAACGAGTGAATCTTTACGTAATATTGTAGACTGACAAAAAAACTATAGTATCACGAAAAAAGTAACAACGAAAAACCTTCTTTGGCTTGCCATAAACCTCCTCAAAATACCCAAAAAAATATCCCGAAATCATGATTTATCATTAAAAATCATACCCTGATCATCACCCCAAACTCAAAAAACACCAAATCCTCTAATCATAGAACCTCAATTAAACCCTAAATAGAAATCTCAAACACTAAGTTAGACCCCCGACCCTCAAACTCCTCACCTTTTTGAGAGAAAAAAAATCACTCAAAACAAGATTTCGTAGCGTTTTAAGCACCTTTTTCTAATATCTTAATGTTTCAAAAACGATGAACTTTTACCTAAAATTGTAGACTGGCAATAAAAATATTGTATCCCGAAAATATATACAACCAAAACCTTCTTTGGCCTGCTAAAAACAACCCCAAAGTACCCATAAAATATCCTGAAACCATGATCTATCATTAAAAATCATACCCTGATCATCACCCCAAACTCAATAAACACCAAATCCCCTAATCCCATATCCTCAATTAAACCCTATATAGAAATCTAAAACGCTGAATTGGACCCCCAACCCTCAAACCCTTCACCCTTTTGAGAATTCAAATCACTCAAAACAAGATTTCGAAGCACTTTGAGCACCTTTTTCTAATATCTAAATGTTACAAAAACGAGTGAATCTTTACGTAATATTGTAGACTGACAAACAAACTATAGTATCACGAAAAAAGTAACAACGAAAAACCTTCTTTGGCTTGCCATAAACCTCCTCAAAATACCCAAAAAATGTCCCGAAATCATGATTTATCATTAAAAATCATACCCTGATCATTACCCAAAACTCTAAAAACACCAAATCCTCTAATCATAGAACCTCAATTAAACCCTAAATAGAAATCTCGAACACTAAGTTTGACCTCGACCCTCAAACTCCTCACCTTTTTGAGAAATAAAATCACTCAAAACAAGATTTCGAAGCGTTTTAAGCACCTTTTTCTAATATCTTAAAGTTTCAAAAACGATGAACTTTTACTTAATATTGTAGACTGGCAAAAAAAATATTGTATCCCGAAAATATATACAACCAAAACCTTCTTTGGCCTGCTAAAAATAAACCCAAAGTACCCATAAAATATTCTGAAACCCTGATTTATTATTAAAAATAGTACCCTGATCATCACCCCAAACTCAATAAACACCAAATCCCCTAATCCCATATCCTCAATCAAACCCTAAATAGAAATCTAAAACACTGAAGTGGACCCCCAACCCTCAAACCCTTCACCCTTTTGAGAAATCAAATCACTCAAAACAAGATTTCGAAGCGTTTTTAGCACCTTTTTCTAATATCTAAATGTTACAAAAATGAGTGAATCTTTACCTAATATTGTAGACTTACAATAAAACTATAAGATCACGAAAAAAGTTACAACTAAAAACCTTCCTTGGAACCTCCTCAAAATATCCAAAATATGTCCCGAAATCATGATTTATCATTAAAAATCATACCCTGATCATCACCCCAAACTTAAAAAACACCAGATCTTCTAATCATAGAACCTCAATTAAACCCTAAATAGAAATCTAAAACACTAAGTTAGACCGCCGACCCTCAAACCCCTCACCCTTTTGAGAAATAAAATCACTCAAAACAAGATTTCGAAGCGTTTTGAGCACTTTTCTAATATCTTAATGTTTCAAAAACGTGTGAAGCTGTACCTAAAATTGTAGACTAGCTATAAAACTATTGTATCACGAAACTATATACAACCAAAACCTTCTTTGCCCTGCTAAAAACAACACCAAAGTACATACAAAATATCCTGAAACCATGTTTTATCATTAAAAATATACCCTCATCACCCAAAACTCAATAAACACCAGATCCCCTAATCCGATATCCTTAATTAAACCCTAAATAGAAATCCAAAACACTGAATTGGACCCCCAACCCTCAATCCCTTCACCCTTTTGAGAATTCAAATCACTCAAAACAAGATTTCGAAGCATTTTGAGCACCTTTTTCTAATATCTAAATGTTACAAAAACGAGTGAATCTTTACGTAATATTGTAGACTGACAAAAAAACTATAGTATCACGAAAAAAGTAACAACGAAAAACCTTCTTTGGCTTGCCATAAACCTCCTCAAAATACCCAAAAAAATGTCCCGAAATCATGATTTATCATTAAAAATCATACCCTGATCATCACCCCAAACTCAAAAAACACCAAATCCTCTAATCATAGAACCTCAATTAAACCCTAAATAGAAATCTCAAACACTAAGTTAGACCCCCGACCCTCAAACTCGTCACCTTTTTGAGAAAAAAAAAATCACTCAAAACAAGATTTCGTAGCGTTTTAAGCACCTTTTTCTAATATCTTAATGTTTCAAAAACGATGAACTTTTACCTAAAATTGTAGACTGGCAATAAAAATATTGTATCCCGAAAATATATACAACCAAAACCTTATTTGGCCTGCTAAAAAGAACTCCAACGTACCCATAAATTATCCTGAAACCATGATCTATCATTAAAAATCATACCCTGATCATCACCCCAAACTCAATAAACACCAAATCCCGTAATCCCATATCCTCAATTAAACCCTAAATAGAAATCTAAAACGCTGAATTGGACCCCCAACCCTCAAACCCTTCACCCTTTTGAGAAATCAAATCACTCAAAACAGGATTTCGAAGCGTTTTTAGCACCTTTTTCTAATATCTAAATGTTACAAAAATGAGTGAATCTTTACCTAATATTGTAGACTTACAATAAAACTATAAGATCACGAAAAAAGTTACAATTAAAAACCTTCTTTGGCCTGCCAAAAACCTCCTCAAAATATCCAAAAAAAAGTCCCGAAATCATGATTTATCATTAAAAATCATACCCTGATCATCACCCCAAACTCAAAAAACACCAAATCTTCTCACCATAGAACCTCAATTAAACCCTAAATAGAAATCTAAAAAACTAAGTTAGACCCCCGACCCTCAAACCCCTCACCCTTTTGAGAAATAAAATCACTCAAAACAAGATTTCAAAGCGTTTTTAGCACCTTTTTCTAATATCTAAATGTTACAAAAACAAGTGAATCTTTACCTAATATTGTAGACTGAAAATCAAACTATAGGATCACGAAAAAAGTTACAACTAAAAACCATCTTTGGCCTGCCAAAAACCCCCTAAAAATACCCATAAAATGTCCTAAAACCATAATTTATCATTAAAAATCATACCCTGATCATCACCCCAAACTCGAAAAACACCAAATACTTTGATCCCATATCCTCAATTAAACCCTATACAGAAATCTAAAACACTGAATTGGACCCCCAACCCTCAAACCTTCACTCTTTTGAGAATTCAAATCACTTAAAACAAGATTTCGAAGCATTTTGAGCACCTTTTTCTCATATCTAAATGTTACAAAAACGAGTGAATCTTTACCTAATATTGTAGACTGAAAATCAAACAATAGGATCACGAAAAAAGTAACAACTAAAAACCTTCTTTGGCCTGCCATAAACCTCCTCAAAATACCCAAAAAAATGTCCCGAAATCATGATTTATCATTAAAAATCATACCCTGATCATCACCCAAAACATAAAAAACACCAAATCCTCAAATCATAGAACCTCAATTAAACCTTAAATAGAAATCTCAAACACTAAGTTAGACCCCCAACCCTCAAACCCCTCACCCTTTTGAGAAATAAAATCACTCAAAACAAGATTTCGAAGCATTTTGAGCACCTTTTTCTAATATCTTAATGTTTCAAAAACGAGTGAACTTTTACCTATAATTGTAGTCCGGCAATAAAAATATTGTATCACGAAAAAATTTACAACCAAAAACCTTGTTCTGCCGGCCAAAAACCTCTCAAAAGTTCCCATAAAATGTCCCGAAACCACGATTTATCATTAAAATTCATACCCTAATCATCACCCCAAACTCAAAAAACGCCAAATCCTCTAATCCTAGAACCTCAATTAAACCCCAAATAGAAATCTAAAACACTAAATTGGACCTCCAACCCTCAAACCCTTCACCCTTTCGAGAAATGAAATCACCCAAAATAAGATTTTGAATCGTTTTGAGCACCTTTTTTTAATATCTAAATGTTTCAAAATCGAGTTAATCTTTACCTAATATTGTAGAATGGCAATAACATTATAGTATCACGAAAAAATTTACAACCAAAATTTTCTTTGGACTACCAAAAACCTCGCCAAAGTACCCATAAAATATCCTGAAACCATGATTTATCATTAAAAATCATACCCTAATCATGACCCCAAACTCATAAAACACCAAATCCTCTAATCTCATATCCTCAATTAAACCCTATATAGTAATCTAAAACACTGAATTGGACGCCCAACCCTCAAACCCATCACCCTTTTGAGAATTCAAATCACTCAAAACAAGATTTCGAAGCATTTTGAGCACCTTTTTCTAATATCTAAATGTTATAAAAACGAGTGAATCTTTACCTAATATTGTAGAATGACAATAAAACTATACGATCACGAAAAAAGTTACAACTAAAGACCTTCTTTGGCCTGCCAAAAACTTCCTCAAAATACCCATAAAATGTCCCGAAATCGTGATTTATCATTTAAAATCATAGCATGATCATCACCCCAAACTCAAAAAACACCAAATCCTCTAATCATGGAACCTCAATTAAACCCTAAATAGAAATCTAAAACCCTAAGTTGGACCCCCGACCCTCGAACCCCTCACCGTTTTGAGAAATAAAATCACTCAAAACAAGATTTCGATGCGTTTTGAGTACCTTTTTCAAATATCTTAGTTTTAGAAACACGAGTTAATATTAACCTAATATTTTAGACAACAATAACACTATAGTATCACGAAAAAATTTACAACCAAAAACCTTGTTCTGCCGGCCAAAAACCTCTCAAAAGTTCCCATAAAATTTCCCGAAACCACGATTTATCATTAAAATTCATACCCTAATCATCACCCCAAACTCAAAAAACGCCAAATCCTCTAATCCTATAACCTCAATTAAACCCCAAATAGAAATCTAAAACACTAAATTGGTCCCCCGACCCTCAAACCCCTCACCCTTTTGAGAAATAAAATCACTCAAAACAAGATTTCGATGCGTTTTGAGCACCTTTTTCTAATATCTAAATGTTTCAAAAATGAGTGAATCTTTACCTAATATTGTAGACTGGCAATAACACTATTGTGTCACGAAAAAATTTACAACCAAAAATTTCTTTGGACGGCTAAAAACCTCCCCAAAGTGCCCATAAAATATCCCGAAACCATGAATTATCATTAAAAATCATACCCTAATCATTACCCCCAAACTCCAAAAACACCAAATCCTCTAATCCCATATCCTAAATTAATCCCCAAATAGAAATCTAAAACACTGAATTGGACCTCCAACCCTCAAACCCTTCACCTTTTTGAGAAATGAAATCACCCAAAGCAAGATTTCGAAGCGTTTTGAGCACCTTTTTTTAATATCTAAATGTTTCAAAATCGAGTGAATCTTTACCTAATATTGTAGACTGGCAATAACACTATAGTATCACGAAAAAATTTACAACCAAAATTTTCTTTGGACTACCAAAAACCTTCCCAAAGTACCCATAAAATATCCTGAAACCATGATTTATCATTAAAAATCATACCCTAATCATTACCCCAAACTCAAAAAACACCAAATCCTCTAATCCCATATCCCCAATTAAACCCTATATAGTAATCTAAAACACTGAATTGGACCCCCAACCCTCAAACCCATCACCCTTATGAGAATTTAAACCACTCAAAACAAGATTTCGAAGCATTTTGAGCACCTTTTTCTAATATCTAAATGTTACAAAAACGAGTGAATCTTTACCTAATATTGTAGAATGACAATAAAACTATACGATCACGAAAAAAGTTACAACTAAAGACCTTCTTTGGCCTGCCAAAAACTTCCTCAAAATACCCATAAAATGTCCCGAAATCGTGATTTATCATTAAAAATCATAGCATGATCATCACCCCAAACTCAAAAAACACCAAATCCTCTAATCATGGAACCTCAATTAAACCCTAAATAGAAATCTAAAACCCTAAGTTGGACCCCCGACCCTCCAACCCCTCACCGTTGTGAGAAATAAAATCACTCAAAACAAGATTTCGATACGTTTTGAGTACCTTTTGCAAATATCTTAGTGTTAGAAACCAAGTTAATATTTACCTAATATTTTAGACTAACAACAGTACCCATAAAATGTCGCGAAACCACGATTTATCATTAAAATTCATACCCTAATCATCACCCCAAACTCAAAAAACACCAAATCCTCTAATCCTATAACCTCAATTAAACCCTAAATAGAAATCTAAAACACTAAATTGGACCCCCGACCCTCAAACCCCTCACCCTTTTGAGAAATAAAATCACTCAAAACAAGATTTCGATGCGTTTTGAGCACCTTTTTCTAATACATAAATATTTCAAAAATGAGTGAATCTTTACCTAATATTGTAGACTGGCAATAACACTATTGTGTCACGAAAAAATTTACAACCAAAAATTTTTTCGGGACTGCCAAAAACATCCCCAAAGTACCCATAAAATATCCCGAAGCCATGATTTATCATTAAAAATCATACCCTAATCATTACCCCAAACTCAAAAAACACCAAATCCTCTAATCCCACATCCTCAATTAAACCCTAAATAGAAATCTAAAACAATGAATTGGACCCCCAACCCTCAAACCCTTCACTCTTTTGAGAATTCAAATCACTCAAAACAAGATTTCGAAGCATTTTAAGCTCCTTTTTCTAATATCTAAATGTTACAAAAACGAGTGAATCTTTACCTAATATTGTAGACTGACAATAAAACTATAGGATCACGAAAAAAGTTACAATTAAAAACCTTCTTTGGCCTGTCAAAAACCTCCCCAAAGTACCCATAAAATGTCCTGAAATCATGATTAATCCTTGAAAATCATACCCTGGTCATAACCCCAAACTCAAAAACACCAAATCCTCTAATCATAGAACCTTAATTAACCCCTAAATAGAAATCTAAAACACTAAGTTGGACCCCGGACCCTCAAACCCCTCACCCTTTTGAGAAATAAAATCACTCAAAACAAGATTTCGAAGCGTTTTGAGAACCTTTTTCTAATATCTAAATGTTTCAAAAACGAGTGAATTTTTACCTAATATTGTAGACTGGCAATAACACTATTGTGTCACGAAAATATATACAACCAAAACTTTCTTTGGACGGCTAAAAACCTCCCCAAAGGGCCCATAAAATATCCCGAAACCATGATTTATCATTAAAAATCATACCCTAATCATTACTCCAAACTCCAAAAACACCAAATGTTCTAATCCCATATCCTAAATTTATCCCCAAATAGAAATCTAAAACACTGAATTGACCCCCAACCCTCAAACCCTTCACCCTTTTGAGAAATGAAATCACCCAAAGCAAAATTTCGAAGCGTTTTGAGCACCTTTTTTTAATATCTAAATGTTTCAAAATCGAGTGAATCTTTACCTAATATTGTAGACTGGCAATAACACTATAGTATCACGAAAAAATTTACAACCAAAATTTTCTTTGGACTACCAAAAACCTCCCCAAAGTACCCATAAAATATCCTGAAACCATGATTTATCATTAAAAATCATACCCTAATCATTACCCCAAACTCAAAAAACACCAAATCCTCTAATCCCATATCCTCAATTAAACCCTATATAGTAATCTAAAACACTGAAATGGACCCCCAACCCTCAAACCCATCACCCTTATGAGAATTTAAACCACTCAAAACAAGATTTCGAAGCATTTTGAGCACCTTTTTCTAATATCTAAATGTTACAAAAACGAGTGAATCTTTACCTAATATTGTAGAATGACAATAAAACTATACGATCACGAAAAAAGTTACAACTAAAGACCTTCTTTGGCCTGCCAAAAACTTCCTCAAAATACCCATAAAATGTCCCGAAATCGTGATTTATCATTAGAAATCATAGCATGATCATCACCCCAAACTCAAAAAACACCAAATCCTCTAATCATGGAACCTCAATTAAACCCTAAATAGAAATCTAAAACCCTAAGTTGGACCCCCCGACCCTCGAACCCCTCACCGTTTTGAGAAATAAAATCACTCAAAACAAGATTTCGATACGTTTTGAGTACCTTTTGCAAATATCTTAGTGTTAGAAACCAAGTTAATATTTACCTAATATTTTAGACTAACAATAGTACCCATAAAATGTCCCGAAACCACGATTTATCATTAAAATTCATACCCTAATCATCACCCCAAACTCAAAAAACACCAAATCCTCTAATCCTATAACCTCAATTAAACCCTAAATAGAAATCTAAAACACTAAATTGGAACCCCGACCCTCAAACCCCTCACCCTTTTGAGAAATAAAATCACTCAAAACAAGATTTCGATGCGTTTTGAGCACCTTTTTCTAATATCTAAATATTTCAAAAATGAGTGAATCTTTACCTAATATTGTAGACTGGCAATAACACTATTGTGTCACGAAAAAATTTACAACCAAAAATTTTCTCGGGACTGCCAAAAACATCCCCAAAGTACCCATAAAATATCCCGAAGCCATGATTTATCATTAAAAATCATACCCTAATCATTACCCCAAACTCAAAAAACACCAAATCCTCTAATCCCACATCCTCAATTAAACCCTAAATAGAAATCTAAAACAATGAATTGGACCCCCAACCCTCAAACCCTTCACTCTTTTGAGAATTCAAATCACTCAAAACAAGATTTCGAAGCATTTTAAGCACCTTTTTCTAATATCTAAATGTTACAAAAACGAGTGAATCTTTACCTAATATTGTAGCCTGACAATAAAACTATAGGATCACGAAAAAAGTTACAATTAAAAACCTTCTTTGGCCTGTCAAAAACCTCCCTAAAGTACCCATAAAATGTCCTGAAATCATGATTAATCCTTAAAAATCATACCCTGGTCATAACCCCAAACTCAAAAACACCAAATCCTCTAATCATAGAACCTTAATTAACCCCTAAATAGAAATCTAAAACACTAAGTTGGACCCCGGACCCTCAAACCCCTCACCCTTTTGAGAAATAAAATCACTCAAAACAAGATTTCGAAGCGTTTTGAGAACATTTTTCTAATATCTAAATGTTTCAAAAACGAGTGAATTTTTACCTAATATTGTAGACCGGCAATAACACTATTGTGTCACGAAAATATATACAACCAAAACTTTCTTTGGACGGCTAAAAACCTCCCCAAAGGGCCCATAAAATATCCCGAAACCATGATTTATCATTAAAAATCATACCCTAATCATTACCCCAAACTCCAAAAACACCAAATCCTCTAATCCCATATCCTAAATTAATCCCCAAATAGAAATCTAAAACACTGAATTGACCCCCAACCCTCAAACCCTTCACCCTTTTGAGAAATGAAATCACCCAAAGCAAGATTTCGAAGCGTTTTGAGCACCTTTTTTTAAATATCTAAATGTTTCAAAATCGAGTGAATCTTTACCTAATATTGTAGACTGGCAATAACACTATAGTATCACGAAAAAATTTACAACCAAAATTGTCTTTGGACTACCAAAAATCTCACCAAAGTACCCATAAAATATCCCAAAACCATGATTTATCATTAGAAATCATACCCTAATCCCATATCCTCAATTTAACCCTATATAGAAATCTAAAACACTGAATTGGACGCCCAACCCTCAAACCCATCACCCTTTTGAGAATTCAAATCACTCAAAACAAGATTTGGAAGCATTTTGAGCACCTTTTTCTAATATCTAAATATTACAAAAACGAGTGAATCTTTACTTAATATTGTAGACTGACAAGAAAACTATAGGATCACGAAAAAAGTTACAACTAAAATCCTTCTTTGGTCTGCCAAAAACCTCCTCAAAATACCCATAAAATGTCCCGAAATCGTGATTTATCATTAAAAATCATAGCCTGATCATCACCCCAAACTCAAAAAACACCTAATCCTCTAATCATAGAACCTAAATTAAATCCTAAATAGAAATCTAAAACACTAAGTTGGACCCCCGACCCTCGAACCCCTCACCGTTTTGAGAAATGAAATCACTCAGAACAAGATTTCGATGTGTTTTGAGCACCTTTTCCAAATATCTTTGTGTTAGAAAAACGAGTTAATATTTACCTAATATTGTAGACTAACAATAACACTATAGTATCACGAAAAAAAATACAACCAAAAACCTGTTCTTCCCGCCAAAAACATCCCAAAAGTACCCATAAAATGTCCCGAAACCACGATTTATCATTAAAATTCATACCCTAATCATCACCCCAAACTCAAAAAACACCAAATCCTCTAATCCTAGAACCTCAATTAAACCCTAAATAGAAATCTAAAACCCTAAGTTGGACCCCGGACCCTCGAACCCCTCACCGTTTTGAGAAATAAAATCACTCAAAACAAGATTTCGATGCGTTTTGAGTACCTTTTTCAAGAATCTTAGTGTTAGAAACACGAGTTAATATTTACCTAATATTTTAGACTAACAATAACACTATAGTATAACGAAAAAATTTACAACCAAAAACCTTGTTCTGCCGGCCAAAAACCTCTCAAAAGTTCCCATAAAATGTCCCGAAACCACGATTTATCATTAAAATTCATACCCTAATCATCACCCCAAACTCAAAAAACGCCAAATCCTCTAATCCTAGAACCTCAATTAAACCCCAAATAGAAATCTAAAACACTAAATTGGAACCCCGACCCTCAAACCCCTCACCCTTTTGAGAAATAAAATCACTCAAAACAAGATTTCGATGCGTTTTGAGCACCTTTTTCTAATATCTAAATATTTCAAAAATGAGTGAATCTTTACCTAATATTGTAGACTGGCAATAACACTATTGTGTCACGAAAAAACTTACAACCAAAAATTTTCTCGGGACTGCCAAAAACATCCCCAAAGTACCCATAAAATATCCCGAAGCCATGATTTAAAATTAAAAATCATACCCTAATCATTACCCCAAACTCAAAAAACACCAAATCCTCTAATCCCACATCCTCAATTAAACCCTAAATAGAAATCTAAAACAATGAATTGGACCCCCCAACCCTCAAACCCTTCACTCTTTTGAGAATTCAAATCACTCAAAACAAGATTTCGAAGCATTTTAAGCACCTTTTTCTAATATCTAAATGTTACAAAAACGAGTGAATCTTTACCTAATATTGTAGATTGACAATAAAACTATAGGATCACGAAAAAAGTTACAATTAAAAACCTTCTTTGGCCTGTTAAAAACCTCCCCAAAGTACCCATAAAATGTCCTGAAATCATGATTAATCCTTAAAAATCATACCCTGGTCATAACCCCAAACTCAAAAACACCAAATCCTCTAATCATAGAACCTTAATTAACCCCTAAATAGAAATCTAAAACACTAAGTTGGACCCCGGACCCTCAAACCCCTCACCCTTTTGAGAAATAAAATCACTCAAAACAAGATTTCGAAGCGTTTTGAGAACCTTTTTCTAATATCTAAATGTTTCAAAAAACGAGTGAATTTTTACCTAATATTGTAGGCTGGCAATAACACTATTGTGTCACGAAAATATATACAACCAAAACTTTCTTTGGACGGCTAAAAACCTCCCCAAAGGGCCCATAAAATATCCCGAAACCATGATTTATCATTAAAAATCAAACCCTAATCATTACCCCAAACTCCAAAAACACCCAATCCTCTAATCCCATATCCTAAATTAATCCCCAAATAGAAATCTAAAACACTGAATTGACCCCCAACCCTCAAACCCTTCACCCTTTTGAGAAATGAAATCACCCAAAGCAAGATTTCGAAGCGTTTTGAGCACCTTTTTTTTAATATCTAAATGTTTCAAAATCGAGTGAATCTTTACCTAATATTGTAGACTGGCAATAACACTATAGTATCACGAAAAAATTTACAACCAAAATTGTCTTTGGACTACCAAAAATCTCCCCAAAGTACCCATAAAATATCCTTAAACCATGATTTATCATTAGAAATCATACCCTAATCCCATATCCTCAATTTAACCCTATATAGAAATCTAAAACACTGAATTGGACGCCCAACCCTCAAACCCATCACCCTTTTGAGAATTCAAATCACTCAAAACAAGATTTGGAAGCATTTTGAGCACCTTTTTCTAATATCTAAATATTACAAAAACGAGTGAATCTTTACTTAATATTGTAGACTGACAAGAAAACTATAGGATCACGAAAAAAGTTACAACTAAAATCCTTCTTTGGTCTGCCAAAAACCTCCTCAAAATACCCATATTATGTCCCGAAATCGTGATTTATCATTAAAAATCATAGCCTGATCATCACCCCAAACTCAAAAAACACCTAATCCTCTAATCATAGAACCTAAATTAAATCCTAAATAGAAATCTAAAACACTAAGTTGGACCCCCGACCCTCGAACCCCTCACCGTTTTGAGAAATGAAATCACTCAGAACAAGATTTCGATGTGTTTTGAGCACCTTTTTCAAATATCTTTGTGTTAGAAAAACGAGTTAATATTTACCTAATATTGTAGACTAACAATAACACTATAGTATCACGAAAAAAAATACAACCAAAAACCTGTTCTTCCGGCCAAAAACATCCCAAAAGTACCCATAAAATGTCCCGAAACCACGATTTATCATTAAAATTCATACCCTAATCATCACCCCAAACTCAAAAAACACCAAATCCTCTAATCCTAGAACCTCAATTAAACCCTAAATAGAAATCAAAAACCCTAAGTTGGACCCCGGACCCTCGAACCCCTCACCGTTTTGAGAAATAAAATCACTCAAAACAAGATTTCGATGCGTTTTGAGTACCTTTTTCAAATATATCTTAGTGTTAGAAACACGAGTTAATATTTACCTAATATTTTAGACTAACAATAACACTATAGTATCACGAAAAAATTTACAACCAAAAACCTTGTTCTGCCGGCCAAAAACCTCTCAAAAGTTCCCATAAAATGTCCCGAAACCACGATTTATCATTAAAATTCATACCCTAATCATCACCCCAAACTCAAAAAACGCCAAATCCTCTAATCCTAGAACCTCAATTAAACCCCAAATAGAAATCTAAAACACTAAATTGGACCCCCGACCCTCAAACCCCTCACCCTTTTGAGAAATAAAATCACTCAAAACAAGATTTCGAAGCGTTTTAAGCACCTTTTTCTAATATCTAAATGTTTCAAAAACGAGTGAATTTTTACCTAATATTGTAGACTGGCAATAACACTATTGTATCACGAAAATATATACAACCAAAACTTTATTTGGACTGCTAAAAACCTCCCCAAAGTGCCCATAAAATATCCCGAAACCATGATTTATCATTAAAAATCATACCCTAATCATTACCCCAAACTCCAAAAACACCAAATCCTCTAATCCCATATCCTAAATTAATCCCCAAATAGAGATCGAAAACACTGAATTGGACCTCCAACCCTCAAACCCTTCACCCTTTTGAGAAATGAAATCACCCAAAGCAAGATTTCGAAGCGTTTTGAGCACCTTTTTTTAATATGTAAATGTTTCAAAATCGAGTGAATCTTTACCTAATATTGTAGACTGGCAATAACACTATAGTATCACGAAAAAATTTACAACCAAAATTTTCTTTGGACTACCAAAAACCTCCTCAAAGTACCCATAAAATATCCTGAAACCATGATTTATCATTAAAAATCATACCCTAATCATTACCCCAAACTCAAAAAACACCAAATCCTCTAATCCCATATCCTCAATTAAACCCTATATAGTAATCTAAAACACTGAATTGGACCCCCAACCCTCAAACCCATCACCCTTATGAGAATTCAAACCACTCAAAACAAGATTTCGAAGCATTTTGAGCACCTTTTTCTAATATCTAAATGTTACAAAAACGAGTGAATCTTTACCAAATATTGTAGAATGACAATAAAACTATACGATCACGAAAAAAGTTACAACTAAAGACCTTCTTTGGCCTGCCAAAAACTTCCTCAAAATACCCATAAAATGTCCCGAAATCGTGATTTATCATTAAAAATCATAGCATGATCATCACCCCAAACTCAAAAAACACCAAATCCTCTAATCATGGAACCTCAATTAAACCCTAAATAGAAATCTAAAACCCTAAGTTGGACCCCCCGACCCTCGAACCCCTCACCGTTTTGAGAAATAAAATCACTCAAAACAAGATTTCGATACGTTTTGAGTACCTTTTGCAAATATCTTAGTGTTAGAAACCAAGTTAATATTTACCTAATATTTTAGACTAACAATAGTACCCATAAAATGTCCCGAAACCACGATTTATCATTAAAATTCATACCCTAATCATCACCCCAAACTCAAAAAACACCAAATCCTCTAATCCTATAACCTCAATTAAACCCTAAATAGAAATCTAAAACACTAAATTGGACCCCCGACCCTCAAACCCCTCACCCTTTTGAGAAATAAAATCACTCAAAACAAGATTTCGATGCGTTTTGAGCACCTTTTCTTAATATCTAAATGTTTCAAAAATGAGTGAATCTTTACCTAATATTGTAGACTGGCAATAACACTATAGGATCACCAAAAAAGTAAAAACTAAAAACCTTCTTTGGCCTGTCAAAAACCTCCCCAAAGTAACCATAAAATGTCCTGAAATCATGATTAATCCTTAAAAATCATACCCTGGTCATAACCCCAAACTCAAAAACACCAAATCCTCTAATCATAGAACCTTAATTAACCCCTAAATAGAAATCTAAAACACTAAGTTGGACCCCGAACCCTCAAACCCCTCACCCTTTTGAGAAATAAAATCACTCAAAACAAGATTTCGAAGCGCTTTGAGAACCTTTTTCTAATATCTAAATGTTTAAAAAACGAGTGAATTTTTACCTAATATTGTAGACTGGCAATAACACTATTGTATCACGAAAATATATACAACCAAAACTTTCTTTGGACGGCTAAAAACCTCCCCAAAGGGCCCATAAAATATCCCGAAACCATGATTTATCATTAAAAATCATACCCTAATCATTACCCCAAACTCCAAAAACACCAAATCCTCTAATCCCATATCCTAAATTAATCCCCAAACAGAAATCTAAAACACAGAATTGACCCCCAACCCTCAAACCCTTCACCCTTTTTAGAAATGAAATCACCCAAAGCAAGATTTCGAAGCGTTTTGAGCACCTTTTTTTAATATCTAAATGTTTCAAAATCGAGTGAATATTTACCTAATATTGTAGACTGGCAATAACACTATAGTATCACGAAAAAATTTACAACCAAAATTTTCTTTGACTACCAAAAATCTCCCCAAAGTACCCATAAAATATCCCGAAACCATGATTTATCATTAGAAATCATACCCTAATCATTACCCCAAACTCAAAAAACACCAAATCCTCTAATCCCATATCCTTAATTAAACCCTATATAGAAATCTCAAACACTGAATTGGACGCCCAACCCTCAAACCCATCACCCTTTTGAGAATTCAAATAACTCAAAACAAGATTTGGAAGCATTTTGAGCACCTTTTTCTAATATCTAAATATTACAAAAACGAGTGAATCTTTACTTAATATTGTAGACTGACAAGAAAACTATAGGATCACGAAAAAAGTTACAACTAAAATCCATCTTTGGTCTGCCAAAAAACTCCTCAAAATACCCATAAAATGTCCCGAAATCGTGATTTATCATTAAAAATCATAGCCTGATCATCACCCCAAACTCAAAAAACACCTAATCCTCTAATCATAGAACCTAAATTAAATCCTAAATAGAAATCTAAAACACTAAGTTGGACCCCCGACCCTCGAACCCCTCACCGTTTTGAGAAATGAAATCACTCAGAACAAGATTTCGATGTGTTTTGAGCACCTTTTTCAAATATCTTTGTGTTAGAAAAACGAGTTAATATTTACCTAATATTGTAGACTAACAATAACACTATAGTATCACGAAAAAAAATACAACCAAAAACCTGTTCTTCCGGCCAAAAACATCCCAAAAGTACCCATAAAATGTCCCGAAACCACGATTTATCATTAAAATTCATACCCTAATCATCACCCCAAACTCAAAAAACACCAAATCCTCTAATCCTAGAACCTCAATTAAACCCTAAATAGAAATCAAAAACCCTAAGTTGGACCCCGGACCCTCGAACCCCTCACCGTTTTGAGAAATAAAATCACTCAAAACAAGATTTCGATGCGTTTTGAGTACCTTTTTCAAATATATCTTAGTGTTAGAAACACGAGTTAATATTTACCTAATATTTTAGACTAACAATAACACTATAGTATCACGAAAAAATTTACAACCAAAAACCTTGTTCTGCCGGCCAAAAACCTCTCAAAAGTTCCCATAAAATGTCCCGAAACCACGATTTATCATTAAAATTCATACCCTAATCATCACCCCAAACTCAAAAAACGCCAAATCCTCTAATCCTAGAACCTCAATTAAACCCCAAATAGAAATCTAAAACACTAAATTGGACCCCCGACCCTCAAACCCCTCACCCTTTTGAGAAATAAAATCACTCAAAACAAGATTTCGAAGCGTTTTAAGCACCTTTTTCTAATATCTAAATGTTTCAAAAACGAGTGAATTTTTACCTAATATTGTAGACTGGCAATAACACTATTGTATCACGAAAATTTATACAACCAAAACTTTATTTGGACTGCTAAAAACCTCCCCAAAGTGCCCATAAAATATCCCGAAACCATGATTTATCATTAAAAATCATACCCTAATCATTACCCCAAACTCCAAAAACACCAAATCCTCTAATCCCATATCCTAAATTAATCCCCAAATAGAGATCGAAAACACTGAATTGGACCTCCAACCCTCAAACCCTTCACCCTTTTGAGAAATGAAATCACCCAAAGCAAGATTTCGAAGCGTTTTGAGCACCTTTTTTTAATATGTAAATGTTTCAAAATCGAGTGAATCTTTACCTAATATTGTAGACTGGCAATAACACTATAGTATCACGAAAAAATTTACAACCAAAATTTTCTTTGGACTACCAAAAACCTCCTCAAAGTACCCATAAAATATCCTGAAACCATGATTTATCATTAAAAATCATACCCTAATCATTACCCCAAACTCAAAAAACACCAAATCCTCTAATCCCATATCCTCAATTAAACCCTATATAGTAATCTAAAACACTGAATTGGACCCCCAACCCTCAAACCCATCACCCTTATGAGAATTCAAACCACTCAAAACAAGATTTCGAAGCATTTTGAGCACCTTTTTCTAATATCTAAATGTTACAAAAACGAGTGAATCTTTACCAAATATTGTAGAATGACAATAAAACTATACGATCACGAAAAAAGTTACAACTAAAGACCTTCTTTGGCCTGCCAAAAACTTCCTCAAAATACCCATAAAATGTCCCGAAATCGTGATTTATCATTAAAAATCATAGCATGATCATCACCCCAAACTCAAAAAACACCAAATCCTCTAATCATGGAACCTCAATTAAACCCTAAATAGAAATCTAAAACCCTAAGTTGGACCCCCCGACCCTCGAACCCCTCACCGTTTTGAGAAATAAAATCACTCAAAACAAGTTTTCGATACGTTTTGAGTACCTTTTGCAAATATCTTAGTGTTAGAAACCAAGTTAATATTTACCTAATATTTTAGACTAACAATAGTACCCATAAAATGTCCCGAAACCACGATTTATCATTAAAATTCATACCCTAATCATCACCCCAAACTCAAAAAACACCAAATCCTCTAATCCTATAACCTCAATTAAACCCTAAATAGAAATCTAAAACACTAAATTGGACCCCCGACCCTCAAACCCCTCACCCTTTTGAGAAATAAAATCACTCAAAACAAGATTTCGATGCGTTTTGAGCACCTTTTCTTAATATCTAAATGTTTCAAAAATGAGTGAATCTTTACCTAATATTGTAGACTGGCAATAACACTATAGGATCACCAAAAAAGTAAAAACTAAAAACCTTCTTTGGCCTGTCAAAAACCTCCCCAAAGTAACCATAAAATGTCCTGAAATCATGATTAATCCTTAAAAATCATACCCTGGTCATAACCCCAAACTCAAAAACACCAAATCCTCTAATCATAGAACCTTAATTAACCCCTAAATAGAAATCTAAAACACTAAGTTGGACCCCGAACCCTCAAACCCCTCACCCTTTTGAGAAATAAAATCACTCAAAACAAGATTTCGAAGCGCTTTGAGAACCTTTTTCTAATATCTAAATGTTTAAAAAACGAGTGAATTTTTACCTAATATTGTAGACTGGCAATAACACTATTGTATCACGAAAATATATACAACCAAAACTTTCTTTGGACGGCTAAAAACCTCCCCAAAGGGCCCATAAAATATCCCGAAACCATGATTTATCATTAAAAATCATACCCTAATCATTACCCCAAACTCCAAAAACACCAAATCCTCTAATCCCATATCCTAAATTAATCCCCAAACAGAAATCTAAAACACAGAATTGACCCCCAACCCTCCAACCCTTCACCCTTTTTAGAAATGAAATCACCCAAAGCAAGATTTCGAAGCGTTTTGAGCACCTTTTTTTAATATCTAAATGTTTCAAAATCGAGTGAATATTTACCTAATATTGTAGACTGGTATCACGAAAAAATTTACAACCAAAATTTTCTTTGACTACCAAAAATCTCCCCAAAGTACCCATAAAATATCCCGAAACCATGATTTATCATTAGAAATCATACCCTAATCATTACCCCAAACTCAAAAAACACCAAATCCTCTAATCCCATATCCTTAATTAAACCCTATATAGAAATCTCAAACACTGAATTGGACGCCCAACCCTCAAACCCATCACCCTTGTGAGAATTCAAATAACTCAAAACAAGATTTGGAAGCATTTTGAGCACCTTTTTCTAATATCTAAATATTACAAAAACGAGTGAATCTTTACTTAATATTGTAGACTGACAAGAAAACTATAGGATCACGAAAAAAGTTACAACTAAAATCCATCTTTGGTCTGCCAAAAAACTCCTCAAAATACCCATAAAATGTCCCGAAATCGTGATTTATCATTAAAAATCATAGCCTGATCATCACCCCAAACTCAAAAAACACCTAATCCTCTAATCATAGAACCTAAATTAAATCCTAAATAGAAATCTAAAACACTAAGTTGGACCCCCGACCCTCGAACCCCTCACCGTTTTGAGAAATGAAATCACTCAGAACAAGATTTCGATGTGTTTTGAGCACCTTTTTCAAATATCTTTGTGTTAGAAAAACGAGTTAATATTTACCTAATATTGTAGACTAACAATAACACTATAGTATCACGAAAAAAAATACAACCAAAAACCTGTTCTTCCGGCCAAAAACATCCCAAAAGTACCCATAAAATGTCCCGAAACCACGATTTATCATTAAAATTCATACCCTAATCATCACCCCAAACTCAAAAAACACCAAATCCTCTAATCCTAGAACCTCAATTAAACCCTAAATAGAAATCAAAAACCCTAAGTTGGACCCCGGACCCTCGAACCCCTCACCGTTTTGAGAAATAAAATCACTCAAAACAAGATTTCGATGCGTTTTGAGTACCTTTTTCAAATATATCTTAGTGTTAGAAACACGAGTTAATATTTACCTAATATTTTAGACTAACAATAACACTATAGTATCACGAAAAAATTTACAACCAAAAACCTTGTTCTGCCGGCCAAAAACCTCTCAAAAGTTCCCATAAAATGTCCCGAAACCACGATTTATCATTAAAATTCATACCCTAATCATCACCCCAAACTCAAAAAACGCCAAATCCTCTAATCCTAGAACCTCAATTAATCCCCAAATAGAAATCTAAAACACTAAATTGGACCCCCGACCCTCAAACCCCTCACCCTTTTGAGAAATAAAATCACTCAAAACAAGATTTCGAAGCGTTTTAAGCACCTTTTTTTAATATCTAAATGTTTCAAAATCGAGTGAATCTTTACCTAATATTGTAGACTGGCAATAACACTATAGTATCACGAAAAAATTTACAACCAAAATTTTCTTTGGACTACCAAAAACCTCCCCAAAGTACCCATAAAATATCCCGAAACCATGATTTATCATTAAAAATCATACACTAATCATTACCCCAAACTCCAAAAGCACCATATCCTCTAATCCCATATCCTAAATTAATCCCAAAATATAAATCTAAAACACTGAATTGGACCCCCAACCCTCAAACCCTTCACCTTTTCGAGAAATGAAATCACCCAAAATAAGATTTTGAATCGTTTTGAGCACCTATTTTTAATATCTAAATGTTTCAAAATCGAGTTAATCTTTACCTAATATTGTAGACTGGCAATAACACTATAGTATCACGAAAAAATTTACAACCAAAATTTTCTTTGGACTACCAAAAACCTCGCCAAAGTACCCATAAAATATCCTGAAACCATGATTTATCATTAAAAATCATACCCTAATCATTACCCCAAACTCAAAAAACACCAAATCCTCTAATCTCATATCCTCAATTAAACCCTATATAGTAATCTAAAACACTGAATTGGACGCCCAACCCTCAAACCCATGACCCTTTTGAGAATTCAAATCACTCAAAACAAGATTTCGAAGCATTTTGAGCACCTTTTTCTAATATCTAAATGTTATAAAAACGAGTGAATCCTTACCTAATATTGTAGAATGACAATAAAACTATACGATCACGAAAAGTTACAACTAAAGACCTTCTTTGGCCTGCCAAAAACTTCCTCAAAATACCCATAAAATGTCCCGAAATCGTGATTTATCATTAAAAATCATAGCATGATCATCACCCCAAACTCAAAAAACACCAAATCCTCTAATCATGGAACCTCAATTAAACCCTAAATAGAAATCTAAAACCCTAAGTTGGACCCCCCGACCCTCGAACCCCTCACCGTTTTGAGAAATAAAATCACTCAAAACAAGTTTTCGATACGTTTTGAGTACCTTTTGCAAATATCTTAGTGTTAGAAACCAAGTTAATATTTACCTAATATTTTAGACTAACAATAGTACCCATAAAATGTCCCGAAACCACGATTTATCATTAAAATTCATACCCTAATCATCACCCCAAACTCAAAAAACACCAAATCCTCTAATCCTATAACCTCAATTAAACCCTAAATAGAAATCTAAAACACTAAATTGGACCCCCGACCCTCAAACCCCTCACCCTTTTGAGAAATAAAATCACTCAAAACAAGATTTCGATGCGTTTTGAGCACCTTTTCTTAATATCTAAATGTTTCAAAAATGAGTGAATCTTTACCTAATATTGTAGACTGGCAATAACACTATAGGATCACCAAAAAAGTAAAAACTAAAAACCTTCTTTGGCCTGTCAAAAACCTCCCCAAAGTAACCATAAAATGTCCTGAAATCATGATTAATCCTTAAAAATCATACCCTGGTCATAACCCCAAACTCAAAAACACCAAATCCTCTAATCATAGAACCTTAATTAACCCCTAAATAGAAATCTAAAACACTAAGTTGGACCCCGAACCCTCAAACCCCTCACCCTTTTGAGAAATAAAATCACTCAAAACAAGATTTCGAAGCGCTTTGAGAACCTTTTTCTAATATCTAAATGTTTAAAAAACGAGTGAATTTTTACCTAATATTGTAGACTGGCAATAACACTATTGTATCACGAAAATATATACAACCAAAACTTTCTTTGGACGGCTAAAAACCTCCCCAAAGGGCCCATAAAATATCCCGAAACCATGATTTATCATTAAAAATCATACCCTAATCATTACCCCAAACTCCAAAAACACCAAATCCTCTAATCCCATATCCTAAATTAATCCCCAAACAGAAATCTAAAACACAGAATTGACCCCCAACCCTCAAACCCTTCACCCTTTTTAGAAATGAAATCACCCAAAGCAAGATTTCGAAGCGTTTTGAGCACCTTTTTTTAATATCTAAATGTTTCAAAATCGAGTGAATATTTACCTAATATTGTAGACTGGTATCACGAAAAAATTTACAACCAAAATTTTCTTTGACTACCAAAAATCTCCCCAAAGTACCCATAAAATATCCCGAAACCATGATTTATCATTAGAAATCATACCCTAATCATTACCCCAAACTCAAAAAACACCAAATCCTCTAATCCCATATCCTTAATTAAACCCTATATAGAAATCTCAAACACTGAATTGGACGCCCAACCCTCAAACCCATCACCCTTTTGAGAATTCAAATAACTCAAAACAAGATTTGGAAGCATTTTGAGCACCTTTTTCTAATATCTAAATATTACAAAAACGAGTGAATCTTTACTTAATATTGTAGACTGACAAGAAAACTATAGGATCACGAAAAAAGTTACAACTAAAATCCATCTTTGGTCTGCCAAAAAACTCCTCAAAATACCCATAAAATGTCCCGAAATCGTGATTTATCATTAAAAATCATAGCCTGATCATCACCCCAAACTCAAAAAACACCTAATCCTCTAATCATAGAACCTAAATTAAATCCTAAATAGAAATCTAAAACACTAAGTTGGACCCCCGACCCTCGAACCCCTCACCGTTTTGAGAAATGAAATCACTCAGAACAAGATTTCGATGTGTTTTGAGCACCTTTTTCAAATATCTTTGTGTTAGAAAAACGAGTTAATATTTACCTAATATTGTAGACTAACAATAACACTATAGTATCACGAAAAAAAATACAACCAAAAACCTGTTCTTCCGGCCAAAAACATCCCAAAAGTACCCATAAAATGTCCCGAAACCACGATTTATCATTAAAATTCATACCCTAATCATCACCCCAAACTCAAAAAACACCAAATCCTCTAATCCTAGAACCTCAATTAAACCCTAAATAGAAATCAAAAACCCTAAGTTGGACCCCGGACCCTCGAACCCCTCACCGTTTTGAGAAATAAAATCACTCAAAACAAGATTTCGATGCGTTTTGAGTACCTTTTTCAAATATATCTTAGTGTTAGAAACACGAGTTAATATTTACCTAATATTTTAGACTAACAATAACACTATAGTATCACGAAAAAATTTACAACCAAAAACCTTGTTCTGCCGGCCAAAAACCTCTCAAAAGTTCCCATAAAATGTCCCGAAACCACGATTTATCATTAAAATTCATACCCTAATCATCACCCCAAACTCAAAAAACGCCAAATCCTCTAATCCTAGAACCTCAATTAATCCCCAAATAGAAATCTAAAACACTAAATTGGACCCCCGACCCTCAAACCCCTCACCCTTTTGAGAAATAAAATCACTCAAAACAAGATTTCGAAGCGTTTTAAGCACCTTTTTCTAATATCTAAATGTTTCAAAAACGAGTGAATTTTTACCTAATATTGTAGACTGGCAATAACACTATTGTATCACGAAAATATATACAACCAAAACTTTATTTGGACTGCTAAAAACCTCCCCAAAGTGCCCATAAAATATCCCGAAACCATGATTTATCATTAAAAATCATACCCTAATCATTACCCCAAACTCCAAAAACACCAAATCCTCTAATCCCATATCCTAAATTAATCCCCAAATAGAGATCGAAAACACTGAATTGGACCTCCAACCCTCAAACCCTTCACCCTTTTGAGAAATGAAATCACCCAAAGCAAGATTTCGAAGCGTTTTGAGCACCTTTTTTTAATATGTAAATGTTTCAAAATCGAGTGAATCTTTACCTAATATTGTAGACTGGCAATAACACTATAGTATCACGAAAAAATTTACAACCAAAATTTTCTTTGGACTACCAAAAACCTCCTCAAAGTACCCATAAAATATCCTGAAACCATGATTTATCATTAAAAATCATACCCTAATCATTACCCCAAACTCAAAAAACACCAAATCCTCTAATCCCATATCCTCAATTAAACCCTATATAGTAATCTAAAACACTGAATTGGACCCCCAACCCTCAAACCCATCACCCTTATGAGAATTCAAACCACTCAAAACAAGATTTCGAAGCATTTTGAGCACCTTTTTCTAATATCTAAATGTTACAAAAACGAGTGAATCTTTACCAAATATTGTAGAATGACAATAAAACTATACGATCACGAAAAAAGTTACAACTAAAGACCTTCTTTGGCCTGCCAAAAACTTCCTCAAAATACCCATAAAATGTCCCGAAATCGTGATTTATCATTAAAAATCATAGCATGATCATCACCCCAAACTCAAAAAACACCAAATCCTCTAATCATGGAACCTCAATTAAACCCTAAATAGAAATCTAAAACCCTAAGTTGGACCCCCCGACCCTCGAACCCCTCACCGTTTTGAGAAATAAAATCACTCAAAACAAGATTTCGATACGTTTTGAGTACCTTTTGCAAATATCTTAGTGTTAGAAACCAAGTTAATATTTACCTAATATTTTAGACTAACAATAGTACCCATAAAATGTCCCGAAACCACGATTTATCATTAAAATTCATACCCTAATCATCACCCCAAACTCAAAAAACACCAAATCCTCTAATCCTATAACCTCAATTAAACCCTAAATAGAAATCTAAAACACTAAATTGGACCCCCGACCCTCAAACCCCTCACCCTTTTGAGAAATAAAATCACTCAAAACAAGATTTCGATGCGTTTTGAGCACCTTTTCTTAATATCTAAATGTTTCAAAAATGAGTGAATCTTTACCTAATATTGTAGACTGGCAATAACACTATAGGATCACCAAAAAAGTAAAAACTAAAAACCTTCTTTGGCCTGTCAAAAACCTCCCCAAAGTAACCATAAAATGTCCTGAAATCATGATTAATCCTTAAAAATCATACCCTGGTCATAACCCCAAACTCAAAAACACCAAATCCTCTAATCATAGAACCTTAATTAACCCCTAAATAGAAATCTAAAACACTAAGTTGGACCCCGAACCCTCAAACCCCTCACCCTTTTGAGAAATAAAATCACTCAAAACAAGATTTCGAAGCGCTTTGAGAACCTTTTTCTAATATCTAAATGTTTAAAAAACGAGTGAATTTTTACCTAATATTGTAGACTGGCAATAACACTATTGTATCACGAAAATATATACAACCAAAACTTTCTTTGGACGGCTAAAAACCTCCCCAAAGGGCCCATAAAATATCCCGAAACCATGATTTATCATTAAAAATCATACCCTAATCATTACCCCAAACTCCAAAAACACCAAATCCTCTAATCCCATATCCTAAATTAATCCCCAAACAGAAATCTAAAACACTGAATTGACCCCCAACCCTCAAACCCTTCACCCTTTTTAGAAATGAAATCACCCAAAGCAAGATTTCGAAGCGTTTTGAGCACCTTTTTTTAATATCTAAATGTTTCAAAATCGAGTGAATATTTACCTAATATTGTAGACTGGCAATAACACTATAGTATCACGAAAAAATTTACAACCAAAATTTTCTTTGACTACCAAAAATCTCCCCAAAGTACCCATAAAATATCCCGAAACCATGATTTATCATTAGAAATCATACCCTAATCATTACCCCAAACTCAAAAAACACCAAATCCTCTAATCCCATATCCTTAATTAAACCCTATATAGAAATCTCAAACACTGAATTGGACGCCCAACCCTCAAACCCATCACCCTTTTGAGAATTCAAATAACTCAAAACAAGATTTGGAAGCATTTTGAGCACCTTTTTCTAATATCTAAATATTACAAAAACGAGTGAATCTTTACTTAATATTGTAGACTGACAAGAAAACTATAGGATCACGAAAAAAGTTACAACTAAAATCCATCTTTGGTCTGCCAAAAAACTCCTCAAAATACCCATAAAATGTCCCGAAATCGTGATTTATCATTAAAAATCATAGCCTGATCATCACCCCAAACTCAAAAAACACCTAATCCTCTAATCATAGAACCTAAATTAAACCCTAAATAGAAATCTAAAACACTAAGTTGGACTAGCGACCCTCGAACTCCTCACCGTTTTGAGAAATAAAATCACTCAGAACAAGATTTCGATGCGTTTTGAGCACCTTTTTCAAATATCTAAATGTTTCAAAAACGAGTGCATTTTTACCTAATATTGTAGACTGGCAATAACACTATTGTATCACGAAAATATATACAACCAAAACTTTCTTTGTACTGCTAAAAACCTCCCCAAAGTGCCCATAAACTATCGCAAAAGCATGATTTATCATTAAAAATCATACCCTAATCATTACCCCAAACTCGAAAAACACCATATCTTCTAATCCCATATCCTAAATTAATCCCAAAATAGAAATCTAAAACACTGAATTGGACCCCCAACCCTCAAACCCTTCACCCTTTCGAGAAATGAAATCACCCCAAACAAGATTTCGAAGCGTTTTGAGCACCTTTTTTTAATATCTAAATGTTTCAAAATCGAGTGAATCTTTACCTAATATTCTAAACAAGCAATAACACTATAGTATCACGAAAAAATTTACAACCAAAATTTTCTTTGGACTACCAAAAACCTCGCAAAAGTACCCATAAAATATCCTGAGACCATGATTTATCATTAAAAATCATACCGTAATCATTACCCCAAACTCAAAAAACACCAAATCCTCTAATCCCATATCCTCAATTAAACCCTATATAGAAATCTAAAACACTGAATTGGACGCCCAACCCTCAACCCATCACCCTTTTGAGAATTCAAATCACTCAAAACAAGATTTGGAAACATTTTGAGCACCTTTTTCTAATATCTAAATATTACAAAAACGAGTGAATCTTTACTTAATATTGTAGACTGACAAGAAAACTATAGGATCACGAAAAAAATTACAACTAAAATCCTTCTTTGGTCTGCCAAAAACCTCCTCAAAATACCCATAAAATGTCCCGAAATCGTGATTTATCATTAAAAATCATAGCCTGATCATCACCCCAAACTCAAAAAACACCTAATCCTCTAATCATAGAACCTAAATTAAACCCTAAATAGAAATCTAAAACACAAAGTTGGACCCCCGACCCTCGAACCCCTCACCGTTTTGAGAAATAAAATCACTCAGAACAAGATTTCGATGCTTTTTGAGCACCTTTTTCAAATATCTTTGTGTTAGAAAAACAAGTTAATATTTACCTAATATTGTAGACTAACAATAACACTATAGTATCACGAAAAAAATTACAACCAAAAACCTTGTTTTTCCGGCCAAAAACATCCCAAAAGTACCCATAAAATGTCCCGAAACCACGATTTATCATTAAAATCATACCCTAATCATCACCCCAAACTCAAAAAACACCTAATCCTCTAATCCTAGAACCTCAATTAAACCATAAATAGATATATAAAACACTAAATTGGACCCCCGACCCTCAAACCCCTCACCCTTTTGAGAAATAAAATAACTCAAAACAAGATTTCTTGCGTTTTGAGCACCTTTTTGTAATATCTAAATGTTTCAAAAACGAGTGAATCCTCACCTAATATTGTAGATTGGCAATAACACTAAAGTATCACGAAAAAATTTACAATCAACAATTTCTCTGGACTGCCAAAAACATCCCCAAAGTACCCATAAAATATCCTGAAACCATGATTTATCATTAAAAATTATACCCTAATCATTACCCCAAACTCAATAAACACCAAATCCTCTAATCCCACTTCCTCAATTAAAACCTAAATAGAAATCTAAAACACTGAATTGGACCACAACCCTCAAACCCTTCACCTTTTTGAGAATTCAAATCGCTCAAATCAAGATTTCGAAGTATTTTGAGCACATTTTTTCTAATATCTAAATGTTACAAAAACGAGTGAATCTTTATCTAATATTGAAGACTGACAATCAAATTATAGGATCACGAAAAAAGTTACAACTAAAAACCTTCTTTGGCCTGCTAAAAACCTCCCCAAAATACCCAAAAAATGTCCTCAAACCATGATTTATCATTAAAAATCATACCCTAATCATTACCCCAAACTCAAAAAACACCAAAACCTCTAATCCAATATCCTCAATTATAAGAAATCTAAAATATGAATTGGACCCCCAACCTTCAAACCCTTCACCCTTTTGAGAAATAAAATCACTCAAAACAAGATTTCGAAGCGTTTTGAGCACCTTTTTCTAATATCTAAATGTTTCAAAATCGAGTGAATCTTTACCTAATATTCTAGACTGGCAATAACACTATAGTATCACGAAAAAATTTACAACCAAAACTTTCTTTGGACTACCAAAACCTCGCCAAAGTACCCATAAAATATCCTGAAACCATGATTTATCATTAAAAATCATACCCTAATCATTACCCCAAACTCAAAAAACACCAAATCCTCTAATCTCATATCCTCAATTAAACCCTATATAGTAATCTAAAACACTGAATTGGACCTCCAACCCTCAAACCCTTCACCCTTTTGAGAAATGAAATCACCCAAAACAAGATTTCGAAGCGTTTTGGGCACCTTTTTTTAATATCTAAATGTTTCAAAATCGAGTGAATCTTTACCTAATATTGTAGACTGGCAATAACACTATAGTATCACGAAAAAATTTACAACCAAAATTTTCTTTGGACTACCAAAAACCTCCTCAAAATACCCATAAAATGTCCCGAAATCGTGATTTATCATTAAAAATCATAGCCTGATCATCACCCCAAACTCAAAAAACACCAAATCCTCTAATCATAGAACCTCAATTAAACCCTAAATAGAAATCTAAAACACTAAGTTGGACCCCCGACCCTCCAACCCCTCACCGTTTTGTGAAATAAAATCACTCAAAACAAGATTTCGAAGCGTTTTGAGCACCTTTTTCTAATATCTAAATATTTCAAAAACGAGTGCATTTTTACCTAATATTGTAGACTGGCAATAACACTATTGTATCACGAAAATATATACAACCAAAACTTTATTTGGACTGCTAAAAACCTCCCCAAAGTGCCCATAAAATATCCCGAAACCAGGATTTATCATTAAAAATCATACCCTAATCATTACCCCAAACTCCAAAAACACCAAATCCTCTAATCCCATATCCTAAATTAATCCCCAAATATAGAAATCTAAAACACTGAATTGGACCTCCAACCTTCAAACCCTTCACCATTTTGAGAAATGAAATCACCCAAAGCAAGATTTCGAAGCGTTTTGAGCACCTTTTTTTAATATCTAAATGTTTCAAAATCGAGTGAATCTTTACCTAATATTGTAGACTGGCAATAACACTATAGTATCACGAAAAAATTTACAACCAAAATTTTCTTTGGACTACCAAAAACCTCCCCAAAGTACCCATAAAATATCCCGAAACCATGATTTATCATTAAAAATCATACACTAATCATTACCCCAAACTCCAAAAGCACCATATCCTCTAATCCCATATCCTAAATTAATCCCAAAATATAAATCTAAAACACTGAATTGGACCCCCAACCCTCAAACCCTTCACCCTTTCGAGAAATGAAATCACCCAAAATAAGATTTTGAATCGTTTTGAGCACCTATTTTTAATATCTAAATGTTTCAAAATCGAGTTAATCTTTACCTAATATTGTAGACTGGCAATAACACTATAGTATCACGAAAAAATTTACAACCAAAATTTTCTTTGGACTACCAAAAACCTCGCCAAAGTACCCATAAAATATCCTGAAACCATGATTTATCATTAAAAATCATACCCTAATCATTACCCCAAACTCAAAAAACACCAAATCCTCTAATCTCATATCCTCAATTAAACCCTATATAGTAATCTAAAACACTGAATTGGACGCCCAACCCTCAAACCCATCACCCTTTTGAGAATTCAAATCACTCAAAACAAGATTTCGAAGCATTTTGAGCACCTTTTTCTAATATCTAAATGTTATAAAAACGAGTGAATCTTTACCTAATATTGTAGAATGACAATAAAACTATACGATCTCGAAAAAAATTACAACTAAAGACCTTCTTTGGCCTGCCAAACACTTCCTCAAAATACCCATAAAATGTCCCGAAATCGTGATTTATCATTAAAAATCATAGCATGATCATCACCCCAAACTCAAAAAACACCAAATCCTCTAATCATGGAACCTCAATTAAACCCTAAATAGAAATCTAAAACCCTAAGTTGGACCCCCGACCCTCGAACCCCTCACCCTTTTGAGAAATAAAATCACTCAAAACAAGATTTCGATGCGTTTTGAGTACCTTTTGCAAATATCTTAGTGTTAGAAACACGAGTTAATATTTACCTAATATTTTAGACTAACAATAACACTATAGTATCACGAAAAAATTTACAACCAAAAACCTTGTTCTGCCGGCCAAAAACCTCTCAAAAGTACCCATAAAATGTCCCGAAACCACGATTTATCATTAAAATTCATACCCTAATCATCACCCCAAACTCAAAAAACACCAAATCCTCTAATCATAGAACATCAATTAAACCCCAAATAGAAATCTAAAACCCTAAGTTGGACCCCCGACCCTCGAACCCCTCACCGTTTTGAGAATTAAAATCACTCAAAACAAGATTTCGAAGCGTTTTAAGCACCTTTTTCTAATATCTAAATGTTTCAAAAACGAGTGAATTTTTACCTAATATTGTAGACTGGCAAAAACACTATTGTATCACGAAAATATATACAACCAAAACTTTATTTGGACTGCTAAAAACCTCCCCAAAGTGCCCATAAAATATCCCGAAACCAGGATTTATCATTAAAAATCATACCCTAATCATTACCCCAAACTCCAAAAACACCAAATCCTCAAATCCCATATCCTAAATTAATCCCCAAATATAGAAATCTAAAACACTGAATTGGACCTCCAACCCTCAAACCCTTCACCCTTTTGAGAAATGAAATTACCCAAAGCAAGATTTCGAAGCGTTTTGAGCACCTTTTTTCAATATCTAAATGTTTCAAAATCGAGTGAATATTTACCTAATATTGTAGACTGGCAATAACACTATAGTATCACGAAAAAATTTACAACCAAAATTTTCTTTGGACTACCAAAAACCTCCCCAAAGTACCCATAAAATATCTCGAAACCATGATTTATCATTAAAAATCATACCCTAATCATTACCCCAAACTCAAAAAACACCAAATCCTCTAATCCCATATCCTCAATTAAACCCTATATAGAAATCTAAAACACTGAATTGGACGCCGAACCCTCAAACCCATCACCCTTTTGAGAATTCAAATCACTCAAAACAAGATTTCGAAGCATTTTGAGCACCTTTTTCTAATATCTAAATATTACAAAAACGAGTGAATCTTTACTCAATATTGTAGACTGACAAAAAAACTATAGAATCACCAAAAAAGTTACAACTAAAATCCTTCTTTTATCTGCCAAAAACCTCCTCAAAATACCCATAAAATGTCCCGAAATCGTGATTTATCATTAAAAATCATAGCCTGATCATCACCCCAAACTCAAAAAACACCAAATCCTCTAATCATAGAACCTCAATTAAACCCTAAATAGAAATCTAAAACACTAAGTTGGACCCCCGACCCTCCAACCCCTCACCGTTTTGAGAAATAAAATCACTCAAAACAAGATTTCGAAGCGTTTTGAGCACCTTTTTCTAATATCTAAATATTTCAAAAACGAGTGCATTTTTACCTAATATTGTAGACTGGCAATAACACTATTGTATCACGAAAATATATACAACCAAAACTTTATTTGGACTGCTAAAAACCTCCCCAAAGTGCCCATAAAATATCCCGAAACCAGGATTTATCATTAAAAATCATACCCTAATCATTACCCCAAACTCCAAAAAAACCAAATCCTCTAATCCCATATCCTAAATTAATCCCCAAATAGAAATCTAAAACACTGAATTGGACCTCCAACCCTCAAACCCTTCACCCTTTTGAGAAATGAAATCACCCAAAGCAAGATTTCGAAGCGTTTTGAGCACCTTTTTTTAATATCTAAATGTTTCAAAATCGAGTGAATCTTTACCTAATATTGTAGACTGGCAATAACACTATAGTATCACGAAAAAATTTACAACCAAAATTTTCTTTGGACTACCAAAAACCTCCCCAAAGTACCCATAAAATATCCCGAAACCATGATTTATCATTAAAAATCATACCCTAATCATTACCCCAAACTCCAAAAGCACCATATCCTCTAATCCCATATCCTAAATTAATCCCAAAATAGAAATCTAAAACACTGAATTGGACCCCCAACCCTCAAACCCTTCACCCTTTCGAGAAATGAAATCACCCAAAAGAAGATTTTGAATCGTTTTGAGCACCTTTTTATAATATCTAAATGTTTCAAAATCGAGTTAATCTTTACCTAATATTGTAGACTGGCAATAACACTATAGTATCACGAAAAAATTTACAACCAAAATTTTCTTTGGACTACCAAAAACCTCGCCAAAGTACCCATAAAATATCCTGAAACCATGATTTATCATTAAAAATCATACCCTAATCATTACCCCAAACTCAAAAAACACCAAATCCTCTAATCTCATATCCTCAATGAAACCCTATATAGTAATCTAAAACACTGAATTGGACGCCCAACCCTCAAACCCATCACCCTTTTGAGAATTCAAATCACTCAAAACAAGATTTCGAAGCATTTTGAGCACCTTTTTCTAATATCTAAATGTTATAAAAACGAGTGAATCTTTACCTAATATTGTAGAATGACAATAAAACTATACGATCACGAAAAAAGTTACAACTAAAGATCTTCTTTGGCCTGCCAAAAACTTCCTCAAAATACCCATAAAATGTCCCGAAATCGTGATTTATCATTAAAAATCATAGCATGATCATCACCCCAAACTCAAAAAACACCAAATCCTCTAATCATAGAACCTCAATTAAACGCTAAATAGAAATCTAAAACACTAAGTTGGACCCCCGACCCTCCAACCCCTCACCCGTTTGAGAAATAAAATCACTCAAAACAAGATTTCGAAGCGTTTTGAGCACCTTTTTCTAATATCTAAATATTTCAAAATCGAGTGCATTTTTACCTAATATTGTAGACTGGCAATAACACTATTGTATCACGAAAAAATTTACAACCAAAACTTTCTTTGGACTGCTAAAAACCTCCCCAAAGTGCCCATAAAATATCGCGAAACCATGATTTATCATTAAAAATCATACTCTAATCATTACCCCAAACTCCAAAAGCACCGTATCCTCTAATCTCATATCCTAAATTAATCCCAAAATAGAAATCTAAAACACTGAATTGGACCCCCAACCCTCAAACCCTTCACCCTTTCGAGAAATGAAATCACCCAAAATAAGATTTTGAATCGTTTTGAGCACCTTTTTTTAATATCTAAATGTTCCAAAATCGAGTTAATCTTTACCTAATATTGTAGCCTGGCAAGAACACTATAGTATCACGAAAAATTTACAACCAAAATTTTCTTTGGACTACCAAAAACCTCGCCAAAGTACCCATAAAATATCCTGAAACCATGATTTATCATTAAAAATCATACCCTAATCATTACCCCAAACTCAAAAAACACCAAATCCTCTAATCTCATATCCTCAATTAAACCCTATATAGTAATCTAAAACACTGAATTGGACGCCCAACCCTCAAACCCATGACCCTTTTGAGAATTCAAATCACTCAAAACAAGATTTCGAAGCATTTTGAGCACCTTTTTCTAATATCTAAATGTTATAAAAACGAGTGAATCTTTACCTAATATTGTAGAATGACAATAAAACTATACGATCACGAAAAGTTACAACTAAAGACCTTCTTTGGCCTGCCAAAAACTTCCTCAAAATACCCATAAAATGTCCTGAAATCGTGATTTATCATTAAAAATCATAGCATGATCATCACCCCAAACTCAAAACACACCAAATCCTCTAATCATGGAACCTCAATTAAACCCTAAATAGAAATCTAAAACCCTAAGTCGGACCCCCGACCCTCGAACCCCTCACCGTTTTGAAAAATAAAATCACTCAAAACAAGATTTCGATGCGTTTTGAGTACCTTTTTCAAATATCTTAGTGTTAGAAACACGAGTTAATATTTACCTAATATTTTAGACTAACAATAACACTATAGTATCACGAAAAAATTAACAACCAAAAACCTTGTTCTGCCGGCCAAAAACCTCTCAAAAGTACCCATAAAATGTCCCGAAACCACGATTTATCATTAAAATTCATACCCTAATCATCACCCCAAACTCAAAAAACACCAAATCCTCTAATCATAGAACATCAATTAAACCCCAAATAGAAATCTAAAACCCTAAGTTGGACCCCCGACCCTCGAACCCTCACCGTTTTGAGAATTAAAATCACTCAAAACAAGATTTCGAAGCGTTTTAAGCACCTTTTTCTAATATCTAAATGTTTCAAAAACGAGTGAATTTTTACCTAATATTGTAGACTGGCAATAACACTATTGTATCACGAAAAGATATACAACCAAAACTTTATTTGGACTGCTACAAACCTCCCCAAAGTGCCCATAAAATATCCCGAAACCAGGATTTATCATTAAAAATCATACCCTAATCATTCCCCCAAACTCCAAAAACACCAAATCCTCTAATCCCATATCCTAAATTAATCCCCAAATATAGAAATCTAAAACACTGAATTGGACCTCCAACCCTCAAACCCTTCACCCTTTTGAGAAATGAAATCACCCAAAGCAAGATTTCGAAGCGTTTTGAGCACCTTTTTTTAATATCTAAATGTTTCAAAATCGAGTGAATCTTTACTTAATATTGTAGACTGGCAATAACACTATAGTATCACGAAAAAATTTACAACCAAAATTTTCTTTGGACTACCAAAAACCTCCCCAAAGTACCCATAAAATATCCCGAAACCATGATTTATCATTAAAAATCATACCCTAATCATTACCCCAAACTCAAAAAACACCAAATCCTCTAATCACATATCCTCAATTAAACCCTATGTAGAAATCTAAAACACTGAATTGGACGCCGAACCCTCAAACCCATCACCCTTTTGAGAATTCAAATCACTCAAAACAAGATTTCGAAGCATTTTGAGCACCTTTTTCTAATATCTAAATATTACAAAAACGAGTGAATCTTTACTTAATATTGTAGACTGACAAGAAAACTATAGAATCACCAAAAAAGTTACAACTAAAATCCTTCTTTTATCTGCCAAAAACCTCCTCAAAATACCCATAAAATGTCCCGAAATCGTGATTTATCATTAAAAATCATAGCCTGATCATTACCCCAAACTCAAAAAACACCAAATCCTCTAATCATAGAACCTCAATTAAACCCTAAATAGAAATCTAAAACACTAAGTTGGACCCCCGACCCTCCAACCCCTCACCGTTTTGAGAAATAAAATCACTCAAAACAAGATTTCGAAGCGTTTTGAGCACCTTTTTCTAATATCTAAATATTTCAAAAACGAGTGCATTTTTACCTAATATTGTAGACTGGCAATAACACTATTGTATCACGAAAATATATACAACCAAAACTTTATTTGGACTGCTAAAAACCTCCCCAAAGTGCCCATAAAATATCCCGAAACCAGGATGTATCATTAAAAATCATACCCTAATCATTACCCCAAACTCCAAAAACACCAAATCCTCTAATCCCATATCCTAAATTAATCCCCAAATATAGAAATCTAAAACACTGAATTGGACCTCCAACCCTCAAACCCTTCACCATTTTGAGAAATGAAATCACCCAAAGCAAGATTTCGAAGCGTTTGAGCACCTTTTTTTAATATCTAAATGTTTCAAAATCGAGTGAATCTTTACCTAATATTGTAGACTGGCAATAACACTATAGTATCACGAAAAAATTTACAACCAAAATATTCTTTGGACTACCAAAAACCTCCCCAAAGTACCCATAAAATATCCCGAAACCATGATTTATCATTAAAAATCATACCCTAATCATTACCCCAAACTCAAAAAACACCAAATCCTCTAATCCCATATCCTCAATTAAACCCTATATAGAAATCTAAAACACTGAATTGGACGCCGAACCCTCAAACCCATCACCCTTTTGAGAATTCAAATCACTCAAAACAAGATTTCGAAGCATTTTGAGCACCTTTTTCTAATATCTAAATATTACAAAAACGAGTGAATCTTTACTTAATATTGTAGACTGACAAGAAAACTATAGAATCACCAAAAAAGTTACAACTAAAATCCTTCTTTTATCTGCCAAAAACCTCCTCAAAATACCCATAAAATGTCCCGTGATTTATCATTAAAAATCATAGCCTGATCATCACCCCAAACTCAAAAAACACCAAATCCTCTAATCATAGAACCTCAATTAAACCCTAAATAGAAATCTAAAACACTAAGTTGGACCCCCGACCCTCCAACCCCTCACCGTTTTGAGAAATAAAATCACTCAAAACAAGATTTCGAAGCGTTTTGAGCACCTTTTTCTAATATCTAAATATTTCAAAAACGAGTGCATTTTTACCTAATATTGTAGACTGGCAATAACACTATTGTATCACGAAAATATATACAACCAAAACTTTATTTGGACTGCTAAAAACCTCCCCAAAGTGCCCATAAAATATCCCGAAACCAGGATTTATCATTAAAAATCATACCCTAATCATTACCCCAAACTCCAAAAACACCAAATCCTCTAATCCCATATCCTAAATTAATCCCCAAATAGAAATCTAAAACACTGAATTGGACCTCCAACCCTCAAACCCTTCACCCTTTTGAGAAATGAAATCACCCAAAGCAAGATTTCGAAGCGTTTTGAGCACCTTTTTTTAATATCTAAATGTTTCAAAATCGAGTGAATCTTTACCTAATATTGTAGACTGGCAATAACACTATAGTATCACGAAAAAATTTACAACCAAAATTTTCTTTGGACTACCAAAAACCTCCCCAAAGTACCCATAAAATATCCCGAAACCATGATTTATCATTAAAAATCATACCCTAATCATTACCCCAAACTCCAAAAGCACCATATCCTCTAATCCCATATCCTAAATTAATCCCAAAATAGAAATCTAAAACACTGAATTGGACCCCCAACCCTCAAACCCTTCACCCTTTCGAGAAATGAAATCACCCAAAATAAGATTTTAAATCGTTTTGAGCACCTATTTTTAATATCTAAATGTTTCAAAATCGAGTTAATCTTTACCTAATATTGTAGCCTGGCAATAACACTATAGTATCACGAAAAATTTACAACCAAAATTTTCTTTGGACTACCAAAAACCTCGCCAAAGTACCCATAAAATATCCTGAAACCATGATTTATCATTAAAAATCATACCCTAATCATTACCCCAAACTCCAAAAACACCAAATCCTCTAATCTCATATCCTCAATTAAACCCTATATAGTAATCTAAAACACTGAATTGGACGCCCAACCCTCAAACCCATGACCCTTTTGAGAATTCAAATCACTCAAAACAAGATTTCGAAGCATTTTGAGCACCTTTTTCTAATATCTAAATGTTATAAAAACGAGTGAATCTTTACCTAATATTGTAGAATGACAATAAAACTATACGATCACGAAAAGTTACAACTAAAGACCTTCTTTGGCCTGCCAAAAACTTCCTCAAAATACCCATAAAATGTCCCGAAATCGTGATTTATCATTAAAAATCATAGCATGATCATCACCCCAAACTCAAAAAACACCAAATCCTCTAATCATGGAACCTCAATTAAACCCTAAATAGAAATCTAAAACCCTAAGTCGGACCCCCGACCCTCGAACCCCTCACCGTTTTGAAAAATAAAATCACTCAAAACAAGATTTCGATGCGTTTTGAGTACCTTTTTCAAATATCTTAGTGTTAGAAACACGAGTTAATATTTACCTAATATTTTAGACTAACAATAACACTATAGTATCACGAAAAAAATTACAACCAAAAACCTTGTTCTGCCGGCCAAAAACCTCTCAAAAGTACCCATAAAATGTCCCGAAACCACGATTTATCATTAAAATTCATACCCTAATCATCACCCCAAACTCAAAAAACACCAAATCCTCTAATCATAGAACATCAATTAAACCCCAAATAGAAATCTAAAACCCTAAGTTGGACCCCCGACCCTCGAACCCCTCACCGTTTTGAGAATTAAAATCACTCAAAACAAGATTTCGAAGCGTTTTAAGCACCTTTTTCTAATATCTAAATGTTTCAAAAACGAGTGAATTTTTACCTAATATTGTAGACTGGCAATAACACTATTGTATCACGAAAAGATATACAACCAAAACTTTATTTGGACTGTTAAAAACCTCCCCAAAGTGCCCATAAAATATCCCGAAACCAGGATTTATCATTAAAAATCATACCCTAATCATTCCCCCAAACTCCAAAAACACCAAATCCTCTAATCCCATATCCTAAATTAATCCCCAAATATAGAAATCTAAAACACTGAATTGGACCTCCAACCCTCAAACCCTTCACCCTTTTGAGAAATGAAATCACCCAAAGCAAGATTTCGAAGCGTTTTGAGCACCTTTTTTTAATATCTAAATGTTTCAAAATCGAGTGAATCTTTACTTAATATTGTAGACTGGCAATAACACTATAGTATCACGAAAAAATTTACAACCAAAATTTTCTTTGGACTACCAAAAACCTCCCCAAAGTACCCATAAAATATCCCGAAACCATGATTTATCATTAAAAATCATACCCTAATCATTACCCCAAACTCAAAAAACACCAAATCCTCTAATCACATATCCTCAATTAAACCCTATGTAGAAATCTAAAACACTGAATTGGACGCCGAACCCTCAAACCCATCTCCCTTTTGAGAATTCAAATCACTCAAAACAAGATTTCGAAGCATTTTGAGCACCTTTTTCTAATATCTAAATATTACAAAAACGAGTGAATCTTTACTTAATATTGTAGACTGACAAGAAAACTATAGAATCACCAAAAAAGTTACAACTAAAATCCTTCTTTTATCTGCCAAAAACCTCCTCAAAATACCCATAAAATGTCCCGAAATCGTGATTTATCATTAAAAATCATAGCCTGATCATCACCCCAAACTCAAAAAACACCAAATCCTCTAATCATAGAACCTCAATTAAACCCTAAATAGAAATCTAAAACACTAAGTTGGACCCCCGACCCTCCAACCCCTCACCGTTTTGAGAAATAAAATCACTCAAAACAAGATTTCGAAGCGTTTTGAGCACCTTTTTCTAATATCTAAATATTTCAAAAACGAGTGCATTTTTACCTAATATTGTAGACTGGCAATAACACTATTGTATCACGAAAATATATACAACCAAAACTTTATTTGGACTGCTAAAAACCTCCCCAAAGTGCCCATAAAATATCCCGAAACCAGGATGTATCATTAAAAATCATACCCTAATCATTACCCCAAACTCCAAAAACACCAAATCCTCTAATCCCATATCCTAAATTAATCCCCAAATATAGAAATCTAAAACACTGAATTGGACCTCCAACCCTCAAACCCTTCACCATTTTGAGAAATGAAATCACCCAAAGCAAGATTTCGAAGCGTTTTGAGCACCTTTTTTTAATATCTAAATGTTTCAAAATCGAGTGAATCTTTACTTAATATTGTAGACTGGCAATAACACTATAGTATCACGAAAAAATTTACAACCAAAATATTCTTTGGACTACCAAAAACCTCCCCAAAATACCCATAAAATATCCCGAAACCATGATTTATCATTAAAAATCATACCCTAATCATTACCCCAAACTCAAAAAACACCAAATCCTCTAATCCCATATCCTCAATTAAACCCTATATAGAAATCTAAAACACTGAATTGGACGCCGAACCCTCAAACCCATCACCCTTTTGAGAATTCAAATCACTCAAAACAAGATTTCGAAGCATTTTGAGCACCTTTTTCTAATATCTAAATATTACAAAAACGAGTGAATCTTTACTTAATATTGTAGAATGACAAGAAAACTATAGAATCACCAAAAAAGTTACAACTAAAATCCTTCTTTTATCTGCCAAAAACCTCCTCAAAATACCCATAAAATGTCCCGTGATTTATCATTAAAAATCATAGCCTGATCATCACCCCAAACTCAAAAAACACCAAATCCTCTAATCATAGAACCTCAATTAAACCCTAAATAGAAATCTAAAACACTAAGTTGGACCCCCGACCCTCCAACCCCTCACCGTTTTGAGAAATAAAATCACTCAAAACAAGATTTCGAAGCGTTTTGAGCACCTTTTTCTAATATCTAAATATTTCAAAAACGAGTGCATTTTTACCTAATATTGTAGACTAACAATAACACTATTGTATCACGAAAATATATACAACCAAAACTTTATTTGGACTGCTAAAAACCTCCCCAAAGTGCCCATAAAATATCCCGAAACCAGGATTTATCATTAAAAATCATACCTTAATCATTACCCCAAACTCCAAAAAAACCAAATCCTCTAATCCCATATCCTAAATTAATCCCCAAATAGAAATCTAAAACACTGAATTGGACCTCCAACCCTCAAACCCTTCACCCTTTTGAGAAATGAAATCACCCAAAGCAAGATTTCGAAGCGTTTTGAGCACCTTTTTTTAATATCTAAATGTTTCAAAATCGAGTGAATCTTTACCTAATATTGTAGACGTGCAATAACACTATAGTATCACGAAAAAATTTACAACCAAAATTTTCTTTGGACTACCAAAAACCTCCCCAAAGTACCCATAAAATATCCCGAAACCATGATTTATCATTAAAAATCATACCCTAATCATTACCCCAAACTCCAAAAGCACCATATCCTCTAATCCCATATCCTAAATTAATCCCAAAATAGAAATCTAAAACACTGAATTGGACCCCCAACCCTCAAACCCTTCACCCTTTCGAGAAATGAAATCACCCAAAATAAGATTTTGAATCGTTTTGAGCACCTTTTTTTAATATCTAAATGTTTCAAAATCGAGTGAATCTTTACCTAATATTGTAGCCTGGCAATAACACTATAGTATCACGAAAAATTTACAACCAAAATTTTCTTTGGACTACCAAAAACCTCGCCAAAGTACCCATAAAATATCCTGAAACCATGATTTATCATTAAAAATCATACCCTAATCATTACCCCAAACTCAAAAAACACCAAATCCTCTAATCTCATATCCTCAATTAAACCCTATATAGTAATCTAAAACACTGAATTGGACGCCCAACCCTCAAACCCATGACCCTTTTGAGAATTCAAATCACTCAAAACAAGATTTCGAAGCATTTTGAGCACCTTTTTCTAATATCTAAATGTTATAAAAACGAGTGAATCCTTACCTAATATTGTAGAATGACAATAAAACTATACGATCACGAAAAGTTACAACTAAAGACCTTCTTTGGCCTGCCAAAAACTTCCTCAAAATACCCATAAAATGTCCCGAAATCGTGATTTATCATTAAAAATCATAGCATGATCATCACCCCAAACTCAAAAAACACCAAATCCTCTAATCATGGAACCTCAATTAAACCCTAAATAGAAATCTAAAACCCTAAGTCGGACCCCCGACCCTCGAACCCCTCACCGTTTTGAAAAATAAAATCACTCAAAACAAGATTTTGATGCGTTTTGAGTACCTTTTTCAAATATCTTAGTGTTAGAAACACGAGTTAATATTTACCTAATATTTTAGACTAACAATAACACTATAGTATCACGAAAAAATTTACAACCAAAAACCTTGTTCTGCCGGCCAAAAACCTCTCAAAAGTACCCATAAAATGTCCCGAAACCACGATTTATCATTAAAATTCATACCCTAATCATCACCCCAAACTCAAAAAACACCAAATCCTCTAATCATGGAACATCAATTAAACCCCAAATAGAAATCTAAAACCCTAAGTTGGACCCCCGACCCTCGAACCCCTCACCGTTTTGAGAATTAAAATCACTCAAAACAAGATTTAGAAGCGTTTTAAGCACCTTTTTCTAATATCTAAATGTTTCAAAAACGAGTGAATTTTTACCTAATATTGTAGACTGGCAATAACACTATTGTATCACGAAAATATATACAACCAAAACTTTATTTGGACTGCTAAAAACCTCCCCAAAGTGCCCATAAAATATCCCGAAACCAGGATTCATCATTAAAAATCATACCCTAATCATTCCCCCAAACTCCAAAAACACCAAATCCTCTAATCCCATATCCTAAATTAATCCCCAAATATAGAAATCTAAAACACTGAATTGGACCTCCAACCCTCAAACCCTTCACCCTTTTGAGAAATGAAATCACCCAAAGCAAGATTTCGAAGCGTTTTGAGCACCTTTTTTTAATATCTAAATGTTTCAAAATCGAGTGAATCTTTACTTAATATTGTAGACTGGCAATAACACTATAGTATCACGAAAAAATTTACAACCAAAATTTTCTTTGGACTACCAAAAACCTCCCCAAGTACCCATAAAATATCCCGAAACCATGATTTGTCATTAAAAATCATACCCTAATCATTACCCCAAACTCAAAAAACACCAAATCCTCTAATCACATATCCTCAATTAAACCCTATGTAGAAATCTAAAACACTGAATTGGACGCCGAACCCTCAAACCCATCACCCTTTAGAGAATTTAAATCACTCAAAACAAGATTTCGAAGCATTTTGAGCACCTTTTTCTAATATCTAAATATTACAAAAACGAGTGAATCTTTACTTAATATTGTAGACTGACAAGAAAACTATAGAATCACCAAAAAAGTTACAACTAAAATCCTTCTTTTATCTGCCAAAAACCTCCTCAAAATACCCATAAAATGTCCCGAAATCGTGATTTATCATTAAAAATCATAGCCTGATCATCACCCCAAACTCAAAAAACACCAAATCCTCTAATCATAGAACCTCAATTAAACCCTAAATAGAAATCTAAAACACTATGTTGGACCCCCGACCCTCCAACCCCTCACCGTTTTGAGAAATAAAATCACTCAAAACAAGATTTCGAAGCGTTTTGAGCACCTTTTTCTAATATCTAAATATTTCAAAAACGAGTGCATTTTTACCTAATATTGTAGACTGGCAATAACACTATTGTATCACGAAAATATATACAACCAAAACTTTATTTGGACTGCTAAAAACCTCCCCATAGTGCCCATAAAATATCCCGAAACCAGGATGTATCATTAAAAATCATACCCTAATCATTACCCCAAACTCCAAAAACACCAAATCCTCTAATCCCATATCCTAAATTAATCCCCAAATATAGAAATCTAAAACACTGAATTGGACCTCCAACCCTCAAACCCTTCACCATTTTGAGAAATGAAATCACCCAAAGCAAGATTTCGAAGCGTTTTGAGCACCTTTTTTTAATATCTAAATGTTTCAAAATCGAGTGAATCTTTACCTAATATTGTAGACTGGCAATAACACTATAGTATCACGAAAAAATTTACAACCAAAATATTCTTTGGACTACCAAAAACCTCCCCAAAGTACCCATAAAATATCCCGAAACCATGATTTATCATTAAAAATCATACCCTAATCATTACCCCAAACTCAAAAAACACCAAATCCTCTAATCCCATATCCTCAATTAAAACCTATATAGAAATCTAAAACACTGAATTGGACGCCGAACCCTCATACCCATCACCCTTTTGAGAATTCAAATCACTCAAAACAAGATTTTGAAGCATTTTGAGCACCTTTTTCTAATATCTAAATATTACAAAAACGAGTGAATCTTTACTTAATATTGTAGACTGACAAGAAAACTATAGAATCACCAAAAAAGATACAACTAAAATCCTTCTTTTATCTGCCAAAAACCTCCTCAAAATACCCATAAAATGTCCCGTGATTTATCATTAAAAATCATAGCCTGATCATCACCCCAAACTCAAAAAACACCAAATCCTCTAATCATAGAACCTCAATTAAACCCTAAATAGAAATCTAAAACACTAAGTTGGACCCCCGACCCTCCAACCCCTCACCGTTTTGAGAAATAAAATCACTCAAAACAAGATTTCAAAGCGTTTTGAGCACCTTTTTCTAATATCTAAATATTTCAAAAACGAGTGCATTTTTACCTAATATTGTAGACTGGCAATAACACTATTGTATCACGAAAATATATACAACCAAAACTTTATTTGGACTGCTAAAAACCTCCCCAAAGTGCCCATAAAATATCCCGAAACCAGGATTTATCATTAAAAATCATACCCTAATCATTACCCCAAACTCCAAAAACACCAAATCCTCTAATCCCATATCCTAAATTAATCCCCAAATAGAAATCTAAAACACTGAATTGGACCTCCAACCCTCAAACCCTTCACCCTTTTGAGAAATGAAATCACCCAAAGCAAGATTTCGAAGCGTTTTGAGCACCTTTTTTTAATATCTAAATGTTTCAAAATCGAGTGAATCTTTACCTAATATTGTAGACTGGCAATAACACTATAGTATCACGAAAAAATTTACAACCAAAATTTTCTTTGGACTACCAAAAACCTCCCCAAAGTACCCATAAAATATCCCGAAACCATGATTTATCATTAAAAATCATACCCTAATCATTACCCCAAACTCCAAAAGCACCATATCCTCTAATCCCATATCCTAAATTAATCCCAAAATAGAAATCTAAAACACTGAATTGGACCCCCAACCCTCAAACCCTTCACCCTTTCGAGAAATGAAATCACCCAAAATAAGATTTTGAATCGTTTTGAGCACCTTTTTTTAATATCTAAATGTTTCAAAATCGAGTGAATCTTTACCTAATATTGTAGACTGGCAATAACACTATAGTATCACGAAAAAATTTACAACGAAAATTTTCTTTGGACTACCAAAAACCTTGCCAAAGTACCCATAAAATATCCTGAAACCATGATTTATCATTAAAAATCATACCCTAATCTTTACCCCAAACTCAAAAAACACCAAATCCTCTAATCCCATATCCTCAATTAAACCCTATATAGTAATCTAAAACACTGAATTGGACGCCCAACCCTCAAACCCATCACCCTTTTGAGAATTCAAATCACTCAAAACAAGATTTGGAAGCATTTTGAGCACCTTTTTCTAATATCTAAATATTACAAAAACGAGTGAATCTTTACTTAATATTGTAGACTGACAAGAAAACTATAGGATCACGAAAAAAGTTACAACTAAAATCCTTCTTTGGTCTGCCAAAAACCTCCTCAAAATACCCATAAAATGTCCCGAAATCGTGATTTATCATTAAAAATCATAGCCTGATCATCACCCCAAACTCAAAAAACACCTAATCCTCTAATCATAGAACCTAAATTAAACCCTAAATGGAAATCTAAAACACAAAGTTGGACCCCCGACCCTCGAACCCCTCACCGTTTTGAGAAATAAAATCACTCAGAACAAGATTTCGATGCTTTTTGAGCACCTTTTTCAAATATCTTTGTGTTAGAAAAACGAGTTAATATTTACCTAATATTGTAGAATAACAATAACACTATAGTATCACGAAAAATTACAACCAAAAACCTTGTTCTTCCGGCCAAAAACATCCCAAAAGTACCCATAAAATGTCCCGAAACCACGATTTATCATTAAAATTCATACCCTAATCATCACCCCAAACTCAAAAAACACCAAATCCTCTAATCCTAGAACCTCAATTAAACCCTAAATAGATATATAAAACACTAAATTGGACCCCCGACCCTCAAACCCCTCACCCTTTTGAGAAATAAAATAACTCAAAACAAGATTTCTTGCGTTTTGAGCACCTTTTTGTAATATCTAAATGTTTCAAAAACAAGTGAATCCTCACCTAATATTGTAGATTGGCAATAACACTAAAGTATCACGAAAAAATTTACAATCAAAAATTTCTCTGGACGGCCAAATACATCCCCAAAGTACCCATAAAATATCCTGAAACCATGATTTATCATTAAAAATTATACCCTAATCATTACCCCAAACTCAATAAACACCAAATCCTCTAATCCCACTTCCTCAATTAAAACCTAAATAGAAATCTAAAACACTGAATTGGACCACAACCCTCAAACCCTTCACCTTTTTGAGAATTCAAATCACTCAAATCAAGATTTAGAAGCATTTATGATGGAACGTAAGAGAAATGGATGAGATTAAAATTATTGTGATGATTTTAATTGAATCTATCTACTTGTGTTCTATGTTTTTAGATTATTTAATATAATTTATTCAATATATTTTAATAAAATTAATAATGAACATATCGGTTCGGTTCGGTTACGTGCGGTGTGATATTTTTAAAAATCGTAAACCGACCGATTGGACCGGTTTGTGAAAATTTGAACCATTCATAAATCGAACATTTAAAAAAAACGTCCAAAACCAAGGATTTCGGTTTGGTTCGGTCGGTTTGACTGGTTTATTCGGTTTTCCTTACACCCCTACCCGAAACCATGATTTATCATTAAAAATCATACCCTAACCATCACCCCAAACTCCGAAAACACCAAATCCTCTAATTCTAAATCCTCAATTTAACCCAAAAAAGAAATCTAAAATACTTAATTGGACCCCCATTCTCAAACCGTTCACCCTTTTGAGAAATCAAATCACTCAAAACAAGATTTCGAAGCGTTTTGAGTACCTTTTTCGATACCTAAATGTTACAAAAACAAATGAATCTTTACTTAATGTTGTAGACTGACATTCACACTATAGTATCACGAAAAAATTTACAACCAAAAACCTTTGTTAGAAGCAAAAAATCAACCCCAAAATACCCAAAAAAGTGTCCCGAAACCATGAGTTATCATTAAAAATCATACCCTAAACATCACCCTAAACTCCAAAAACACCAAATCCTCTAATCATAAATCATCAATTAAAACCTAAATAGAAATCTAAAACACTAAATCGAACTCCCAACCCTCAAAACCGTCACCCTTTTGAGAAATCAAATCAATCAAACAAGATTTTGAAGCATTTTGTGCACATTCTTTTAATATCTAAATGTTACAAAAACAGTGAATCTTTACCTAATAATATAGACTGACAATCAACCTATAGCATCATGAAAAAATTTAAAACCAAAAACCTTCTTTGGCCTGCCACAAACGTCCCCTAAATACCCAGAAAATGTCCCGAAATCATGACTTATCATTAAAAATCATACCCTAAACATCACCCCAAACTCCAAAAACACCAAATCCTTTCATCCAAAATCATCGAATAAACGCTAAGTAGAAATCTAAAACACTTATTCGGACCTCCAACCCTCAAAACCGTCACCCTTTTGAGAAATCAAATTACTCAAACAGGATTTTGAAGCGTTTTGTGCACCTTTTTTAACATCTAAATGTTACAAAACCGAGTGAATCTTTACTTAATAATATAGACTGACCATCAACCTATAGTTTCACGAAAAAATTTACAACCAAAAACCTTCTTTGGCCTGCCAAAACCCTCCTTAAATTACTCATAAAATGTCCCGAAATCATGATTTATCATTAAAAATCATACCCTAATCATCACCCCAGACTCCAAAAACACAAAGTCCCCTAATCCTAGAACCTCAATTAAACCCTAAATAGATATCTAAAACACTAAATTGAACCCCTACCCCTCAAACCTGTTACCCCTTTGAGAAATCAAATCACTCAAATCAAGATTTTGAAGCGTTTTGACCACCTTTTTTAATATCTAAATGTTACAAAAAACAAGTGAATCTTTACCTAAAAATGTAGACTGACAATCACACTATAGTATCACGAAAAAATTTACAACTAAAAACCTTCTTTGGCCTGCAGAAAACATCCCAAAAATACCCATAAAATGTCCCGAAACCATGACTCATCATTAAAAATCATACCCTAAACATCACCCCAAACTCTGAAAAAACCAAATCCTCTAGTCCTAAATCCTAAAATAAACCCTAAATAAAAATCTAAAACACTCAATTGGACCCCCAACCCTCAAACCCTTCACCCTTTTGAGAAATGAAATCACTCAAAACAAGATTCCGAAGTGTTTTGAGAACCTTTTTTTTAATATCTAAATGTTACATAAATGAGTGAATCTTTTCCTAACATTGTAGACTGACAATCAAACTATGGTATGAAAAAAATCAACTAAAAACCTTCCTTGACCTGACTAAAACCTCCCCAAAGTACCCATCAAATGTCGCGAAACCACTATTTATCATTAAAAATCATATCCTAATAATCACCCCAAACTCCGAAAACACCAAATCCTCTAATACTAAATCCTCAATTAAACGCAAAATTTTAATCTCAAATACTTAATTGGACCCCCATCCCTCAAACCGTTTACCCTTTGGAGAAATCAAATCACTGAAAACAAGATTTCGAAGCGTTTTGAGGACCTTTTTTCAATACTTGAATGTTGCAAAAACGAGTGAATCCTTACCTAATAACATTCACACTATCGTATCACGAAAAAATTTACAACCAAAAACCTTTGTTAGCCTGCAAAAACCCTCCCCAAAATACCCAAAAAATTCCTGAACCCTAAACCCTAAACCCTAAAACCTAAACCCTACACCCTAAACCAAAATTTGAACTAAACCCTAAACCCTTAATTGACCTAAACCTTAAACCCGAAACCCTAAATTGACCTATACCATAAACCCTAAAGTGACCTTAACCCTAAACCCTATATTGACCTGAAGTTGGTATTTTGAATTTTCCACGTATTGAAACTTGACTTCCTCCCAACTTTGAATAAGCATAACTTTGTGTTTATTTTGAATCTTTGAAAGTTCAAATATGTTCTAGAATCCTTGAACCCCCCATCTTTATAACCATGCCCCTGATTTTTAATTCTATTCTTCAATTGATCACAAATTTGTTGTGTTTATTTCGAATCAAATTGTATGGTTCAACAACCATACAATTAAGGGAAGCTTAAAAATGTTTTTAACCCCATAAAATTGTCCAAAAGCCATAAAGCGGCAATGCTCCCTACCAAGGACCACTTTCCTCTAGCGATTCTGCTTAGAATATGCTAGGACTCGTACGAACCATATGAGAAATTAAGAATTTTTGCTCGAACTTAGGAGAACGTACTAATCTCTTAAGGGAAAACTCGAAAACATTGATTTAACCCCCTTAAACTTTGTCAAAACCCCACTAAGCGGAAGTGCTCCTCCCCAAGGGCTAGTAGTTGTGTTCCTTTTGCGATTCGGCTCCTGAAAGCTAGGGCCCATCGTGAACGAAGCATATCGAAAATCAAGAAATTACGCTATTACGTAGGAAAATGCACAAATTTCTTATGTGACAAATAGAAAATACTGATTTAAGCGCCTTAACTTTACTGAAATGGCATAAAGGAGCAGTGCTCCCTGTCCTCGCGAACCCGCTCAAGAAAGCCTCGGACCCATCGTGAACGGACAATATGAAAAATCAATAAATAATGCTTTTTTAAAGGAAAACACGCTAATTTCTTAAAGGATAACTTCAAAGCATTAATTAAACACCATAAGCATTGACAAAACGCCAAAAAAAGGTAGTGCTCCCCGCCAAGGGCATGAATTCGTGTTCCTCTCATGATTCTTCTAAGAAAAGCCTATGACCCATCATGAATGGACCATATGAAAAATCAAGAAATTATGCTCACTAATTTCGTTAGTGAAAAATCAAAAATATTAATTTAACCCCCTAAACATTGCTGAAACGCTATAAAGCATCTGTGTTTCCCGCCAAGGGCTAGGAGTCGTGTTCCTACCGCGATTCTGCTAAGGTAGGCTAGGATCAATCGTGAACGGACCATATTGGAAGTCAAGAAATAATGCACTATCAGTATCTCTCTATCCTGTAACATACATTGCTTATTTTCATTCCCTACTATCAGTATCTCTTTGTGTTCCCATACTTGATCACTTGTATTGTTTTGGCTTTAATCTCTACTACACGAACGCACTCTCATCATCCCAATCAGCAACCTCAACCCACAATAGAAGTCTCTTGACTGCAACAATGTGTCTGCTGCAATATTCCATTTAAGAGCTATGGTCACGAAGGGCAAACGTATTTTTAAAATAATAGAAAAATAGTTTTAGAAATATTGACCTTTTATTATTATTATTATTATTATTATTATTATTATTATTATTATTATTATTATTATTATTATTATTATTATTATTATTATTATTATTATTATTATTATTATTATTATTTCTTAAAATAATTTGAGCAATGATAGACGTACTAACATACATATAACAATAGCATCCTAGTTGTCTACATCACCTACATTACCCATCAATAATTAAAATCGTCTTTAAAATATTGATCAATGTAGTGCATGTTGCAATTGAAACATTATTGGGACATTAAACTTTCCCCTATCTACCCTAAACCTTAAATTGACCTAAACTGGCTTAAACCTTAAAATGACCTAAACCATAAATGACCTAAACCCTAAATTAACCTAAACCATAAACCCTAAATTGACCTAAACCCTTAACCCTAAATTGACCTAAACCCTAAACCCTAAACCCTTCACCATAAATTGACCTAAACACTAAACCCTAAAGTGACCTAAACCCTAAATTGACCTGAAGTTGCTATTTTGAATTTTCCATGTATTGAAACTTGACTTCCTCCCAACTTTGAATAAGCACAACTTTGTGTTTATTTTGAATCTTTGAAAGTTCAAATATGTTATAGAATCCTTGAAACGCCATCTTTGTAACCATGGCCTCGGACTTTTAAATCCATTCTTCAATTGATCACAAATATGTTGTGAAAGTGACTAGTTGAGTTAACCTCCCTCTATCTAAGCTTCTAAATTTGACATCCTAAATGACATTTCTAACCTTAGAATTCTTCATAAAAGTTGTTTGTAATATTATACTACGTCTAACCCTAAACCCTAAAGTTACCTAAACCCTAAACCCTAAATTGACCTAAAGCTGCTATTTGGAATTTTCCACGTATTGAAACTTGACTTCCTCCCAACTTTGAACTAAACCCTAAACCCTAAATTGACCTAAACTCTAAATCCTAAATTGACCTAAACCCTAAACCCTAAAGTGACCTAAACCCTAAATTGACCTGAAGTTGCTATTTTGAATTTTCCACGTATTGAAACTTGACTTCCTCTCAGCTTTCAATAAGCATAAACTTTGTGTTTATTTTGAATCTTTGAAAGTTCAAATATGTTCTGGAATCATTTAACCCCCATCTTTATAACCACGCCCCCATATTTTTAAATCCATTCTTCAATTGATCACAAATTTGTTGTGTTTATTTCGAATCAAATTGTACGGTTCAACAACCATGAACAAATACATAAGCAGTTCATAGTGTGCTAAGGAAGACACAAAACTATCACTTAAAGTTTCTCCAAACTTGTTATTGTCCCAAGTGAGGATGGAATTGTACCATGAATGATGTTCCCTCTCAAGTTTCTGAAGAAGTATAAGTTCAAATCAGAGACGATAAGATAGAAGTATGCAGACTTTTTCAGTCATAGAATCATCAGCATCACTTGATAAGAAATGTAAGTACACTTTAACTAGCCTTAACTTTTTAGTTAGACCATTAAATATATGTAACGAAGTTAAAGTATCATTGCGTACACATGTGAGCTTGTAATGTAAAGGTACTCTAGTTGCACTTACAAATTCTGTAGATGATGCAGTTTTGATACGTCACCAGGCAAGAACCCTCTCATACCTTGGTTGTCAAGAACCCTCTCAAAAATCAAGCAATTATGTTTTTTACCTAAGAAAATGCGTCAATTTCTTAAGAGAAAACTCAAAAACATTGATTTAACCCATTTAAACATTGCCGAAACACTATAAAGCTGCCCGCCAAGGGAAGGGAGCCATATTCTTCTCGCAGTTATGCTCAGTATAGGCTAGAACCCATAAGGAACATACCGTATCCAAAATCAAGAAATTGTGTTCTTACATAAGAAAATGCACTAATTACTGAAGGGAAAACTCAAAAACATTGATTTAAACACCTAAACATTGCCGAAACACTATAAAGCTGCAGTGCTCCCCGCCAAGGGAAGGGAGCCATGTTCTTCTCGCAGTTACGCTCAGTATAGGCTAGAACCCATAGGGAACAGACCATATTAAAAGTCAAGAAATTGTGTTCTTACATAAGAAAATGCACTAATACTGAAGGGAAAACTCAAAAACATTGAATTAACCACCTAAAATGTTCTAACACGCCATAAAGCTGCAGTTCTCCCCACCAAGGGCAGGGAGTCGTGTTCATCTCACAATTACGCTTAGTATAGGTGTGCACAAGAGATTCCGGCAGGGAGACCTCCGTGTACACCGTACGTAGTGGATCAGGGATCGCACAGGAAGAATAGGGGTGTGTGTAGGGAGAGAGCAAGTCAGTAGCAATGTCTGAGAGAGAGACAGAGGTTTGGCAGAGCTTCCGCGTATGGCAGTGTGTCTCCCTTTGTATGGAAAGGTTAACGATATATATATACTGGAGAACGTGACCGTTGTAGTGTGGTTAATGCGCCCATTGATGGCGGCTTAATTAGCTTAACCGTAACGGCACGTTCGTCCGAGTATATAGGAACCGTTAGAGCACGTGGTGCGCAAGTACCGGAACCGTTACGAGGTTGACCGGGTTTGACCGGATTGACCGGGTCTAGGGAGCTCGTGCCATAGATCTCTCAAAACAGTTACTAAAGGTCGCGCGCGGGCTTGGCTCGCACGCGACAGGGCTTACTCTAGCCTCCAAACCACAAAGTCCCTACAAGTCCCGTGCAGTGGTATGCGAGGGCTCTGTCTCGCAGCCCCCACATGGATCAGCTCGGCTGGTGATCCTGTGTGTGTGGAGCACAATATGGTGTGCTGGATGGTCGCCACGTGGCCTAGATCTGCCATGTCATAAAGCAGTATCTACATTAGCCCCCTTTCTGCGCGTGAAGGCTCGTAGCTGTATAGGCTTCCATGCGCGGAAACCAACATGCGCGTCGTCGCCACGCACCAATTCAAATACGGGTAGGTTCAGCCCCCGTGCGTGTCATTATGACCTAAAACCCCTAGAGTCGTGCCGTCTGACCTTTAGGGTTTTAGGCGTGACGTCAGCCCGTCCTGTGATTGCGCGACGCGACGGTGACGGTTGCGATTCGACTACTGAAGGGACGCAACCCTTCATTCTTCTGGATAAATACCTTGTATCCCATCATTGCAAAGCATTGCTTCTTTCTCTTAAAGTGAATGGTACCTGGAGATCTTCGAGAGCAGATCCAAATAATCAATCATCAGTTCAAGACTGCAAATCGTATTCTTCAATTGTGCATCTCCAAGCAGGCTTCAAGGAAACAAGGTTGGCCTCGTTTACTTTTGATTTAAACTACCAGTGTTTGCCTTGAATCGCATTGAATCTGTAAACCCATGAAGTCTGTGAAGAGGCTTTGATCTTTAAACCTGCTTCGTTCTTAATCTTTCAACAATATTGGGTCTTGCAAATCCTCAAGTTCTGAAATCGGCACCGGAACTGTCTGCTTTCCTTTGCATAGATCTCGAATTTCAAACTGAAGTGTGGTATTTCTCCCCCCCCCCCTTTTTTTGCCCTTTCGCAGGAATGGCCAAAACAAGAGTAACCAGACCCGTCAAGGAAGATGAAGAGATGCCGGAGCTTCCGCAGGCTCTGTGGCGAAAAGCCCCCTTTCTGGGTGGGAAAGATTTTTACCACGCGAGGGTGAAGGCGAAGAGGATGCCTGATCCTGTTCCCGTTGAGCAGTTGTTAACGCTGACTCGCCCAGTTAACTCAGCCTTGCTCGAGTTAGTTGGCTCCGAGGATGTGGTTCGATTGGGAATCGAGAATGGGCACTTCCCATACACTGCAATTTCTACTCAGGCGTTTGTCCAGAAGTTGGATTATATGGATGAGTGGACTGACCACGTGTTGGGTAATTACGCCGAAACTCTCGATAAAGCCGGCATTTTCTTCGCTGTCCGTGCTATGAAGGGTGCTGCCGTGAAGCTGGATCAGTCCATGCTTCTAGACCTTCTGTCCCGTTATTCGCCCGCGACTCACACGTTTCACTTTGCTGAGTTCGAGGCTGCCCCCACGCTCGAGGACGTTCAAATGCTGTATGAGCTTTCCCCCATGGGCGAGGTGGACCCCTTGAGTCACTTAAGAACACCTGCGGAATTGGCCTTGTACGCGCAGATGGAGGAGTGCCTAGCAGAGGTAAAGAAAATCTCCACTCGGTGGACCAGTACGAAACCTCTTCCGAACTGGCAGCTTGTTGATACGTCTGCGAAGAATACCTGGAACAAGTGGTTGCAGTACTTCTTCCGAGACTATGCGAGCAGCAGCATTACTAAGAAGCTTTTGAGCGGAAACCCGAAGGCCGAGAATTACGTAGAGGGCAAAGGTTATCATCTGACCCTTTGCGCCTTTCTTTGTGCTTGGCTGTCGAGGTATCTGATTGATGGTCACCCCCATGACGGGGTCTTCTACCATGTGCTGCCACTTGCGGTGAGGCTCGCTCTTGGCCAGAGAGTCGCGCTCGGACCCTTGGTCTTGGGTACGTTGTATTATAGGCTGGACCAGCTGGTTCTGGCGATGAGGGAATCGCGCGGCCGTCTCGATGTCCTGACCTTTGTCAATATCAGCTTTTTGACAATGTGGGTTTTTGAGCGCTGGCCGTCTTATGCTCCAACTCCCCTCCCACTTGAGAAGTGGTGTCCCCCAGGCGAGACGGAAGCGTTCAACAGCGGGAGAGCTGCGAGATGGTTTGGAGCAAGCAACACCAAGTGTACTTGGAGCTTGATATGCGACAAACGAAGGGAGTTCACTGCCAGGCCCTACGCCACACGTGTCGAGAATGTGCGGTGGTTTCCAAAGCTATACCCTTCCAAAGGTATGGTCTTGTCAGAAGACCTTCTCTTTGAAAAGGGGCCGCATTTCCACGAGCGCTATCGTGAGTTCTTTTGCTGGTGTCTGCGAGGTTCTCTTCCCGCACTTGCAGAGCACATTCGTGAGCTCGCGCCACGATATGAAAGGCTTACAGTGGATGTTGACCCCACTCGGGTCTCGCCTCAGTTTGGTTTCGATGCGGTGGCCCCATCAATCTGGCCCCAGTCTATCGTCAGAGGGTGCTACAAGCGCTTGCTGACAAAGGAGTGCAAGACGGTCCTCATGAGCAATCTTCCCTTCGAGCAGCCTGCGGGAACTCGCAAGGGTGGTTGTTCCCAGAACTGGATCGCATACTGGATTGCCCAGCAGACGAGGATGGAGACGGAGGCGGCGGCGCAGCCAGGAAGGGCCCCCTTGATCAAGAGAAACTCTTTTCCGTTTCGCCCCAATTGCAGTTTGAGCGAGTCTGAGTACGGTTGCTACTCGTTGTTGGACCGCGAGAATCATTTGTGCCCCGATTTTATTCTGAAGGAGCAAGTCGATGCAATCAAGAAGGGTGACACGCAGGTCATCAAATATAGCAAGGCGTTTGCTGAGGTAAGCAGTTTCCTTGTGTGCTTTGAGCTCTTTGATTTGCTTGCACTGATGCTTTTTGTTCTGTATTGTCTAGTGTCATGTGCGGAGGTTCGCAGCTGGTGACCGTTCCAAATCGCTGGTGGATACCATTGTTGCCACCAGAAGGAGAGGGAAGTCGTATCGGCTAGCATGGAGGATGGATGCCGAGGTCGAAACAAAAGTTCGCGGGGTCATGAACACCTTTGCTGACTCGCTGATAGACAACCCTCCGGCTCCGTCTCCTCCTAGAGATGACCCGTCCCCTCCGGCGACTGCGGCGCCGAGAGCGAAGAGACCTAGGCAAAAGGGGATTACGATTTCTTCCCCTAGGAGCGCTCCAGCTTCTCCCCCAGTGAGGTCCCTTTCCATCAAGGACAAAGGCAAGGGTCGCATGCCCAGCAAAGTGCGAAAAGATCTCGCAGTCGAGACTTTCGTTCCATTCAATCAAGAGGAAGAGGAAGAGAGGCAGGAGCCCCAAGCAAGTAATGAAGAAGAAGGAGAAGGAACAGTTGTGATGTGCGAGGAAGAGTCAGGAGGTACTTCCGTCGCCTTTCCTTGTCCTTTATCATGACTTCTGTGCAGTTCTTTTCTTTGAACCAATTTTGTATTCGCAGATGATGATGATGAAGCCGTTGGTGGCCTCGTGGCCAAGAGGCAAAAGAGAGATGCCCATTCTGGCGTTTCAGATGATCCCATAAGCGAGGATGTTCTTGCTGAGTCCCGGAGGACAGCCGCGGAGGCTGCTGAAAGAAGAAGGCAGCGAGAGGAAGAGGAGCTCGAGCTTGTGAAACAGCGAAGCCTCGAGGAGCTGCATGTTGACGACTTAGTGCGTCCAGATGGCGAGGAAGACGAGCTTCCCGAAGAAGTGGCTCCTCATGTGGAGGAGGAAGATGAGGTCCCTGGAGAGGACACAGCAGAGCTAGAGCAAGTCCAAGCGGACTTCGCAGAGATCGCAGGTGGCGATAAAGGTGAGATCTTCAATCTCGCAGTTACTTATAGAGATGTAATTGTGGGTGCGTTAAAGCACGGTGTGTCAAAGCCTGACATTCGCCGTTGGTTGCGGAGAACCCTCAGGTAATTATTTTGAGTGATATGCGCACACTAGGCTGTAGCCACTTGAGGCAAAATCATGACTGGTTTACTTCGCGTGCCAGGTCATGCTTCTCTTAAAGATTTGCTTAGTGAGGATACACTGATAGGGCACGGTTCCACGTCCCTAGTGTACGATGAGGACACCTCAATCCCACCTTCGCGTGGAGGTGCTTATTCTTAGCTTTAGTAAAGATAGCGAAATAACTTATAACACAAGTTACCTCATATTATCGCATTTGGTATCGCAGGTCATGCTGAGGAACCTGAGCTGGAGCAGAGGAGTGAGCCTTCTGCATCCCATGTTCCAATTTCGAGCTCCCATGCCGAGAAGCCCGTAGCAGCTGCTGGACACGCACGTGAGCATCTCGAGGATGTCATAGAGCTCTCCGATGATGTCGAAGCTGATGCTGTGCGGATGGACGAAGGTGTCCGTACCGGTGGTGAGGAAGAAAGGACAAGTGATGCTAATATTTTCGCATCTGGGAGTGTCCGTCCAGCGACTTCGGCAGTCCCCTCGCCTCCGGCGATGACTGAACCGGAAGCGCCTATTCCTGCGTGGAGTATTTGGGGCTCGCAGGTTGGGAATGTTGTCGCAGCTGGTGCGGCCTACACTCTTCCTCCTGATTACGAGAGGTTGGAGCTTGCAGCTGATAGGAGAGCCATGGAGCGAGGGCAGTCTTCGAACAACCCGGTGGCTCGCATTCCCTCTATTCATGAAATTCTGGAAGGCACTGGTAAGCAGAGATTTTACCATTCGCGCGTCGTATTATTTGCTTGCGAGTTTTGACATCATGACTTGCTTTTGATGTCTCAGGTTTGAAGCAAACCGATGTAGACTGGGTGGTTCGAATGCGCCTCAGATACCCCCGATCATTTGTGAGGTGTCTGGAGATCAGTCCTTTTGACAGGAGGCTATTCCTTACTGAAGCCATCTGGATACTAGAGCAGCTGTGTGCGGCTACACCTGCGACCATTTCGGCCCAGAGTGCTGAATTGCTGTGTGGCATGTGCCAAAATCTCGTGCTCAAAGTCCAAGGCAGACTTGGCTTTAAATTCCTCAAGGACAGAGTTACACTGATTCGCGCAGCTGTAACTTTGAATCTCGGTCACCAGAATCTCGCAGCTGAGATGCAGAAGGTGGAGCAGCAAAAGCAAAAGGTTGATGAAGCTGTAAAGCTGTATCAGGAGATGAATGCCAAGTGCGAGCAACTGAAGCAAGAAGTGAAACAAGTGGAGAAGCTGAGCGAGCAGTTCGCACCCCAAGACTCCTTAATCAAGAATTTGTTTTGACTTTTCAAATTTTGAAAAGAAAACAGGAAAATGGCTGAGACATTAATGTAATGTTTTGAAACATTAATGTAATATTGCTAGGGTTTCTCCCCCTTCTTTTTTAACAACAAACAATGAGCTTGCCCGTTTTGCCCCTTTCGGGATTTGATTGGACATTTCTGTGCATATCCAATTATGACATCAGCAATTGATTCTTTGCTTGATTTTCGCGCTAATTTCTCGGCAGATAAGCACGCTTCCGTTGGGAAGTCCATTCGAATCATGACTATCCGTCATTTATTAGGATACGCAACCGAATCGTCGTAGCCTTTAGTAGGGTAATTGATTGTTACCGCTTTTCAAGGCGTAAGTGATTGAACTTACCCTCTTTTTTGAATTTGCTGACTCATCTTAAGCAACCGAAGAGTCTCTACAGGGCCTATATAAACCCCGTCTTTGCCATTTGGGCTCTTCTATCCCAAACATGTGCTTTGCCGTGAGTCCTTGCGACTGCTGGCTTCAACGCTTGCTTTTCGTTGATTCATGGCAACTTCAAGTTTTGAATCCTGAGTTTGCGCTTTGTGCTGTAGAAATAGTTTCCAAGATCCACTTTATGAGGCTTATTGCTGTTTATAACCGTCATAAAGAGGATGCAGATAATACCTCATGTGTGTTCGAAGAAATTTCTTCGTGTATTATGTGTGCAGGTCATGTTTCCGGCCGCCTCGTGGCGAGGTGCAGCGCCGAAGTGACCGTGCTACCGTCTCGTAATGAACGGCGTGATTCTTCTTCAGCATCTCCGAAGAAGAATCCGTCACTTTCATGTTTGTGAGCCCGGGGTGACGAACCGTCGCGTTCATCCCCGTCTACAAGGATTCCTTGCCCTTTGGAGCTTCTGCTTGCCTGTAGATCGCCGGGACCGGTGGCTCCTTGGGCAAATGTTATGGGGAGCCTATCTGACAACGGTCTTGTCGGATAGCGGAATGTCGAGCGTATGGCTTCATGTGGCTCTTTTTAGAGCAAGATCCCCCTTGCTACAGATGTTCACCCACAGATCTGGGCATCGTGTAGCCGGCGCTTGAAGCCAGGGCGGTTCATTCTTTGCAGTCCGGGTTTCCGTACCGTTTCTCTGCTGGCTTATCAGCCATTTTTCGAATGTATTGTAAGCCATGTTGGCTGCGTAGTTAGATGCGAGCTTTTCGCTTGTAAGCTGCTATCTAGATAGATAAATTGTAAGTCATTTGACTCATAATGATAAATAGTATTTGTATCATCTGTTCTTTGCAACAAAATACAATTTCGCATGCGTTTCGGCTTGTTTTGCCTTGCATAATGACATACATTGATTTCACATATGCGATGTCAATTTGCAGATATTTCGCTAGATCATTCGAGATCGTACTTTCGCAGCTGTGCCATCTTGACGGATGGGCTTATAGTTTGTCGTTGTAAATCGTATGAGATCACGTTCACAACGTTGCTATCGTTCCAGATAATTTTCGAGAGATCAATCAAGATCGTTGAGCTGTGCGAATTGCTATCATAGAAGATAGGCTTTGTTTGAGATCGTTTCTCGCATAAACTGCCATCATAGCAGACAGATCTTTAGAAGATCTAATAAGATGATTCTGTACTCGTGTTGCCATCATATCAAACGGGTTTGGATAATTAACCCAAAATTGCTATCGTAACAGATAGGCTTGAGAAGATTGTTATAAGATCGCATCTGTATAACCTGCTATCCCAAGAGATAGGCGTTAGATGATCGATTGAGATCATTTTTGTATTTCGCTGCTATCGCAAAAGATAGGCTTTGGATGGTCATGTAAGATCGTATTTTCGTTTGGGTGCTATCGCAAGAGATAGGCTTTAATGATCATTTAAGATCGCATTTGCATTTGATTGCTACCATGAGAGATAGGCTTTGGATGATCACTTAAGATCGCATTTGCGTTTGGCTGCTATCGGAAGAGATAGGCTTTAATGATCACTTAAGATCGCATTTGCATTTGATTGCTACCACGAGAGATAGGCTTTAGATGATCACTTAAGATCGCATTTGCGTTTGATTGCTACCATGAGAGATAGGCTTTGGATGATCACTTAAGATCGCATTTGCGTTTGGCTGCTATCGTAAGAGATAGGCTTTAATGATCACTTAAGATCGCATTTGCATTTGATTGCTACCACGAGAGATAGGCTTTAGATGATCACTTAAGATCGCATTTGCGTTTGGCTGCTATCGTAAGAGATAGGCTTTAATGATCACTTAAGATCGCATTTGCATTTGATTGCTACCGTGAGAGATAGGCTTTAGATGATCACTTAAGATCGCATTTGCGTTTGATTGCTACCATGAGAGATAGGCTTTAAATGATCAATTAAGATCGCATTTGCATTGGCTGCCATCGTAGGAGATGGGCTTTAGATGATCACTTAAGATCGCATTCGCGTGTAACTGCTATCGTAAGAGATAGGCTTTAGATGATCGATTAAGATCACCTTTGTAGTGGCTGCCATCGTAGGAGATGGGCTTTAGATGATCACTTAAGATTGCGTTCGCGTGTAGCTGCTATCGTAAGAGATAGGCTTTAGATGATCGATTAAGATCACATTTGTATCGGCTGCCATCGTAGGAGATGGGCTTTAGATGATCACTTAAGATCGCGTTCGCGTGTAACTGCTATCGTGAGAGATAGGCTTTAGATGATCGATTAAGACCACATTTGTATTGGCTGCCATCGTAGGAGATGGGCTTTAGATGATCACTTAAGATCGCATTTGTATTTAGTTGCTATCGTAAATGATAGGCTTCGATGATCAGTTAGGATCACGTTTGCATTTGCTGCTATCGTAAGAGATAGGCTTTGAATGATCGATTGAGATCGCATTTGCTATCGTAAGAGATAGGCTTCGATGATCAATGAAGATCGCGTTCGCTATCGTAAGAGATAGGCTTTGATGATCAATTAAGATCGCGTTCGCTATCGTAAGAGATAGGCTTTAATGATCAATCAAGATCGTGTTTGTCTTTGTTACTATTGCAGCAAATAAATCATTGTTAACAGTTGTAACAAATTAGATAAAGCGATATAAACAGCTAAAAAATATGAACTTCTCATTTGGGAGAATTCTTTTATTATGACATTCTCATATGGGAGAGATAGGATTACAATCCTCTCATATGGGAGAGGAGATTGCGAATATCGTAGCCACATGAGACATTAAGCAACGTTATCATAAAACGTATGAAATAAGAGAAGTCAAGGATAGTACTTCTTGATCCAGCGCATGTTGACTGAGCTTGGAGTTGAGGTTGTGCCGTGCAACCTTCGTATGCTGCAGTAGCCGCTATCGAAGACTTCTGTGACTTCGAAGGGTCCTTCCCAATTAGCTGCGAACTTTGGGTGAGTTGCTTCTCGCATGCAGTGGTCAGATGCGCGTAAGACCAGGTCGCCAACTGCGAAATCCCGTCGCTGGACTGTCTTGTTGTAGGCGCGAGCGATTCTTTCTTGCCGCTTGTTAGTCCTTTTGGCTTGTTCCCGCTTTTCTTCCAGCAAGACTAAATCATGATCGCGTTGGTTTTCGTAGAGTGCGTGGAAGGCCAGCCTTGCCGAATTGACTCTGACCTCCGCAGGTACCACAGCTTCGGCCCCATAACATAGTAGAAATGGCGAGGCCCCTGTGGGTGTCCTTGGAGAAGTTCTGTAGGCCCACAGAGCTATGTTAAGAGAGTCGGCCCACTTCTTATGGTCATCTGCGACCATCTTGCTCAGAATTCTCAGCAGCGTTTTGTTAGTCGCCTCGGCTTGCCCGTTTCCCTTTGGATAATAGGGGGTGGAGCATATTTGCCTGATATTGTACTCCGCGAGTTTGGTAGCTACCTGACGATTAACAAAAGGAGTACCGTTATCTGAGAGAATAGTATTCGGGATTCCGAACCTGCATACGATGTTTTCCTGGATGAAGTTGACCACAGCCAGCGCGTTTGCCGTCTTCAGTGGTATTGCTTCCACCCATTTGGTGAACAGCTCAGTTGCGGTGAGAATGAAATGGTTCCCATGTGACGTTGGTCGGATGGGGCCAATGAAGTCCAAAGCCCATGTGTGAAATGGCCATGGCGTTCCTAGTGCATGTAGGTCCACGGCGGGAGCGTGCACTAGGTTCCCTTTGAATTGACATTCTTGGCAGCGTCGCACCTTGGTGCGGCAATCGACTTCCATCGTGGGCCAGAAGTATCCAATTGAGAGGAGCTGTCTGCATAATTTCGCACCTCCCTGGTGTTCCACCTGATGGGAGAGGTCCATGACTTCTTGTGCTTCCCTATCGTCTAGGCATCGCAGCAAGTTGCCTTCGTGACCTTTTCGCCAAAGCAGATTTTCTTGAACCACATATCGAGAAGCTTTCCTCTTCAATTTGTCTGCCTCTTTTCTCGATTCGGGTGCAGTGCCCTTGGTGAGGAATTCAAACAATGGCTTTCTCCAGTCTGTGTCGTCGTCGATTAGAGCGACAAGTAGAGAATCTTTGATTAGTGCGCAACTTTCGCACTTCCCTTGTATCAGGGCTGCGGCTGTAGACATGCTTGGCCAATGGATGCCATATCTCTGAGCTTTCCTGTAGATTGACACCTCGCTTTCTCCGCAAGCGTGTTGGTGAATCTTTTCTAACAGCTGTTGTCCCTCTTGCTCGGAGACACATCGCATGAGTATTCCTCCAGGACCCTTATAGTAAAGGGTGTTATCGTGGATGCAGTACCCTTTCGTGAGTACCCAGCTTTCGCTACTGGTGCCTTTCGCAATAGCTTGCAAGATTGCTTTTCGCCAGTCTGCGTCATCCATGTGTGCGTCGTCGCACGCATCTTCTGGTAAGTTTCACGTCGGGTTCACCAAAATGTGCACAAGAGATTCCGGCAGGGAGACCTCCGTGTACACCGTACGTAGTGGATCAGGGATCGCACAGGAAGAATAGGGGTGTGTGTAGGGAGAGAGCAAGTCAGTAGCAATGTCTGAGAGAGAGACAGAGGTTTGGCAGAGCTTCCGCGTATGGCAGTGTGTCTCCCTTTGTATGGAAAGGTTAACGATATATATATACTGGAGAACGTGACCGTTGTAGTGTGGTTAATGCGCCCATTGATGGCGGCTTAATTAGCTTAACCGTAACGGCACGTTCGTCCGAGTATATAGGAACCGTTAGAGCACGTGGTGCGCAAGTACCGGAACCGTTACGAGGTTAACCGGGTTTGACCGGATTGACCGGGTCTAGGGAGCTCGTGCCATAGATCTCTCAAAACAGTTACTAAAGGTCGCGCGCGGGCTTGGCTCGCACGCGACAGGGCTTACTCTAGCCTCCAAACCACAAAGTCCCTACAAGTCCTGTGCAGTGGTATGCGAGGGCTCTGTCTCGCAGCCCCCACATGGATCAGCTCGGCTGGTGATCCTGTGTGTGTGGAGCACAATATGGTGTGCTGGATGGTCGCCACGTGGCCTAGATCTGCCATGTCATAAAGCAGTATCTACAATAGGCTATGACCCATCATGAACGGACTATATCAAAAGTTATCGAAAAGCCATAAAGCGGCACTGCTCCCTACCAAGGGACATTTTCCTCGAGCGATTCTGGTCGGAATAGGCTAGGACCCATAAAGACCATATCATAAATAAAGAATTTGTGCTCTTACTTAGGATAACTCACTAATCTCTTAAGAGAAAACTCAAAAACATTGAACTAATCCCCTTAAAGTTTGTCAAAACGCCACTAAAAAGAAGTACTCCTCCCCAAGGGTTGCAAGTCGTGTTCCTTTTGCGATTCGGCTCCTAAAAGGCTAGGACCCATCATGAACGGACCATATCGAAAATCAAAAAATTATGCTCTTACGTAGGAAAACGCACTAATTTCTTAAGTGAAAAATTAAAAAATATTGATTTAACCTCCTTAACTTTGCCAAGGCCATAAAACGTACAATAGTTCCCCTGCCCTCGCAAATCTACTCCAGAAAGGCTCGGACCCATCGTGACCGGACCATATCGAAAATCAGGAAATTATGCTCTTATAAAGGAAAACGCACTAATTTCTTAAAGGAAAACTCAAAAAAAGTAATTTAACACCATATACATTGACAAAACGCCAAAAAGAGGTAGTGCTCCAGGCCAAGGGCAGAGATCCGTGTTCTTTTTATTCTGCTCAGAAAAGCTAGGACCCATCGTGAACGGACCATATGAAAAAGTAAGAAATTATGCTCTTACGTAGGAAAATGCACTAATTTCGTAAATGCAAAATCAAACACATTAATTTAACACCTAAACATTGCTGAAATGCTATAAAGCATCTATGGGAGACGTGTTCCTCCCATGATTCTTGTCAGGAAAGGGCTAGGATTAATCGTGAACAAACCATATCGAAAATCAAGAAATTTTGCACTTGGGTAAGAAAACGCACTAATTTCTTAAGGTCAAAAACATTGATTTAACCTAATAAAAATTGTCAAAGCAATAAATCTGCACTGTTCCTACCAAGGGTCGTTTACCTCTCGCGAATTCTGCTCGGTATAGGCTAGGACCCATACAGACCATATCAAAAATCAAGAAATTGTGCTCTTACTTAGGAAAACGCACCAATTTCTTAAGGGAAAACTAAAAAACATTGATTTAACCCCCCTGAACTTTGTAAAATTGACATAGAGTGGAAGTGCTCCTCGCCAAGGGTACGGAGTCGTGTTCCTTTCTCGATTCAGCTCATGAAAGTCTAGGAGCCACTGTGAACAGACCATATGAAAAATCGAGAAATTATGCTCTTACATTGAAAAAGCACTAATTTCTTAAGGGAAAATTTAAAAATATTGATTTAACCCCCCTAGTCATTGCCGAAACAACATAAAGTGTCAGTGCTCTCCGCCAAGGGCTGGGAGCCGTGTTCCTCCCGCAATTCTGCTCAGGATAGGCTAGTACCAATTGTAAACGGGCCCTATACAAAATCATGAAATTATGCTCTTACAGAGGTATATCTTAAGGGAAGCTTAGAAATGTTAATTCAACCCCATAAAATTGTCGAAAAGCCATTAAAGCGGCAATGCTCCCAGCCAAGGACCGCTTTCCTCTTGCGATTCTGCTTAGAATATGCTAGGACCCATACGAACCATATCAGAAATTAAGATTTGTTGCTCGTACTTCGGAGAACGCACTAATCTCTTAAGGGAAAATTCAAAAACATTGATTTAACCCCCTTAAACTTTGTCAAAACGCCCCTAAGCGGAAGTGCTCCTCCCCAAGGGCTAGTAGTTGTGTTCATTTTGCGGTTCGGTTCCTGAAATCTAGGGCCCATCGTGAACGAAGCATATCGAAAATCAAGAAATTACGCTATTACGTAGGAAAATGCACAAATTTCTTATGTGAAAAATCGAAAATACTGATTTAACCGCCTTAACTTTACTGAAACGCCATAAAGGAGCAGTGATCCCTGTCCTCGCGAACCCGCTCAAGAAAGCTTCGGACCCATCGTGAACGGACCATATGAAAAATCAGTAAATTATGCTTGTTCTAAAGAAAAACGCGCTAATTTCTTAAAGGATAACTTCAAAACATTAATTGAACACCATAAGCATTGACAAAACGCCAAAAAAAGGTAGTGCTCCCCGCCAAGGGCACGAATTCGTGTTCCTCTCATGATTCTTCTAAGAAAAGACTATGACCCATCTTGAATGGACCATATGAAAAATCAAGAAATTATGCTCACTAATTTCGTAACTGAAAAATCAAAAATATTAATTTAACCCCCTAAACATTGCTGAAACCCTATAAAGCATCTGTGTTTCCCACCAAGGGCTGGGAGTCGTGTTCCTACCGCGATTCTGCTCAGGATAGGCTAGGATCAATCGTGAACGGACCATACTGGAAGTCAAGAAATAATGCACTATTAGTATCTCTCTATCATTTAACATACATTGCTTATTTTCATTCCCCTCTATCAGTATCTCTCTGTGTTCCCATACTTGATCACTTGTATTGTTCTGGCTTTAATCTCTAGTACACGAACGTACTCTCATCATCCCAATTAGCAACCTCAACCCACAATAGAAGTCTCTTGACTGCAACAATGTGTCTGCTGCAATATTCCATTTAAGAGATATGGTCAAGAAGGGCAAAAGTATTTTTAAAATAATAGAAAAATAGTTGTGGAAATATTGACCAATTATTATTATTATTATTATTATTATTATTATTATTATTATTATTATTATTATTATTATTATTATTATTATTATTTCTCAAAATAATTTGAGCAATGATAGACGTACTAACATACACATTCCAATAACATCCCTAGTTTTCTACATCACCTACATTACCCATCATTAATTAAAATAGTTTTTAAAATATTGATCAATGTAGTGCATGTTGCATATTGAAACATTATTGGGAAATTAGATTTGGGATACATAGTATTATTTTTATTTATTTTTTGAGAAATTATTTTGTCGTCAACCGAGTTTGAACCCGGAATCTCTTGCAGGGGCTTCCAACGCTCTACCACTTGAGCTACCACCCTAACTACGATACATAGCATTTTTGGAATAAAATACCCCCGGGTCAATAACTAGCTCTTGCTGCTAGTTTGTGAGTATATTTATAATGAAGTACCACTCCGTCTCAGCTCAAATGCACCATTGGATTTTTTTCACTCGTAGCTGGGTCACTTTGACCCGGTTATTTGGATCCCAAAATGATCTAATTTTTCGATAATTTTTTTATTGTCTTGTAGAATAAGGGTTACTCTTCGACACTTCGAAAAAATTATCTAATCTTTGTAAAGTTTTGCTATCCAAATTATCGGGTCAAAGTGACTCAATGAATAGTGGTAAAAGTTCAAATTGTGCAAAAGATGTGAGACGGAGTGGTACCACATATTAAAATATGATCAAAAGAAAGTATGATGGTCTGCAACTATCTGTAGCTAGTAGATTATTAAAAGTTGCAACAAGTCTATGAAATTTGTTTTATTTGCGTATGGAAAGCGCTGTTTCATGTCAAAAGTCAGCGTCTCTCTCTCTCTCTCTCTCTCTCTCTCTCTCTCTCGGATCCTTGTTTCCATTTCACCAGTGAACAATTTGAATGGACAGTAATATAGATCAATATTTATGTTCCTAAATTGTTTGTTTGGGAAGAAGGATCACCGGGAGCTGGTGAAAGGGATGTAGGAGAACGAATTGTCTCCATATATATCTCATCCATCAGCATGTGCAGTTTGTTTGTTTGAACAAGAAATTAATGGACAACTATCAAGGGGATTTAACAGATATAATCCGAGCCACCGGCGGCGGCGGAGGAGGAGGAGCAGCAGCAGCAGGAAGCAGTACTCTATGTGATGATCAAGGGATGCTGTCAGATACCGTGGACTGGGAGTTCTCAGCCAATCCAATCAATAATTATCATGGTGGTGGGATAGAAGAAAATACCGATGAATTTGGAGATCCATTCTCTAACAGGAGAGACCCGCTTCTTCTTCTACTTCAAGATCCTCCTGCAGGCATTATGCCAAGTTGTTCAAGAGCAAGAGGAGGAGGAGGAGGCAGCAGCAGCAGCAGCGTCATCTTCAGCAACAACCCAAGCGGTGTAGTGGCTTCAACAGATGCGATTAAGGCAAGCATGGAAACCACCACCGATTGCTTTGGTGATCGAGGCCTAATTGCTTATGATGATCTTCGTCTTCATAACAAGAAGATTACTGAAAACGAAGATGAAGATGGTGGTGATTGCGATGATCAAGAACGTCAACGGATGAAAAGTATTACAGCTGGCAGCAGGAGTTGTGCTACTCGGCCTCCTGCCAACATCTTCTCAAGCATGCTTCAGATCTCACCAACCTCCCCGTCCTCGTCACAGATGACGACTACTGCAGTTGCTGCTTCTCCCCTACCCCCAGGCCGAGGGATTAAGATTTGTCCTTTGATTATTCCCAATGATCATCAGATGTTAGGTCCTCAAAATCATTTTCACAATAATAACCTTATCAACAACAACAACAACAACTGTAAAAGCAGCTGCTTGATCGAAAACATCGGAGGAGGAGCTGTGCAGATCTCATCTCCGCGGAATGCGGGCATCAAAAGAAGGTCAGAATCACTAACTACTAGAAGTATCTTTCTTTCTTCCAGCTGACCTTGTCATAAATAGTATACTACTATTTATTACTTTATTTTTATTGAATTGAAGTATCCTTATAGCTTATTACTAATTCATTAGCAACTAGTGCTACTTACTAATTAATCCGATCAAATTAATAAACGGCGCATCAATAAATACTAGCTAGTAACGAAAGCAGAGCCACAGTAATAATATTCACTCAACTTAATTTAATACTCGATCATATAAAACTAGCATAACAAAGCTCGTAACTGGTGCTTACATTAAGTGTGCACGCGATACTACCCACTTGTTCGTGGATATTGTTTATAATGTATGGATGCTTTTTTACTATCCATGCATTTGACGGTGTGTATAGACATTATAGTAAACCTGGTTGTTTATCTTACAAAAATCAGCTCAAAAGCTTGTGCAAAAGTTGACATAGACTTTCACATGACATATTTCTTGAACAAATCTGAAGACTATTATTCATGGAAGAAAAATATAGAAACTTCAACTTAAATCCAGAATTGTTGATTGTTTGATTATGAAAACTTCAAGGTAATAAAATGTTAATTGTGGCCAATATTTAACCGTACAACTTAACAATTTCAAAAGTTCTTGAGTAAAATTTATGGCATGAACAAGTTCAGTCCAAAAGCGTTTTATTGTTAGAGATGCTCTAATAACACAAAGTTCAGTCCATAAAAATTTCCAAAGCACCGATCCTTCGCCACGTATTTTATAAGCTCTGTATGTGACGTGATGAAATTTTATTTAGTTTTGGGTAACATGTTGGCTACCAAGAAACCAGCAGTACATTAATATTAAACAAAACATCTACTACGTACATGTGTAGCTGGGATTTCTTGTCATAATTCCGAGAGGTAAACTTTGTTAACTAACTTCATAGCTTTCCTTTTGATGATGACTAATCTTCCCCCAAAGAAGAAAATCAGCTGCGTACAGAAACTATAAAGATGTACTAGCTACAATCAATCATATATTCCACGACTCGTAGCTTTCACGTACAAATTATTCAAATGTTAGCCTCGTAGGAGAGGTCTAGTAACCAGTTCATGAAACACAAGGGTAAGACATTGGCATGAACAAGTAGAAATGCATATACTTATGTTCTTCATGCTTAAAAACGAAGAAGCCCCATAGTGAATCGCATATGCATGCAGGATGCACAAAGATGTATACTCCCACCGTCTAAAATGAGTATCTTGCTATATTCTTTAATCTATTTGATATATCCTTTAATCAAATTATAGGATATGAGTTGATTATTCAAAACTATATTGAAATTTGTTATTCTTTTCATATTGTTGTACAGTTAAGATTACAGTACATCAGTGAAAAGATTAACAGGTTCTCATTGTGTTTTGCTAGTTAAACTCCAGGAATTTATGTACTTACTAGTCAACTCACATTCTCAAAATATTTGTAAGAAAAAACATGACAAACATTTCATTACGGAAGAAACATATATATTACTAGAAGGACCTAATAGAAGTAGTTAGCTAGGTGGCTATTCCTGTATAGATGCATAGACAAGTCCCATGATTTCCATGACCATTTGCACAAAGTAAAACAGTTACTGTTACAATAATGATGGAATTTCAGATTTATAATTAATCAAGCTAGCTGGGCTTTGTACGTATTTGTGTAGGAAAAGTCAGGCGAAGAAAGTGGTTTGTATACCAGCACCAGCACCCGTGAATAGCAGACCAAGTAGCGGAGAAGTGGTTCCTTCTGACCTCTGGGCTTGGAGAAAGTACGGTCAGAAACCTATAAAAGGTTCTCCTTATCCGAGGTAACTTATTTTTAAAAAAATGATATCTTTTTGGGAAATAGTTAAATAGTGAGATTCATACATGTATTAATGCATCTTTGGTAAACTGTTTTTTTTTTTACGAAATTTTATAGGAAAACACTTTTGATTTGCTATTTTTCTGTACGTTTTGTGTTCTTTATAGAAAAGGAGTTGTTTGAGAAACACCGGTTTGAGAGGTTCTTCCTATTGTAGAATTTGTATCAAAATCGTGTTTTTAGTAAAGTATATTTTTATATGCTGCTATTTAGTGGTTTTAACTTTTAGGCAGTTTTCGCTATAACAGCGGGCAATCGTTTAAAAAAATGCCCATTTTAATGTTTTCTTGGAGAAATTTTTATTTGCTCTTGAGATGTGTTCTCTTTTCCTTTTTCTTTTTCCTATTTTTGAAACATGCTCTTAGTAACTGCACATGGAGTGGTTAATTTGTGCGATAAAAGCTGAGAGTAGTGTAATTAAGTATGGTGTATTTCATGATGCATGAATTCAGCCAGCAAGCATCCATGCATTTACTTTTGTCGTCGGTGTATATTATTTACAATACTACTCCATGAAAAGTGGGGGGCGCATGCGCATGTGGGCTACGTTTTGAGTGTAGTTGGTGTGTGGCAGGGGCTACTATAGATGTAGCAGCTCAAAGGGGTGTTCTGCGAGGAAGCAAGTGGAACGGAGTAGGACAGATCCGAACATGCTGGTCATTACATACACTTCAGAACACAACCATCCATGGCCAACACAGAGAAATGCTCTTGCAGGCTCTACAAGAGCGCAGCCGGCCACTAAAGGAGGAAATCATCATGTTAACAACAACTCCTCCTCAAATACATCATCATCCAAGACTAAGGAGAAAGCAGCAGCCACTTCAAACTGTTTTTTGAAGGAGGATGACGGTGATCGGTACACTAGAACAACTAGTCATCATGATGATGGTATAGAAACACAAGCGGTGGTGAAGGAGGAGATGGTGGAAGAACATGGTGATCCGAAGAACGAAGATCATACTAACAATTACAATGAAGGAATAAGCGTGGATGATCAAGTGATGAGTGAATTAGGGTTTCCATTGGAGAGTTATAGACCAGATCATATGTTGCCTGCAGATCAGTCCTCCTCCTCGTACGCCTCCTCAACTAAAAACAGCGACATTAATATTCCGCACCATCAACAGGACTTCTTCTTCACTGGTTTAGGAGATCAAATGGAAACAGATCCTCTAAATTTGTTATTCAAGCATGGGTTCTCCGGAATGGTCGTCCACCAAGAGGAGCCTGATCAGTTGGAGGTAAGAGAGAGCACAAACGTCGTCAAACCTAATTCGGATCCATTCACTGGTCTCTTCCATTGGGCAGCATCAGCATCAACATCAGGAAGAGGAGATGATGCCATTGCCAGCAACAAATCATTTGGTGATCAAGCCAAAAGTAGCAAAAGCTAGCCAGTCAGTTAATCCCGCAAAAATACAGAAATGGGGATTTTGCTAATCATCAATTACTATTATTATTAGTATTTAATACTGGTGCTACTAGCCAAGAGTAGTACGTACGTGGGTGTTTTTGGTTGGATGGTGGATGATCGTGCATGGTTACTTAGTAGTACCACTTTGTCTCTCCTCTTAAGTCTCATTCTGATTTTTGTCACTATACATTAAATCACTTTGACCCAATAATTTGGTTATCAAAGTGATACAATTTTTTGATAATTTTATCATGGTGTTGTAAAATAAAAATTGTTCTATAACACGGATAAAAAAATTATTAAAAAATCATACCGTTTTACTGTTTAAATCACCCGGTCAAAACCAGATACGAGTCAAAAAGTTGAAATTGGATTAAAAAGAAGAGACAGAGTTGTACTTTATTATTACTAGTAAAAAAATAGTTTAAAGAATGGCATGTCATCCGAGAAGTGATCATAATGGCTATCATCAGCCACGATAAACTGGCTTCTCGTGGTAGGGGAAGGTTTTTCTCTTATCTGTACCGATCGATCGATCGACTTTGATTGAGTTGTTTAAACTTATTACTACTACAAATAGTACTACTATTTCTTCTCAAGAGGTTATCATGATGGCTATCATCAGCCCGTGGGAGAGTCCCACAATCTGGTTTGGAATTGTTAGCAGATGGGACAGAAAGCTGAGGAACAGAATGTCTGAACAGTTGTATCGAGTACCTACATCTTTCGGACATGACTAGCTAAAGACATCCATCCATCAGTGAGATTAGTCACAAGAAAGAAAGAAAGAAAGGCGGACCATGCATTTTCCATCTCTCCCCTGGCCCCCTCTCTCCATCTTCCCTTCATAGTGGGAAGAATTATTTATCGTGGGTCCCCTTTTCTTCGAATTTCGGAGACTCTATGGTCTATTCTTCCCGGAAAAGAAGGAATGAAATGCTTAAAACAAAGAGGAGAGAAAATATATAGAAGAATGTTATGTTACTCCTCACAAACAAAGAAAGAAGCGACAAAATACCGATTTTACGTAGTTCGTTAGCTCAAATCGTGTTAAATATGTCCATGGCAAAGGTAGACATTTATTTATCAAGAAGAACAAGTCTAGTACAATGCATACAAGTCATAAGCAGTTAGGAATCCTTTTATAGTTCTTATAACCGACCTAGAGCCTTCCTAGATGGATAGGGAAACAATTTCAAAACGCCAGACACACGACCAGGTCGTGCGACGCGTGCGACCTATTGCCCAAATCGTGAGACCTCTAAAATATCCCGGAAGCCGCAGCCTATTTCCTACAGGTCGTGTGACCTCAGGACCTCCAAGTCGTGCGACCTCTAAAAATATCTCTGATGTTGCAGCATATTTCCTCCAGGTCGTGCGACCTCTTGGCTGGGTCGTGCGACCTCTGAGACATCCTCCTTGCTTCTTTTCTCTCCGTTCCGGATCCATTTAGTAATTACAAGTATGCACCAACACTTCTACTAGATTACAGAGATTACACATGACATATATATTACATTTTGGGCCAACTATATATTTCATATAATTCTAAGCTAACCACATATTGGGGTTGTTTGGATGAGCTGAAATAAATGAGAGGTTGAGCTTAAAAGCTCATTTTATCTGTAGTGTTTGGATGCGGTGGATTATTGTAGATTATTGGAAAAAAATAATATTTTTGAGGTTGTAAGATTTGAACTAGTGACCTCATGCAAAGAATTAACTATTTAACCATTGAACCAACACACATTTGAAGAACTATACCCAGAAATTACATTAAAACTCCGGAGATTCAAATAAAAAAAATTGGATTTCCGCCACAAAACCCGGAATTCCGGCTGAAAATCCGGAAATCCGGATCTCAAACCGGAATTCCGGATTTTTTTGGCGGAAATCCGTTTTTTTACTTTGTTTGGAGAGGTTTGACCGCGTATGTCGGATTTTTGACTTTTCCTTTCCTCTCTACTTCCTCTCATCCAAACAAGCCCATTGTGATTCATATTCTTGATACACCCCCTTCAAATCCATGGAGGTTGAGAGTTCATGAGTTTGACCTTCAATTCATAAAGTTTTGTTGTATAGTCCTTTAGTAAATATGTCTGCAACTTGATAATCATTGAAAATATAAGAAACTTGCAATTCTCTTTTGGTCACCATCTCTCTAATAAAATGATAGCCTAGTTCAATATGATTTAATTTGTTCTTTCATGGAATAATTGATTTTCAGTGAAGGATATGGCTGAAATATTATCACAATACAAGTGTGGTGGAGATGCCAAGAAAATACCCATTTTCACATTGCAGCATTCTGATCCAACATAATTTTGCCGTTGTGGAAGCCAAAGCTATGTGTTCTGCCTCAGCTGAGGATCTTGCAACGATACTTTCTATCTTAGTAGACCAAGAAATTGGATTTGGTCCAAGAAAAATCACATATCCAGTGGTACTCCTTCAATCTGTGGGGTTTCATGTCCAATCAAAGTCAGAGAATGCATCAAGATTTAGATGACCTTTGCTATAAATATAGCAGAATGGGGAGTTGCTTGATCGAAGAAAATTTGACATGGTGCTCTAATCAATACATCGACATGTCAAGACATATAGGAAATCTACTTTCTTATTCTGTCACTCATTCTCTTTCTTCAATATGTGTTCTGTGTTGTATGGTTAGAGAAATGCCACATCATTATTGTACTGAAGTTGGCATGCAAATTAGTAATGTATATGTTCTGATGAATGAAGATACCTTCATTATTCTACTGAAGTTAAAGATCGAGGAACTAACTGAGTTGTCCAATGTTCTCCCTATCAAACTCATAACTCAATTAACAAAAAGCAATGAATTTTCGTTATTTCCAGTTATATTGATATCATATACATATAGTAGAAGAAAGAATGCCATGTTAATGTCTAACAAAAAGTAAAATATCTACTCGAATAAAACCCAAGGACATGAGATGTGGAGTGAAACTCACAATCGAAGCTCGAGGAGCTTGTTTAAGTTCATAATGTGATTTTTTTCAGCTTACACACATAATGAGGTTAAGTAGGATGTATAAACCTTTGAGGTTGAGACATGCAAATATTTTCTTTGAGATATCCATGTAAGAATGCATTTTCACATCTAAATGTTGTAATTTCCAACCAAGTGAAGGAGCAATAGAGAGAACAATTCTCACAGTGGTATGACAAAATGTCTCATTGAAGTCAGTAGTTGAGTTTCGATGAAAACCCTTGGCCACAAGTCTGGATTTATACGTAGATATGCTTAAATTTGAGTCTCTTTTAATCTCATATATCTATTTATTGCCAACGATATAATTTTTAGGAAAAGAAACCTAGTCCGAAGTGTGTTGCTCCATCATAAATTTGTAATCATCATTCATAGCTCCGAACGAGGTTCTGGATTGACTTTCTTCTTAGGATGTTGATGGTTTAATGTCAACATTTGCATTGGTGGCTACAAATCCATTGTGATTCTTGATGCGATGACTGGCAATGTTATGTTGTGAAATTTTAATTAGAAACTGCTACATGGGAGGAGCTCTAAGAATAAAAGTGTAGATAGTGCTTTCTGAGCTGACAGATCTTGGCCACGTGGCAACCATCCAGCACACCATATTGTGCTCCACACACACTGGATCACCAGCCGAGCTGATCTATGTGGGGGCTGCGAGACAGAGCCCTCGCATACCACCGCACGGGACTTGTAGGGACTTAGTGGTTTGGAGGCTAGAGTAAGCCCTGTCGCGTGCGAGCCAAGCCCGCACGCGACCTTTAGTAACTGTTTTGAGAGATTTATGGCACGAGCTCCATAAACCCGGTCAATCCGGTCAAACCCGGTCAACCTCGTAACGGTTCCGGTATTCGCGCACAACGTGCTGTAACGGTCCCTATATACTCGGACGAACGTGTCGTTATGGTTAAGCTAATTAAGCCGCCATCAATGGGCGCATTAACCACACTACAACGGTCATGTTCTCTGCTATATATAGGACGTTACCCTTTCCATACAAAGGAGGACACACTTGCCATACGCGGAAGCTCTGCCAAACCTCTGTCTCTCTCTCAGACATTGCTACTGCCTTACTCTCTCCCTACACACAACCCCACTCTTCCTGTGCGATCCCTGATCCTCTACATACGGTGTACACGGAGGTCTCCACGCCGGAATCTCTTGTGCACATTTTGGTGAACCCGACGTGAACTTACCAACCAAAGCAACCATGTCTCAGGAGGATGATATCAGCAACAGATCGCCTTCCACCGAAACCGCCTCGGGAGAGGAGACCCGCCGTACTCCTACCACTCCCGGCGAAACACCGACGCTAGAGTCTTTGGACGCCACTGTTCAAAGTCAGGCGAAAGCTCTCAAAGCCCAATCCGTGCAGCTAGAACGGATCTTGGCCGTTTTGGACACCCTTGCACCAAATCCTTCATCAGCCACCGCCGTCTCTCAAGGAGGAGGAGCCCCTACCGCTCCGGGACTGGGAGTGTCAACCACACCTCCCAACCCTAATCTGCAAACTCCACCGACGACTACGCAGCTGCCTTCAATTCAGGGGTCAACAGCTCGGATGTTGCCTCTCACTGCTCACACTCCTCAGCCCTCGGCTTTGGCATCTAACCCGACTTTGCAGTACCCCTTGCCTCCTCCAACGGCGATCTGGGGCAATGCGAGTAGTCCATATGTCCCCAATCCTTCGACGGCGTATGTGTTGCCCCCGCCTGCGACAACCCCTCCTTCGACTACCGAGGGAAGCATTCCAGAATGCATGACGTCCCTGCAGAAGCGCATGGACACTATTCTTGCTCATCAGTCATTCGCGGATACTATTATCCCGAAGCTGGACAATAATCCACCCATCCCACGGGAGATCTATCTCATGCCTAACCCCGCGGGGTACAAAGCTCTTAAATGGGACAAGTTCGAGGATGTCAACGGAAACGCTCATGAACATGTCATGCGTTTCATTGATGTCATGGGGCCATACGGAGCCGATCCCAAACTGCTGATGCGAGAGTTTCCAAAATCTTTAGGGAACGTAGCGTACAAGTGGTACCGAACACTGGAAGCCGGATCCGTGAAGACTTGGGACGACATGGTCCAGAAGTTCTACACCAAATTCTTCCAGATGGAAGAAAAGGTGACGATGATCCATCTCTCGCGGATGTATCAGAAGCGCGAGGAGGACGGGATCACTTTCATCAAGAAATTCAGGGCGAAATCTTTGGAGTGCAAAGATCCAATGCTCGAAAGCCGGCTCGTAGAGATATGCCTGCAGTGCATGCGAGATGAATACAAAGGTATGCTCATCAATTTGCAAACACCTACGTTTTCAAAGTTAATTGAATGCACGAAGAACATCGAGCCTATAGTCGAGAGGCAGAAAAAGAAGAACGCTCCGGGGCGACCCTCGAGCGCCACCACCTACAAGATCGGGAGGTTCAGTTACAAGAGGGGACGCGAAGCTGAGGTCAATACAGTTTCACCCCAGAAGCAAGCGAAGGTCGTGAACTTCGATGTACCACCCCTACAATGCTCGGTAGAGGAGGCAAGCGACCTCTGCAGGCAGTGGCGCAAGGACGGTGTCCTACCGCCGCTTGAGAAGATACCCTCTAAGGAGATGGTGAGGGACCCTAAGTGGTGCGAGTACCACGGCAAGGTCATGCACCCCACAGTGGAATGTAAAAAGCTCAGGTTTACATTCGACCAGAAAATGAAGAACGGCGAGCTGATCGTCAGCGATCGCAGGAAGGACGTGCGCAACAATCCGCTTCCTGCCCACGCGGAGCAAGAATCAAAAGGCAAGGAGGTTGCCATTATCTCAATTGTCGACTTGGAAGAAGTCGCAGAGGATGGTCTACCCATCATCGCAGAGGTCCACAATGACGAGGACTACAGTATGGACACAGAAGACGAACGTGCCGATCGGATGAAGGGGTCGCACGGCTTTAGTAGATTCTTCGACGAGATGAACTTTACGAGAAGTGCCGGACAGACATGACGAAAGCAATCTTGAGGATAGCGGAGGACTACGAGGAGGATCTCGTAGTCTCCAACGGGAAAGTCATTAGGGCGTCTCGCTCTACAGAAAAGATTATGACCTTTTCTGCCAGCGACAAGAAGACAGATGCGAGCCACCAGAGGCCTCTGTACGTGACAGCCATTATCAACGGCGTCGAGTTCAAACGAGCATTTGTTGATGGAGGAGCAGCGGTCAACGTCGTTTCGCTACACACACTGAAGCTAGCAGGGATCCCCGAGCACAAGATCGTCAAGCGTCCATCTCCGCTGATGGGATTCGGAAGCGACTCTAGAATGACGATCGGATGGATCCGCCTGGGCGTTCAGATTGGCAAAATCAAGTGCTCAGCAAAGTTCTATGTCATAGACGCGAACACTACGTATCACATGATTATAGGTCGAGCCTGGATTCATCGCTTCGATGCGGTTCCTTCAACAGCTCACCAGGTTATGAAAGCTATCTGGAACGACAGAGTAGTCGAGATACCGGCTTCAACGAATCCATTCAACTTGGATGAAGCGCATCTTAGCGAGGCAGTGTGGTTCACCGAGATGGCGGATGAGCAAACGCCGGGACCATTCAACCCTACTCCTTTGCCTCTGTGGGAGGACATCAAGGACCAGTCACCCGCGGGAGTGATGGTGACAAGAGAAGATACCAAGGAAAAGCCGCCTACACGCGAAGAGGCGCCGCGTATCGCATACCATCGAAAGAATGTGTATACCCTGAAGAGAATCGCAAAGCATGACCCCGAGGGCAAAGAGATAGAGAGCTTCTACGCCAATGGGAAGAAATGCTATCGCATATGAAGGTGCGCGGGGATGTCCTCTCACGAGCATGGGGATATCCCTGGGCAAATCAATCAGATCGAGCAAATTGCGCTAACAGAAGAGCCAATGCAGAGCACTCCAGATGAGAAGCTCAAAGAAGCGCCTGAATGCATGGAAGATAGGCCCAGACCACAAAAGCAAGAGCTAAAGGAGGTGTTCCTCAGCCCGAACGAGGAAAAGAAAAGGCCATTCTTTCTAAGTGCGGACCTCACAAGCGAGGAGGAGCAAGGACTGCTACAACTTCTAACCGAATACAAGGAAGTGTTCGCATGGGAGTATGATGAGATGCCGGGACTGGATACGAGCATCACCATGCACCGTTTAGACATCATCCCAGGGTCTAAACCGGTAAAACAGAGCACAAGAAGCTTCAGTCCGGAGCTTAACGTGAAAATTAAGCGGGAGATTGTCAAACTCCTGGATGCCAAATTCATAGAGCCAAATCATCATCCCACATGGCTGGCAAACATCGTGCCAGTGGTGAAGAAGAACGGACAGCTCCGCATCTGCGTGGACTTCCGAGATCTCAATCGCTTCTGCCCCAAGGACGATTTTCCACTGCCCAACATCGATTTGCTTAAGGACGCCGTGTACAACTGGGCTCCGGAGCACGAAGCTGCGTTCGAAAAGCTGAAGGATTTGCTGACGTCCTCAAAAATAATGATCGCACCTCAACTGGGATCACCGCTTCTGCTATATCTGACATAAACAAGGAGATCCATAGGAGCACTCTTGGCTCAGGAGTACGAAGGCCAGGAAAGGCCTATCTACTACATCTCTCGCATCGTGCAGCCTGCTGAATCAAGGTACACAGACATCGAACGTCATTGCCTTGCTTTGTTCTTTGTAATAGAGAAATTGAAACACTACTTCGCATCGCATAAAGTAGTAGTGGTAACCAAAAGCGATCCTATACGATATCTGCTAACTCACACTACTCCCGGCGGGAGATTGGCGAAATGGTACATGACCATCTCTCAATATGATATCACATGCGTGAGACCGCGAGCGATCAAGTCGCAGGCGGTAGCGGATCTGTTGGCACAATTCCCTGACAACAGCCACGAGCCCGTGATCGAAGAGGAGCTCGAAGGACCAGAAATCTATGCAATAGGTGTGCCTTATTGGACGCTCCATTTCGACGGGTCGTCGACGAGAAAAGGCGGAGGCATTGGGATAGTATTGACTAAGCCGGATGGGGAAGTCATACAGATGTCCGCAAAGCTCGATTTTGCAGTCACCAACAACGAGGCAGAATATGAAGCCCTCATAGCGGGGCTGCGCGCAGCAAAAGCTTTGGAAGTGAGCAATCTGACGGTCATGGGAGACTCCAAGTTGATCGTCAAGCAAGCCTCGGGCGAATACGGTTTGAAGGAGATTAACCTTCTGTCTTACCGCACCCTAGTACAGAAGCTGGTACAGCGATTCTGCGATGTGAGGTACGATCACAAGCCCCGAGCAGACAACAGGCATGCAGACGCTTTGGCAACCTTGGGTTCCAAGGTCAGTACAGACAAATTTCCCGCGAGGATCTCGATCGAAGTGCGGACATCGTCAGCATTGGCAGAAGTCGCGATCGACGACGAATACATGGATGATTCGGACTGGAGAAAAGCAGTCTTACGAGCCATTGCAGAGGGCACAAGCAGTGAAAGTTGGGCACTCACAAAAGGGTACTGCATACATGACAACACCCTTTACTACAAGGGTCCTGGCGGAATACTCATGCGATGCGTCTCCGAGCGAGAGGGACAACTGCTGTTAGAAAAGATTCACCAACATGCTTGCGGAGAAGGCGAGGTGTCAATCTACAGGAAGGCTCAGAGATATGGCATTCATTGGCCAGACATGTCAACAGCCGCAGCCCTGATACAAGGGAAGTGCGAGAGTTGCGCACTAATCAAAGATTCTTTACTCATCGCTCTGACTGATGATGACACAGATTGGAAGAAGCCACTCTTTGATTTTTTCACCCAGGGCATCGTGCCTGAATCGAGAAAAGAAGCCGAGAAATTGAAGAGGAAAGCATCTCGATATATGGTACAGGAAAACCTGCTTTGGCGAAGAGGTCACGAGGGCAACTTGCTGCGATGTCTAGACGGCAGAGAAGCACAAGAAGTCATGGACCTCTCTCATCAGGTGGAACACCAAGGAGGTGCGAAATTATGCAGGCAGCTCCTCTCAATTGGATATTTCTGGCCCACGATGGAGGTCGATTGCCGCACCAAAGTACGACGCTGCCAGGAGTGTCAATTCAAAGGAAACCTAGTGCACGCTCCCGCCGTGGATCTACATGCATTAGGGACGCCATGGCCATTTCACACATGGGCTCTAGACTTCATTGGTCCCATCCGACCAACGTCACACGGGAATCATTTTATTCTCACTGCAACTGAGCTATTTACCAAATGGGTGGAAGCCTTACCACTGAAAACGGCAAATGCGCTAAGTGTGGTCAACTTCATCCAGGAAAACATCATATGCAGGTTCGCAATCCCAAACACCATTCTTTCAGATAACGGTACTCCCTTTGTTAATCGCCAGGTAGCTGCGAAATTAGCGGAGTACAATATCCGGCAGATATGTTCTACCCCTTATTACCCGAAGGGGAATGGACAAGCCGAAGCGACCAACAAAACGCTGTTGAGAATTTTGAGCAAGATGGTCGCAGATGACCACAAGAAGTGGGCCGACAATCTAAGCATAGCTCTGTGGGCCTACCGAACTTCTCCAAGGACACCCACGGGGGCCTCGCCATTCCTACTATGTTATGGGGCCGAAGCTGTGGTACCTGCGGAGGTGAGAGTCAATTCGGCAAGGCTAGCCTTCCACGCACTCTACGAAAATCAACGCGATCACGACTTAGTCTTGCTGGAGGAAAAGCGAGAACAAGCCAAAAGGACCAACAAGCGATATCAAGAAAGGATTGCTCGCGCTTACAATAAGACGGTCCAGCGAAGAGATTTCGCAGTTGGAGACTTGGTCCTGCGCGCATCTGACCACTGCATGCGGGAAGCGGCTCACCCAAAGTTCGCAGCCAATTGGGAAGGACCCTTCGAAGTCACAGAAGTCTTCGACAGTGGCTACTGCAGCATACGAAGGTTGCACGGCACAACCTCAACCCCAAGTTCAGTCAACATGCGCTGGATTAAGAAGTACTATCCCTGACTTCTCTCATTTCATGCGTTTTATTATAACGTCGCTTAATCTCTTGTATGGTTACGATTTACACAATCTCCTCTCCCATATGAGAGGATTGTAGTCTAATCTCTCCCATATGAGAGCGTGGTAATAAAGAAATTCTCCCAAATGAGAAACTTCGTATTTATGGATGTCAATTTTGCTTCATTTTAGTTTTTTATAACTGTTAACAATGGGTTATCCGCTACAATCGCAATCTGCCAAATGCGATCTCAATTGATCATCTAAGCCTATCTGTTACGATAGCAGCCTATGCAAATGCGATCTTAATTGATCATCTAAGCCTATCTGTTACGATAGCAGCCTATGCAAATGCGATCTTAATTGATCATCTAAGCCTATCTGTTACGATAGCATCCTATGCAAATGCGATCTCAATTGATCATCTAAGCCTATATGTTACGATAGCAGCCTATGCAAATGCGATCTTAATTGATCATCTAAGCCTATCTGTTACGATATCAGCCTATGCAAATGCGATCTCAATTGATCATCTAAGCCTATCTGTTACGATAGCATCCTATGCAAATGCGATCTCAATTGATCATCTAAGCCTATCTGTTACGATAGCAACCTATGCAAATGCGATCTTAATTAATCATCTAAGCCTATCTGTTACGATAGCAGCCTATGCAAATGCGATCTTAATTGATCTTCTAAAAGCCTATCCGCTACGATAGCAACTCATGTGAAAAAAACGATCTTAATTGATCTAGTAAAGCCTATCTATCACAATAGCAACTTATACGCAAGGTAAGCTTAATTGATCTTCCAAACCTATCTGCGGTGATGGATGCATTCTACGAATACGATAGCAATATTGTGAAAATGATCTTAAGTGATCTACAAAGGTCTATCTGATATGATAGCATGTGCGTCAAAGGCTAATCACAAGCCCATCTGCCAAGATGGCACAGCTGCGAAAATATGATCTCGAACGATCTAGTGAAATATCTGCGAATTCATATGACAGATGGCAAATGCGAAACCATTACATAGCATTATGCAAGGCGATATATGCCGAAACGCATGCGAAGTTGTATTTTGTTGTAAAGAGACAGCAGATAACACAAGGCTATTTATCATTATGAGTCGAAAAGACTTACAATTTATCTGTCTAGATAGCAGCTTACAAGCGAAAAAAAAAAAAAAAAAAAAAAAGCTCAAATCTAACTACACAGCCAACATGGCTTGCAATACATTCGAAAAGTAGCTGACAAGTCAGCAGAAACGCACTACAGGAATCCTAACTGAGAAAGGATGAACCCACCGGTTCTAACACCGGCTATGCAATACACAGATCTGCGGCCAAAGATCTATAGCAAAAGGGATGCTGCTGCAAAGAGATCAACTCGTCATTTGCTACGTCCCTAGCGGCCAAATCTGGGTAACGGTACGTCCAAGACCTCAAGAGGTGACAAAGTCCTCTGTCTGATCAAGATAGGCACCGGAGGAACCTCCTGTTCCGGCGTACCCCGCCGTGCAAAACAGGGGAAGCAGTCATTCCTCTGGTGATGGACTCCTTGTCATGATAGACAAGGGCATTGACAAGCCCCCTAAGTTCAAGAACGAAGAGGCAAGAAATCCTCCTCCAGGGATGCTGGAGGAGAATTCCGCCGTTCATTACGGGACGGTAGCACGGTCACTTCGGCGCTGCACCTCACCGGGAGGCGGCCGGAAACACGACCTGCAAACATAATACACGAAGAAAATTCTTCGAACACACATGAGATATCATCTCCATCTTCTTTATGATGATTATAAAGAACAATATTCCTCATAAAGTGGATCTTGGAAACTATTTCTATAGCACAAAGCGCAAACTCAGGATTCACAACTTGAAGTTGCCATGAATCAACGAAAAACAAGCGTTGAAGCCAGCAGTCGTAAGGACTCACGGAAAAGCACATTTTTGGGATGAAGAATCCAAATGGCAAAGACAGGGTTTATATAGACCTTGGGGAGACTCTTCAGTTGCCAAAGATGAGTCAGCAGAATTTGAAAAGAGGGTAAGGCCAATCACTTACGCCTTGAAAAGCGGTAACCATCAATTACCCTACTAAAGGCTACGACGATTCAGTTGCGTATCCTAATAAATGACGGATGGTCATGATTCGGATGGACTTCCCAACGAAAGCGTGCTTATCTTCCGAGAAATTAGCGCGAAAATCAAGCAGAGTATCAATTGCTGATGTCATAATTGGATATGCACAGAGATATCCTATCAAATCCCGGAAAGGGCAAAACGGGCAAGTTGATTCTTGTTGTTAAAAAAAAGAGGGGGAGAAACCCTAGCAAAATTACATTAATGTTTCAAACATTACATTAATGTTCCAGCCATTTCCTTGCTATTTTCCAAATTCAAAAAGTCAAAAGCAAATTCTTGATTAAGGAGTCGTGGGGTGCGAACTGATGGCTCAGCTTCTCTACCTGCTCCACTTCTTGCTTCAATTGCTCGCACTTGGCATTCATTTCATGATAGAGCTTCGTAGCTTCTTCAGCCTTCTGCTTCTGCTGCTCTACCTTTTGCTTTTCAGCTGCGAGATTCTGGTGGCCGAGCTTCAAAGTTACGGCCGCGCGAATCAGAGTGACTCTTTTCATAAGAAATCTGAAACCCAGTCTACCTTGAACTTTGGTAAGAAGATTTTCGCACATGCCATAAAGCAATTCGGCACTCTGGACAGAAATGGTCTCGGGCGTGGCCGCAGACAGCTGCTCCAAAATCCAAATGGCTTCGGTAAGAAACAGCCTCCTGTCAAAGGGCCCTATCTCCAGAGATCTTGCAAAAGATCGGGGGTAGGAGAGGCGCATCCGAACTAGCCAGTCCACATCAGTTTGCTTCAAACCTGAAGCAATGTCAAAAGCTAAGTTATGCTATCAAACTCGCAAATGCACCATGCGAGATGCAAACAATGAATCACTACTTACCAGTTCCTTCGAGAATCTCACGAAGAGAAGGAATGCGCATTACTGGAGTCGTTGAAGACTGCCCTTGCTCCATAGCTCTCCTGTCAGCCGCAAGCTCTAACTCCTCATAGTTAGAAGGAAAAGTGTAGGCCGCACCAGCTGCGACTGCATTCCCAACCTGCGAGCCCCAAAAGCCCCACGCAGGAATAGGTGCCGCCGACTCAGTCATCGCCGGAGGCGAAGTGACAGCCGAGGTCGCTTGGCGAGGGACATTCTCAGATGCGGAAGCATCGGCGGTACTTGTCCTTACTTCCTCAGCGCCAGCATGGGCATCTTCATCCATTAGCACAGCACCAGCTTTAGCATCGTCGGAAAGTTCGATGATGTCCTCGAGAGGCTCATATGCGTGATCAGTAGCTGCAACGGGCTTCTCAGTATGGGGGCTCGGAATCGGAACATAGGACGCAGAAGGCTGACTTCTTTGCTCCGGCGCATGTTCCTCAACATTGCCTGCGATACAAAATGCGATGGTATGAGGTAACTCGCATTGAATAATATTTTGCTATCTTTACTTAAGCTAAGAGCAAGCACCTCCACGCGAAGGTGGGATTGAAGTCTCTTCGTCATACACTAAAGACGTGGAACCATGCCCTATTAGTGTGTCCTCATTAAGCAGGTCCTTAAAATGAGCATGACCTGGGATGCGAATAAACCAGTCATGATTCTGTTTCAAGTTGCTAAGGCCTAGTATATGCGTATCGCTCAAATGATTACCTGAAGGTTCTCCGCACTTGTTTACTAGCCAACGGCGAATGTCAGCCTTTGACACACCATGCTTTAACGCACCCACAATAACATCTCTATAAGTTACTGCGAGATTGAAGATCTCACCTTTATCGCCGCCTGCGATTTCTTCGAAGTCTGCTTGAGCTTGCTCCAAGGCTGCTGCATCCTCTTCTGGAACCTCATCTTCCTCCTCCGCATGAGGAGTCACTACTTCGGGAAGTACATCTTCCTCGTCGACTGGACGCACTAATTCGTCAACATGCTGCTCTTCGAGGCTCCGCTGTCTCACACGCTCGAGCTCCTCCTCTTCCCGCTGCCTTCTTCTTTCAGCAGCTTCCGCGACTGTCTTCCGGGACTCAGCAAGAACGTCCTCGCTTATGGGATCGTCTGGAATGCCATAATGGGTATCTCTCTTTTGTCTCTTGGCCAAAAGGCCACCGATGATCTCATCATCATCATCATCTGCGAAGATATGATTGGCTTAAGAAAGAATTGCAAAAGAATTACGATAATGGGAAAGGAAATGCGACGGAGGTACCTCCTGATCCTTCCTCATGCATCACCACTGTTCTTTCTTCTTCCTCATCACTTTCTCTGGGCTCCTGCCTCTCTCCTTCTTCCTCTTGGTTGAATGGAACGAAAGTCTCAACTGCGAGCTCTTTCCGCACTTTGCTGGGCATGCGACCCTTGCCTTTATCCTTGACAGAAAGGGACCTCGCCGGAGGAGAAGTTGGAGCACTTCTAGGGGAAGAAATTGTAATTCCCTTTTGCCTGGGTCTCTTCACTCTCGGCGCCGCAGTCGCTGGAGGGGACGGATCATCTCTGGGAGGAGACGAGGCCGGAGCATTGTCTATCAGCGAGTCAGCAAAAGCATTCATGACTGCGCGAACCTTGGTTTCGACCTCAGGGTCCATCCTCCATGCTAGCAGAAACGGCTGCTTTTGTCTTCTGGTGGCAACAATGGTGTTAACCAATGACTTCGAGCGATCACCAGATGCGAATCTCCGCACATGACACTACAGCAAACAGTACAGAATAAAGGCATCAGCATAAGGAAATCAAGAAGCTTAACGCATGTGGGAAAAAGTGCTTACCTTAGCAAATGCCTGGCTATATCTGAAGACATGCGTGTCGCCCTTCTTAACTGCGGCGATCTTTTCCTTCAAAATGACGTCAGGGCACAAATGGTTCTCATGATCCAGCAACGAGTAGAAACCATACTCAGACTCACTCAGACTGCAATTGGGGCGAAACGGGAAAGAATTTCTCTTGATCAAGGGGGCTCTACTTGGCTGCGCGGCCGACTGCGTCTCAATCCTCGTTTGCTGGGCGATCCAGTATGCGAGCCAGTTCTGAGAACAACCACCCTCGCGGGTCCCTGCAGGCTGCTCAAAGGGAAGATTGTTCATGAATACTGTCTTGCACTCCTTTGTTAGCAAGCGCTTATAACAACCTCTGATAACGGACTGGGGCCAGATTGATGGTGCCACTGCGTCAAAGCCAAACTGGGGAGAAACTCGAGTGGGGTCAACATCCACGGTAATCCTCTCATACCTTGGCGCGAGCTCACGAATATGTTCTGCGAGGGCAGGAAGAGAACCTCGTAGACACCAGCAAAAGAACTCGCGGTAGCGCTCATGGAAATGTGATCCCTCTTCGAAGAGGAGCTCTTCTGAGAAGACAACACCCTTAGAGGGGTACAGCTTTGGAAACCATCGCACGTTCTCAACACGTGTGGCATAGGGCCTGGCAGTAAACTCTTTCCGTTTGTCGCATATCAAGCTCCAAACGCACTTGGTATTGTTCGCTCCGAACCACCTCGCAGATCTGCCGCTGTTGCGCTCCTCCGTCTCGCCTGGGGGACACCACTTGTCGGGTTTGAGAGCAGTTGGGGCATAGGATGGCCACCGCTCGAAGACCCACATTGTCAAAAAGGAGATATTGACAAAAGTCAGTACATCGAGGCGGCCACGCGACTCTTTCATGGCCAAAACCAGCTGATCAAGCCTGTAATACAGATTGCCCAAGACCAAGGGTCCGAGTGCGACTCTCTGGCCAAGGGCGAGCCTCACAGCAAGTGGCAAAACATGGTAAAAGACCCCATCATGTGGGTGACCGTCGATCAAGTACCTCGACAACCAAGCACAGAGGAAAGCAGAGAGGGTCAAGTGATAGCCTTTACCCTCCACATAATTCTCGGCCTTTGGGTTCTCACTCAGAAGCTTCTTAGTGATGCTGCTATTCGCATAGTCTCGAAAGAAGTACTGCAACCATTTGTTCCAGGTGTTCTTCGCAGACGTATCAACCAATTGCCAGTTTGGAAGGACCTTCGTAGTAGTCCACCGGGTGGAGATTTTCTTTACCTCTGCCAGGCATTCCTCCATCTGCGTGTACAAGGCAATCTCCGCAGACATCCTCAAAGGACTCAAAGGGTCCACCTCGCCCATGGGAGAAAGATCGTACAACATCTGCACGTCCTCGAGTGTAGGGGCAGCCTCGAACTCAGCAAAATGGAATGTGTGAGTCGCACGCGAGTAGCGGGAAAGAAGGTCTAGAAGCATGGACTAGTCCAGCTTCACGGCAGCACCCTTCATAGCACGAACAGCGAAGTATACGCCGGCCTCATCAAGAGTCGCGGCATGATTGGTCAACACGTGGTCAATCCACTCATCCATGTAGTCGAATTTCTGGACAAAAGCTTGGGTAGAAATCGCAGTGTAGGGGAAGTACCCATTCTCGATTCTCAATCGAACCACATCCTCGGAGCCAATTAACTCGAGCAAGGCTGAGTTAACCGGGCGAGTCAGTGTTAGCAATCCCTCAATTGGGACAGGAGCAGGCATTCTCTTCGCCTTAACCCTCGCATGGTAGAAATCTTGGCCACCTAAATAGGGGGCTTTTCGCCACAAAGCCTGCGGAAGATCGGGGATCTCTTCGTCCTCCTTGTTGGGTTTGGTTCCTTTTGTCTTGGCCATTCCTGCGGAAGAGCAAGAAAAAGGGGGGAGAAATATGCTACTTCAGTTTGAATTTCGAGATTCAAGATCTACAGAAAGAAAGATGAACAGTTTCTGGTATCAATTTCAGGAACTAGAGGGTTGCATTATCAGGGGATTTCAAAACCCTATCCAAGGTCCTTATTATTGAGAAATCAAGCCGTAATTGGGTCCAAAACTTGAAGCTTCTTCACAAGTTTCAACAGATTATATGGGTTTACAGATTCAACGCAGTTCAAGGCATACACTGGTATTTTAAATCGAAATTGAACAAGGCCAACCTTGTTTCCGCAAAGCTTGCTTGGATATGCACAGTTGAAGAAGACGATTTGCAGTTTTGAACTGATGATTGATTATCTGAATCTGCTCTCGAAGATCTCCGGGTACCATTCACTTTAAGAGAAAGAAGTGATGCTTTGCAACAGTGGATACAAAGTATTTATCCAAAAACAATGAAGGGTTGCGTCCTTTCAGTAGTCGAATCGCAACCGTCACCGTCGAATCGCGCAATCACAGGACAAGCTGACGTCACGCCTAAAACCCTAGAAGCCAGACGGCACGACTCTAGGGGTTTTAGGTCATAATGGCACGCACGGGGGCTGAACTTACCCGTATTTGAATTGGTGCGTGGCGGCAACGCGTATGTTGGTTTCCGCGCATGGAAGTCTATACAGCTATGAGTCTTCACGCGCAGAAAGGGGGCTAATGTAGATAGTGCTTTTTGAGCTGACAGATCTTGGCCACGTGAAAACCATCCAGCACACCATATTGTGCTCCACACACACTGGATCACCAGCCGAGCTGATCCATGTGGGGGCTGCGAGACAGAGCCCTCGCATACCACCGCACGGGACTTGTAGGGACTTAGTGGTTTGGAGGCTAGAGTAAGCCCTGTCGCGTGCGAGCCAAGCCCGCACGCGACCTTTAGTAACTGTTTTGAGAGATTTATGGCACGAGCTCCATAAACCCGGTCAATCCGGTCAAACCCGGTCAACCTCGTAACGGTTCCGGTATTCGCGCACAACGTGCTGTAACGGTCCCTATATACTCGGACGAACTGTCGTTATGGTTAAGCTAAATAAGCTGCCATCAATGGGCGCATTAACAACACTACAACGGTCATGTTCTCTGCTATATATAGGACGTTACCCTTTCCATACAAAGGAGGACACACTTGCCATACGCGGAAGCTCTGCCAAACCTCTATCTCTCTCTCAGACATTTCTACTGCCTTACTCTCTCCCTACACACAACCCCACTCTTCCTGTGCGATCCCTGATCCTCTACATACGGTGTACACGGAGGTCTCCCCGCCGGAATCTCTTGTGCACAAAAAGCAACTTCTCCAAATGAAGAGATGGAAACAGTATTGGAAATGTTATCAATATCATGCAACTGATCATTAGAAACAGTATTGCAGCTCCACGCTCTTGTGCTTCCGCCACTTGTTGTGCTAAATTGTGAGGATCCACAGGTGATGGTCCTTGCGGTGGTTGCTGCACCAACCTAGCATTGAGATCTTGAACCACATCAAGCTACGTCTTCAGACTCGGTGGCAGGTCCATCACATGAATAGAAGCAAAGCAAAATTGCACCACACTGCCAACGTACTATGGAGGTGGATTACATTACATGCTCTGTTGCAGTGTAGGAATGTGTTTGGTTGAAAAATTATTTTGGCCAAGTTGAGAGTTGTTGACAAACATGTTACATTGTGTTGTGATAGTGTGGCGTCCATAGAATGTGCTAAGGTGTAACACCCCGAATTTTGCCCTATGGGTATTCTAATATTTTGAAACGACCTATAAATTTTCGACAAATGTGAGAATGTATTAGTTCAATGTAGTATAAGTCTTAGTAAGACGTTTGAGAGATTATGTGTAATACTGTAGCAATTAATTAGTGGTTTATATGTAATTTAATTTATTTATCTATTTATTAATTATTGGTTTATTTATATCTATATATATATATATATATCGTATCTATACATATGCATATACTTTACAATACTATATTTATATATACCTAATAGTACATATTTGATACCTAAATAGTATACCGTATAAGATCTCTAGTGGTCAGATAAAAAAATTTGTTTAGTTATTATAATTTACATAATTAGAAGAAATAACGAGCTTGAGCTAGTTAAATAACTCAATACTTTACATATCATGTATTCTGCTCTCTTCTAATAGATAGATAAAATGTAGGGCGATGAATGTTTTGTGTCTATTTCTCTCCTGCTTTAATTTTAATAAATTTTGTTTTATAATTCAATACCCACAAAGCTATGTAAAATACAGAACATCAATGGAGAAAACCTTAATAAGTCTTGTTAGTTAGAATTCATACTATTAAGATTTAGCTAATACCCATAAAAAATACATCACCTACCTACCCTTTTTCTATTTAAGTTCATCATCATCTTCTTCTATACAACAGTAACAACTCCCACAATCACCATCACCAATACAACCTCCACCACCGGCACACCTACCTTCATCACAACAACCACCACTCCCTCTATGTTCCTCCCCTTCAATCTCTCCCTCTATGTCTTGTTCGAACCACACAAAAAGTAGTAGCAGCAACAATCGTGGTAGCCGCATCCACCACCACCGACGAGAGCAACGACCAACACCAACCTCACTATCTGCCCACGACCTCTCTCTCTCTCTCTCTCTCTCTCTCTCTCTCTCTCTCTCTCTCTCTCTCTCTCTCTCTCGCATCATGTCTTCTCTTGAGCGCCCTAGGAGCACAGAGAACTCCTCAATTGCACCCAGGCGCAGCTGGAGTGCCACCATCGAGCACGCCGTCGATTACCACCGTCAGGATCGCGTCATTTTCTCGACTATTTTCCTCTGTTCTTTGTGGGCGTAAACTCTAAATCACCTGCTTGAATTGTTTTTTATCACCGAAATTGAATCTTTGCTAGCTTGAATGCATGATTGGATCAGCGGGCTAGTGACAATTCGTGTTTATCGTATGAGTATGAACTGGGGGTCAATTTTGTAGTTTCAGAAATTTGGAGGGTACAATTTGTCTTTTAATAAATTGTGTTATATTTTGGTGGGGTGACTAAGTGTAGATTTTAGAATACTTGAGGGAGCTAATAGTAGTTTATTTTTATATGTTTTATTAAATATAAATAATAATTGATTATTTGTTAAAAATAACATCCAGAGTTACTAATTTATATTACAAATAGGTTAATATTTATATTTTATTTTCTTGTAAAATAGGGTAACTAAAAGATGAAATTCGTTCGTCTTGAAATTAAATAGGACTCCCTCACTTCGTCATTAAACTTCAGGGAATTTCATATCATATACATCAGATATTTGCATTTTATTTTCTAGTTGAACTTCGGTTTGAATCGAAAGTAGAAATATGTAAGTAACAAGTTCATAGACGAGGGTTACGTATATCCACAGAAGCTAGTTCATGTTGTTTGTTGTTTGTACTTGATGTAAGTTATACGCTCGACTCCTTAATCATCAAAATGAATTTCTCAATGTGTTATGAGTTGAAATGATTTATCGTTGGATTATCGAAATGTCTGTATGCTAAAGATCTGGAAATCGTCCTATATTGAAACGAATCAGTGGAATTAGAATGTATCTTTTGAAATCATGAGCTATATATGTTTACTTGGAACTCATCATACTTTCTTTCTGGAAATTATATCATTGGAATTATTTGAAGAGCAACGATTTTCATAAAATACTCTTAATGAAGACAATAAAAACGTAAAGGGAGAGCTATCTTGTACGAGTCGTTCTTTGGTTCACTGTCATGACCTTATTGATTACATTTCATCATGAAGATTTTAGGGAGCCAAAATATAGCCTATGCTGGTGCTCATTGTCCTACACTACCATGAGGAGATGGGAGGAGTTACAAATACTACTCTAGCGGTTGTCAACCTCTAGGGGCTGTGGACACTTAAGTTCTTGTAGGCTACTTTTAATGCGGGAAGGTCGTAACTGGTGGGACTTTCACTATGTAACCCTGATATTTTATTCTAAGGCAGGCGGGTACTCTGTAGGGTTTCACTCGTATAATGATTAATTATGCGGTGCACGGGGTAGTAGATCAATTTGCTTACCCGTGGCACGTGGCCAAGTGGCCGCCAGAAAAATTTAAAACAAAAAATGACTTTAATGATGAAAGGTTAAGATGAAATTTCAAAGAAAAGTTTATCCCGTCAATTTTCTCACTTGTTTAATTCAAATCGGCATTCTCTACTTATTTACTTGTTTCGAAAATGAATATATGTGACCATTCATGTGTTTACATTTTGAGATATCTCTTCCTCGGTATTTCTTGCTGAATTTTGTAAAACTCTGGTCCGATTTTTCTATTTCAAAACAACATAGGTTAATACCACTACGGGCTCTGGGGGCCGTATCACTAGCTTGGATCAAAGAGAAATAACCTTAGCTGTCATGGAACTTATCTTTGAAATAATTTGGTTTTCAAGTATTCACTTTGAGGACCGTGTTTGGCCGCTCTATTGTAATCGAATAGTTTAAAATAATTTGAAGTTAGTTCATTATGGTATGATACGAAGTTGACGATCTACTTCGTTCATAATGAGGTAAAACTCCTCGTACTGAGGGCACTTCCTAAATATACGGTTCGGGCGCCGTTGAAGTTGGGGGTGTCACATAAGAACCCTAAGGTCTAGTTTATAAATTTGTGACGGTGCTAGAAGCTGTTGTGTGAGAATCAATGTGGAAAAGCTGCTAGCATTTTAGTTAAAATATTATATGGTAAATATTATGTGAAAATTACTATGAGAAATTGACATAGTGATTTTGTTTTGGTAAAATCAACTGTGAACCTACTGTGATAATGTAAAATAACAATTTTTTTTTAGAAGTATAACAAAATATATTACATGTATCAGTAGTAAAGAGAAATATTGAGATTTTTCGTATTTGTAATGTTAAAAATGTTTGTAGATAAATTAATCAAAAGATTCTTTTGGAAAAGCATCTCCCCATTGCTTCCTGAAAGTTGCTGTGAGACAGCAAAAATTGTCCAAAAAGTCAAAAACACAAATTACCAAACACACTAAAACTTCTTCTGCTTCGGAAAGCAGTTGTGCTAGCAGCAGAAGCATTCCTAAAAATGGCCCTAAGTATCACCGTAAATCCAAAAATATAGAGATAAGATACCATTTCATTAGAAATGTGGTAGCTATTGGAGATGTTATCTTAGAGAATATATCCCTAAGAGTTATATGATAGCAGATCCCGTGACTAGACTCCTTGTGAGAGTTCTATTTGTCGGTCATGTTAGTAGATGGGGCTCGGTATCTGACGACTTTCTTTCTTGTTTTCTGATTGATGAAATTTTGACACATTGAGACTTGGATTTTAATTGGAGTTGCTTGGTTATTTAAATTTCATGTTTTTCATTACGTGTGCGATATGTTGTATTTCATTTACTAGCATTAAGCACATTACACACAGATATCGATATTGGCTCACTCACACAAGCAATTGCCTTTGGTACCAAAGATGGTGAGCGAGGATGAGGAAGATTCCTCACTCAGCTAGATGTTGACCTGAAGGATTCAATAGTCCCATTGTATAGAGCCCGAGATGGGGGTAGCTTGAAAGCAACCATGCAATGGAATAAGCTAGATGTGATAACTGATTTTAGTGCGCATTAGCATGCAACGTTTCGGTACTCGAGTTGGGCACCAGAGAGTGACTCAACTAGAATTTTCATAGTGGTCCTAAGGAGATAAGGAATGCGCTAACTCCAATAAGAGTTTAAACACTACATAGCATCATTCCATAGACATGTGCTAATAATGACATGTGGTCGCGAGTTGAGTTGTCCCCTGCCTCCAGATCACCATGTGAGGTTGTGAGTATTGTCGATCAACCAAGTATAATTGACACTGCATACCCTTATCACTTGTAACTGTGTCGTAAAGTGACGGGTTGGTGATGCTACATTCGCATTCAACCTACATGTGATGAATGATTCGGCCTTCTAAACATCACTAGGAAAGCAGTTGATCAGGAACCGACTGACACACAAGCGATGGAACGATTCTCATTGCATATGCGCTATGTTTACTCATTGACAGCGCTTGTGAGACCCATGTGGGGTCATGGAGGTTCTGAGTAAATTAGTAGCATGTTAATACCTTCAAGCATGGTATATGGGACTAGATATACTCATGGTCTAATGGATGGCATATGATGGAATGTGAGGCATCCAAGAGTTACACTATATGTTATCCTTAGAGGTTGAGCCTTCATGCGCTGGCTCGTGATGAACTTGGTGTACGGATCTTTTGAAATGTTGTACTGTGAGCAGTTGCACAAAATAGTCGTATATAATCCTTATTGATGGCGGTTGGAACTTGAGAAAAGATGTAAGAGTTGTACACAGCCCCATGGACAACGATTGGAAGACGTTAGAAATATTACTATGTGTCCAATGGGGCTGCTCGTAATTTCTATAAATTCAATGGGGTTAACGTTGCAAATCCTATGGCGGGTTAGGCTGCGTATATGAGAATGCTTACTCTATATATAGAGCTAGTTTCTACACATATGAGTATGGCTTGAGACGGCTAGAGAACATCTCGACGCAACAGAAAATCTAATTTTCTTTCTCTACTCCTTCCTCTCTCACACATCAAAGTGGTGCTCGTATTATGGATTGCCCACGAATGCATGCTTCTGTGGACGTAGGAACACGTGAACATGAACGCCAAGATGCAAGATATCGTTCGAAAAACGATCACGCTACAAGAGGTAAACCTAATTGCTTTCGCTATTAGTATCATGATAGGATTTACCAGATTTATTCCAACACTAACTAGAAGGACAACCAGTTACCTCCGGTATGGGTTTATAGTCATTTACTGATGGGAACATAAAACAACATGGTCAACGGGCATACCCTTCTAAGAATTACACAGTATGATACGCAACTGGTTTCACCAGATATTACACTCAATCTAAGCAGTTCATATGTTGTACTATCGCTCAATTATAGTTACTACAACAACGCTCTCATCACTAGTATAAACTATACAGTCTTTCATAAATAATCATCTACGACTTTCACTAAAATACTTCCTTCGTTGCTCCTCTTTCTTCTGGGTTACTGTAGACACGAGTTTTAATAGACTTGTGTCACTGACAAGCTTTTCTATCGTATTTTACTCTAATACCCTCTTTGTCCCTCTCTCTCTCTCCCCCTCTCTGCCTCAACAACCTCTCTCTCTTTTTCTGGTAACAACAACAATTTAACAAAACACTAAAAACAAATCACTATTAAAACTTCAATCAGTGATGAGATTTGTTGTTATTCTTTTTTTTTTTATTTTCAAGATTATAGTGCATGCTTGGAAGGATATTATACTTAGTAATGGGCTGCTAATCTGTGCTTTCAATGTAATCTTGTTCGGTTTGCTGTTTTAAGATTGAGATCAATCTTTGCTATATGATTAAAAGGGACATTGACACTTAACTTACGCAGTTTGAGTTTGATGACAACAAATTTCCTGCAAGTTTAATTTTTCATGGCAACACACTTTAGCTTTCGGTAACAAATCAACCAAAATCGTGAATACATTTGTTTTTTGGACGGAACTTCCTCACGTGGTGACCACTTAAATGACTTAAATGTCCATCGCGTGGTGTCCACATGATGGCTTCCCGTCCAAAAAAACAAATTGTGTTAGTAATTTAGGTTGATGTGTTAGCGATTTAAGTTGATCTGTCATCAGAAGTTAAATTGCCAGGGGTTGTCTTGAGAGGAACCGAGAAAACACTACTGTAACAATTTTTTCCGTTCATGGAGAGAACAGTGACTTTAAGTTCTGTCAAATCCATCAAACTCTAGTGGGCTATTTGACACGCCTTATCAATTGCAAGTCACTTCATCGGAAGGACCAAAAAGTAAAAGAATGCCGTTTTGTACCACTATATTCACTCTCCTACCTAAATTGACTTTTACTACTACTTCTTATGTTTCATCAGTTTCTTCTTGGCACTACAAAAAAACAGTCAAATACGACGGCCGGAAAATACGGTGGCCATAGTGACCGTCGTATTTTATACATAAACGGCGGTTAACACATTACCGTCGTATATAAAACTAATACTACGGCTTTGTATTACTACCGTCGTTTGTAACACTAATACTACGGTCAGGTATTGTTACCGTCGTAGGTATATACTTAAATCTACGCGTACTAAATGGCCGATTTGCTTCTAGTATTTATACGGCCGTCGTATTCCTTCTAACGGCGCCGTTTAAATAAGCGTACATCTTTTTTTCATCAGTAGCCATGGTCCCACTTTTATTACTATTCATCAGATCATTTTGATCCGATGATTTAATTAGTGTGTACGAGAGAATCCTGCAGAGAGAATTCAATATACACCAAGAGTAGGGGATAGAAAGAACACAGGAAGAGTAAGGTTGTGTGTAGGGAGAGAGTAAGACAATAGCAATGTATGAGAGAGAGAGACAGAATTTTGGCAGAGCTTCCGCGTATCTCAGGTGATTCGCCCTTGTATGGAAGGGTTAACGATCCTATATATAGAGAATGTGACCGTTGTAGTGGGTTAATGCGCCCATTAATGGCGGCTTAATTAGCTTAACCACAATGGCACGTTCGTCGGCGTATATAGAGACTATTACGGCACGTTCGTCCGCGTATACCAGAACCATTACGGCACGTTCGTCCGCGAATACCGGAACCGTTATGAGGTTGACCGGGTTTATGGAGCTCGTGCCATAAATCTCTCAAAACAGTTACTAAGGTCGCGCGCGGGCTTGGTTGTCGCTCGCGCGCGACAGGACTTACTCTAGCCTCCAAACCACTAAGTCCCTACAAGTCCCGTGTGGTGGTATGCGAGGGCCCTGTCTCGCAGCCCCCACGTGGATCAGCGCGTGTGGTGATGCAGTGTGTGTGGAGCACAGCTAGGTGTGCTGGATGGTCGCCACGTGGCTAAGATCTGTCTGTCTAGAAAGCACTATGTACAATTAGCAATAGATGCAAAAATTTGGTAATCTTTTCAAGATATTGAAGAGTAAAATTTACTCTAGAACACAATGAAAAAATTACCAAAAAATTGTATCATTTTGTTATCCAAAATCACCGGGTCAAAGTGACATGACTACTGATGAAAAAAGTCAAACTAAGAAGAAACAGGACAAACAGACCAAGTACTATACACGGACTCACTTTGTATGGTGTTGTAGAGTAAAAATTGCTCTATCACACAATAAAAAAATATCAAAAAATTGTATCGTTTTGTGATCTAAATCACCCGGTCAAATTGACCCCGATACGAGTCAAAAAAGTAAAATAAATTGAAAGAGAGTGAACAAAGTGGTAATGGTTTTGTACTTTCTGCTCATTGTATTTCAAGCAAGGTACCTAAAAGGCACTCTCACACCCTCAATTTGATGCAAAGACACAATTGGGTCTTTCAGTTTGGAAAATGACATTTTCACCTCTTTTTGATGCCAAATTTTAGCACACATATCCATAATTGTGACGTCATGAATCCAGAATAAGTGTCATTCCGATTGTAGTTTCATGTAAAATAATTCGTCTTGGGGCTTGTAAGGTAACATCTCAAAATCTAAATTATCAATTGAAAAAAAAAGAGAAATTAAGTTGGCTAAAAATTCAAAATAATTAAAAATTCTAAAAGATGTTTGGTAGTAGTTTCTCCGTTCATCTCTTTCATCTGATTACTGTTTGCACATGTTTTAAGAAATCAAACTACCCATTCCTCACGTTGTCGTAAACAATCATGGAATGTTGGCATTGGAGCAGCCACAACGATGGGAAAAACTCGAGTCGGATAAACCGGTTTTTCGTTTGGTCGGTTACTTCGCACCCTCATAATTTTCTTTTTGGGTTGAAGATTACTAATGTAATATGCGTACTAGTTATCGAAGATAACGATGTAGTTAAAACAAGTTCTCCATGAGCCTGTCTCGCCGCTTGCTCCGGAGACCTGCGTAAATGACCTTTTTGCCCCTCCTTCTTTCACATAATTCCCTCCATGTCCCATTCTCTCTCTCTCTCCTAGACAATTTCTCTCTCAGGTTTAGTACACAGCAACCAACAACAACAACATCATCATCATCATCATCATCATCATCATCAATTATAGATTCAAATAAATTACATAGCAAGTTGAAAAATAACATAGCTTAATACAAAAATGTATCTAAACCGAAACAATACATATCTAATCAAGAAAAATAGCAGATCTGAATAAAAAAAATCTAAAAGTTTACATATCGAAAGAAGAAGAATGAGAAGAAAAGAATAGGGGGAAAAGAAGAGAAGCAGAAGCAGAAGATAAGAAGAAAAGAAGATGGAAACCATGTCGCCACCGTCCCTGGCCAGGAAACCATCGGTTGCACTCACCTCCGCCTCCATCACCAGCCAGCCTAGAAATGCCCCCAAGATATAGGGTGCCTCCGCCCGAGGAGCAAACCCCGTTAGGGACGGGTAGGACTTTTAGTTTAGAGATAGTGCAATACTCAAATATCCAAAACATAATATTTATTTAATCTAAACCCAAAACCAAAACATTTTTTTTAAACATTACAGTATTCACATGACATTCCTAACGATCTTATTTCAACCTCTTATTCAGCAAGTCGTGAACGCTCCTCCACCTTTATTAGCAACCTGCAGTTTTTAAATGGCAACAGCCGAAGCAGCAAAAAATTGGTCAGTACTAGACTGAGTAAGATTGTACCACAATATGTAAAACATGAATGTTGGCTAAGCAAGAGTTTTAATAGAACTCTTCTAAGAGTAAAACTTGTAGAAAAGAGGAAACACTGCTTTAAATAATTTGAGTATAAGAAGTATTTAACCACACTTTTAAACATTTGGTTGAGGCATAACTCTACTAGCCCCAACAGGTACGATGTAGACAGAGAGGTCACGATGCAATAATCAATAAATAGGGGTGCCTCTTGGGATATCACAAATCCCAGGTATCCTTGGACGTTAGTAAGTAGCTCATTGCTACCCCGTCCAAACCATATTAAGAGACCTTAAGTGTTGACACCCTATACTGTTGTGACCTACACATGCATAGGTAGTACTCCTAGTTTCCACAATAAATAATCCCTGGGACCGAATCATAACAGTATATGTCAGCCACTACGGGGTTTGGGTGTGTAATCTCGTTTGGATTAGTACCCATGGGAATCAACGCACATGTGTCCCCGGTCGTAGCCTCCACACACTTCTTTTGTACACCTTCATAATTCTATTAAGGTTCATTAACAACTCCTTGTTCCAAAATTGTAAACCACAATTCATGGGATACTTTACTAAGAGAGTTTCTGAAACAATTGTTCACAATTAATATAGTGACATCGCAAGTTATCACGTAAATAGAAGACACATGCCAAATAGCATAGTTTTGATAGTTTAAGGTATTGCACATACAACTTACCTGAAAGAGAGTAGGGCGGCGTACGAAATTCAGGGGGTCCTAGTAATTGTAGTATGGGTCTTGCACAAACTTCGCGGCTACGAACTCGGTGTCTACAACAAATTATAAATTTCTAATCAACCCACAATTTCATTTATCGCATCATGCCACCCACATGATGTGAGAGTCAAAGTGACAATTATGCACCGATACATACAAACAATTACATACATGCACCAGTTGCTGAAGAAAGGATGAGTAGGGCGCTAATGAGAGAATTAGGTCCTGAAAATAATTAAAAAGTGGGACTTAAAGGAATGACGAAGGTAACCAAATGATCGGGACTAAAAAGAAATCAAAACTGTGGTTTCGAGTAAAGGAAACGGTGTCGAGCGACACCGTTTTGGCACCCATCGTGCTGGAGTCTGGGATGTGGGTTGTCCCAAACAAGCAGAGAATGGGATGAGGGGTGATGGATGGTGGTGTGGGTATTTATTAGGAGTATGAAGAATTTGAGTAATGGTGATGGATGAGAAAATGTTTAATTAATTGATGTTGGAATTAAATAAAGCGATCCATCTAATTTGTGATGCCGTTTTTCCTTTCAATTTTCCGTTCATATGTGACTGAGAGTAATTAAGGAAAAAAGAATGATTCATTTAATGAACTGAAATTAATAGGAAGGTGAAGGAGAAATGGGTTGACGGGGATGGTGAAGAGGAAGACTTGACGAGAATTTATTTGGAAGTTACTCCAAATTAATTGGAGACCATTTAGAGTGTTTTAAGGCAAAGAAAACGGAAACGATGGAGTTTATTTTTGTGGGTTTTGAAATTGTTTGAAGTGAGATAAAAGCTTGTGATGCTTTGGGAGAACCACAATAATTTGGTAGGATGGAATAATTTGTAGGAAATTTTAGGTGTATCAAAATATTGGGTGACAAAGTGATCAAGATTGATTGGGTGGCTTGCAGATATCAAGTCACTACAACAAATCCTGCTTTCAGCGACCAGTTTCATTTCGACAACCAGGATTTTGGCTGTTGATAGCAGTAAAAACAGTCGTTTTTCTTTTTCTCTGCTGGCTTGTTGTCTTTCAGATTTTTGAAGACCATCTGCGATTATGTCGTGGGGAAGCGACTAGTCATCCGAAATCCGAAATTATCAACAACGTGCACTATTGCCGTCAATCGATCTAAACACAATTTTGACCAAACTTTTGGGGGAAAATTAAAATTATGTTAAACTATTGGGGTAAAAACATGATTTTACAGAATTTAGCTACACCTATCATCACTTTGGACGGCCATTGAAAATTTTGCCCAAAATTTTGTAGGGGAAAACTATCAATTCACGAAATGTTTTAAGTATGCATATAAAAATGCATATTATATATATATATGTATGCGTGTATGAATTCAAGTAATTATTTTTAATTATAATAAAATGAAAGGATAAAATTGAAATAAATTTGGTGTAAGTAATTATAAATAAACATGTTATCCTTGCACATTCATTTAATCACAAAAATACCCCTCTAAAATTATTGAGTATTACAAGTCATCCGCTTGGCATCTGATTACGCATCCGCCGGTGCCTCTCAGATATGGGTGAAAGGGAGGATCCTAATCTGGCGAGAGAGAGGACATGAAGAATAAGAGACTCATAAATGGAAATTCGGATACAAAATAAGACGAAGCCAGAGAAAAAGAAAGTGGTATACTTGTTTTTTTTTTGAAATAGATAATATATTAACACTTAGGACAGATTTTTATCTGCCAAATATTCATTACATACGAAGTCAGGGCATACTACACACCAAGTTTGTAAATTTGGTGCGCCCGAAGCATAATAACATAACTTGACTGCTAATTTATTGCTTCACGGCAAACCCAGCAAACATTAAATACTTTTAAAGAGGCAAGCGCATTAGACACTTCTCGAAACAGTTGTTTCACTTCTGATCCCCTTCCTCGAGAATTGACCACCGAGTATTGTTTCATCTTCAGCAGAGAGTTGATTTGTGTCTGTAGAGATTTCGAATCTGTCTCTACAATCATCGAATTGAATCCATATGCAGAGATGAGAGCCAAGCCTTTGAGCTTGGCTTGAGCTTCTAGTACGGTGGAATCATCATTGAACGGAATTGGAAATGTCCAGGCGCGGATGAATCGGGCCTCTGAGTTTCTGATAACAACTGATCCAGTAGCGGTCTTCGGCGATTTGGAACAAGCTGCGTCGCAATTTTCTTTGAGAAATCCTTCTGCCGGCCCTTTCCATTTCGTATTTCTTGAATTTGGATCCAAATCTGCACATGCAACAGTAACCCAAGTGTAAGTCGATTCAACAAAATCATAGTAGTGAGCTTTACTGTTATTGATTTTCTGGGTTTGCTTAGCAGAGCTTGAATCGAAAATTTTCTTATTACGATTACACCAAATCTCCCACAGGATGAACGCAAAAAGGGACTGGTCTTTGGGCTCAATGTTATTCAGTAAATCCATAATACAAGAGAAGAGATCCATACTCTTGGGAGCAATTTTGAAAGGAAGATGGGGAGATTTCCAGATTTGCTGGACCCAGGGACACAGAAGCATCAAATGAGTAATATTTTCTGGGTTTATCTGGCAAAACATACACTTTTGAGGTAAATCAAGACCTTTCCTTCTCAAATTATCTTTCGTTGGAAGCAGATTGTTAATCAATCTCCACAAAAATATTTTATTTTTTCAGGAGTTTTTAAATCCCAATTTTCTGCATAAACATTTGAGTTTCTGCTAGAACCAGGAATATTAGTTAACAGGTCGTCATTTTGTATTGAGAAGGTTACATGATACCCAGATTTGACAGTATAACACCCATCTTTCGTTTGTGTCCAAACAAGAGAGTCCTCCCCATGACTGTTGGTTCTACGAATGTTAAGGATAGCTTCTGCTTCATCAGGGGAAAACTATTGTTGAATAAGGTTTGTATTCCATTCCCCAGAATCAGAAAATAAGTCTCTAACAAGAGTATTTCTAGGTAAGGTATTGTGAGATAAAGAAGCTCTCCCTAGGCCTATGGGGATCCATCTGTTATGGAACACAAAAGTATTACAACCATTCCCAATGCCATGTCTAAACCCTTTCCACACAATATCTCTAGCATACACAAGACCTTTCCAAATACAAGAAGCTCGATTATTAGGATAGGCCGCTAAAGGGTTGGAGAAATGAAAGTACTTGCCTTTCATAACTTTTGCGACTAAAGAGTCCGGATTGCCCCATAAACGCCAAACTTGTTTCGCTAAAAGGGAAAGATTGAAAGCATGAAAATTACGAAAACCCATACCACCATTGCGTTTTGGGATACACAATTTATTCCAATTCCTCCAAACAATGCCTCTAGCATCAACATTACTAGTCCACAAAAATTTGGAAAGGATTTTTTGAATTTCGTCACACAAAGATAGGGGAATAAGATACATGGACATGATATAGGTCGGGATAGCTTGAGAAATGGATTTTATGAGAATTTCTTTACCTCCAGTAGAAAGAAACTTACTTTTCCAGTCCGTAGTCTTATCCATGATCCTCTTCTTAAAGTTTGTAAAATAATTTGTAGAATTTCTGCCCAAAATAAACGGGAACCCAAGGTATTTGTCATGTCCAGTAGATATAGGAATTTGGAAAATAGCAGAGATGACCCTCTTAATAATATTTGAAACTTTAGGGCTAAAAACAAGAGTGGACTTGTCCTTATTAATCATTTGACCTGAAGCACTGCAGTAAAGGTTAAGGATAGTATTTAAAGTAGTAGCATTAGAAATCTTAGCCTTTTCAAACAGAAGGCAGTCATCCGCAAATAAAAGGTGAGCAATGCTAGGGCAATATCTACCAGCTTTAAAACCTTGAAGAAGCCTATAATCCATGGAATGCTTGATGAGACTAGAGAGGCCTTCAGTACAAATAACAAACAGGTACGGACTTAAAGGATCCCCTTGTCTCAACCCACGTTTAGGATGAAAAATTGGAGTTCTTTGACCATTGATGAGGACACTAAAACTAACCGTAGAAACGCAAGTCATGATAATTTGGATGAACCTAGTAGGGAACCCAAGTTTTTGAAGTACTGAAGAAAGGTATCCCCACTCAATTCGGTCATAAGCTTTTTCCATATCAAGTTTTAGAGAAAAAGAACCAGTACTACTCCTTTGGTTGTGCATCGTGTGAAGGGTTTCCATTGCAATAATAGTGTTGTCTGAAATGAGGCGTTGTTTAATGAACGCAGATTGAGACTCATCAATTATAAAAGGAAGACAATTTTTCATTCTGTTAGCAATAGATTTAGAAATGAGTTTGTAAACAACGTTTCACAAACTTATGGGACGAAAATCAGTAACCTTTTTTGCATCCTTTTTTTTCGGGATTAAAACAATACAAGTCTCATTAATTTTTGAAATATCAGTGCCATTATTTAGAAAATTAAGGCAGCAACTTATAACATCCTGGCCAATCTTATCCCAGTAAGTTTTGTAAAAAAGGGCCGGTAAACCATCAGGACCGGGAGCTTTTAACGGATGCATATCGTCTAAAGCTGCGATTATCTCTTCCGGGGTGAAAGGGTTATCTAGTTCTGAAAACATTTCAGGATTAATTTTTTGGGGAATAGAATTCACAACAGGTGCATAATTATTGCTGCTATCACTTGTGAAAAGTTGTTGGAAATAATCCGTAAAGGCAGAACCTATGTGGACTGGATCAGTGACAGTGAAATTGTCATCAGTTTGGATACTAGTAATCTGGTTTTTCCTTCTTCGATTAGAAGCTACTTTGTGGTAAAAAGCCGTTTTTTTATCCCCTTCTTTTAACCAAATAGCACGAGATTTTTGTCTCCACTTAAGCTCTTCATTTGAATTTAAAAGGTTGATTTCCCTAATAATTTTTTGAATCTGTTGCAGATTATTAGCAGTGGGAGCAAGAGAGTTAAGGAAATTAAGTTGCTGATGCAAATCACGCCGCATACGATTATCTTCTTTATGCTTTCTACTACCCCATTCTCTTAAATTTTCAGTAACAGAAAGAAGTTTATCATGTAACTCATGTAAAAGTGATAGATTATTAGTAGGGTTTTGTTCCCATACCTGCTGGATGATATTTACGCAGTCAGGAGACTTCGTCCATTCCGCAGCAAAGTGAAATCTCCGTTGTCCCAGTTGCGCTGGTCGGACAGAATTGATCGTCAAAATCACCGGTATATGATCTGATCCTGCGGTAAGGAAATTCTCAATACTGACTGGGCAGAATTGTTGTTCAAATCTGTGGTTCATGACTGCTCGATCTAAACGTTCTGCTACAAAAGCAGATCCATGTCGTTTGTTATTCCAAGTGAACTCAAATCCTTTGTACCCCACATCTCTTACCCCACAGTTAGCCAAAGCAGTACGAAAGTCTTGGATCTGCTTCCAATTTCTAAGCCTCCGCCCTTTTTTCTCTTTTTGGTATAATATTTCGTTAAAATCTCAAAAAATAACCCATGGGTTAGAAGTCCCTTGGTTCAAACGCCTTAGAAAATCCCACGAATACTTTCTATTGGAGGTAAGGGGATCCCCGTAGAAGAACGTAGCGTAGAATGGCTTATCAATTTCATCTAGTGGCCGAATGAAAGCATGTACATAGAATTTATCAATCTTTAGAACTCGTAGATCCACTTCTCTTTTCCAGTATAGTGAAAGGCCTCCTGAAAGGCCCTCTCTGGGGAAGGAGATACCTTGAGAAAAACCAAACTTATACTTACATCTTTCTGCTTGAGAAGAAGTCTGTTTCGTCTCCAATAAGAATAATACGTCTGGAAGACTCCTTCTACACAGGGAAGTAACAGATTGGAATGTGCAGGGCTTCCCAAGCCCCTGCACATTCCAACTAATAAGCTTCATTGCGATCGGCAGGACCGGGTCTCGCCGGTCTCTGCCGCTTTGTGGGTAAGAGAAACGTCTCCATTACCCGAAATTGTGTCTGAGTTGCTGGAACCTTCTTCTGATTTCTTCTTTTTTGCATCTTTTGTTGGGATTAAATTATGAGTTGCCTCATTCATGACTGTGAAGAAGTTTTCTCCCAGTGTCTCATCGTCAATCTTCTCCATAGTGTCATCCGTCTGTTTTCTCTTATGTCCAGTAGAGGTGGAAGTAGCATTCGAAATCATATCTCCTCTGTTGTAAGGCAGGACATACTTCTTACGTAGGATCCTTGTGTCCTCCATGATGTCTCCTTCATCATCTTCTCCTCTGTCGACTGAGTCAAGTTCGTACATCATCTCTCTTCTTGACTCTTTCTCCTGTTGACGTTTGTAAAATTCCTTTTCCTCCATTGTCATACCCAAGTCTTCATCGTCCTCTTCGAAAGAACCTCCAGTATACGTAGACCCCTGGACTGGAGTAATCCCTAACTGTGCAGTTTGGGAGGCAGGAACTGCTGCTGGTCCAAACGCATGGGATAAAGCCGTAGTTAGACCCATAACAAAGTTAATCATTGCCTTATTAGTAAGCCACTGACCATACAAAAGAGGCAAATTTTCAGGCTTGATCTTTTTCGATCGACCTTCTGGGCATGAATTCACTTCGTGGCCCACTCGACCGCAGTATGAACAAACATTTGGCAACCTTTCATACCGTATCCAGACGGTGACATCTTTTCCTTTCTCAATTGTGACCCTCTTGGCTCTTGGCAGCGGATCTTTAACATCCAGTGCCAGTTGCAACTTAATTGTTTTTCCGGCCAGAATTCCCTTTGTTTGAACCCATGTTTCTTCAACTGTTCCAAGACTATGCCCGATCTCTTTGACAATAAGCTCTGTTTGGCTCTTTGTCGGTAGTCCCCAAATGTGCACCTTCAGAGATGTTTCAGAAAAGTCCAGATCCGATATATCCTCCATCCAATAATCCCACTTCCTCATCACTATGAGATCACCAAAGAGGAACCATGGTTGGGAATTGTATACCATCTCTACCGATTCCACGGAATCAAAAGAAAATTGGTATACGTAATCCCCCTTAGGGACCACGGTCATTCCTGGTGGATCCTTCCATGCCTTCGCCATTTGAAATTAGAGAACACCCAGGTTGATCGTTTTTGCCGAATAAATCTTGCCGAAGATACTTTTGTTAAAGGCCTTTTTTGCATCTTCCCTTGCTTCTACAAAAAGCTTAGCCGCTGATTTTTCTTGTTCGGTGAGTTGGAGATTGTCCAGTAGGTGCGTGAGATCCAGGTTTGCAATATCCACTGAGTGTGAATTCGCCATAATAGAGTACAGGAGATGAACGGTAGTGAGAGTGAATGAAAGAAAATCTGGGAAAAAATATTTATTTAGAGTTGTCGAAATAGTAGGAAGGAGGAAACTGATGGAAACCGTCAGAAACTGACGGATTTCCGAAGGTTTGTACCAAAAAACAATGAATCTGAAAGGACTGGGATAAATTTTCGAAAAAAAAAAAACCCAAGACGGTGGTGGAGGCCTGCAACATCATCTAAGGTTGATAGCATCGGTGGTGGCCAACTCCACCTCTCTGCTTCTCTCTCCCATTTTGTGTCTCTCTCTGCAGTGGCGGACGGAAGGGGGGGCGGGGAGGGGCCATGGCCCCGCAAGTAATCCACATTTAGTATTTTTCATATGCTAAAATCCTAGTTTACTTGGAGCTTATCAAGAGTTGGCCCCCACAAATTTTACAAAAATCCAATCCCGTAGCTTACTAGGTAGTGAACTCTGGTAAAACTCGTGCTGAGATTGTATGAATGTAGGCAGGTAGTTATCTTTAATTTTTTTTAAACTGATAGTTATCTTTATTATTTTTTTAGGAGATCTTTATTTTTTTGAAACTGGTAGTTATCTTTATTTATTTTGAGACTGGTACTTATCTTGATTTTTTTGAGAAACTTGATTTATTAATTTATTTTGAGGAAAAAACTTGATTTATTATTTTAATTATCAGTAATCATATAAGATTATTCAAAAAATAATAATCCACCATCAAAAAAATAATAATCCTACAAGTAACCTTTTTTTAGACTAATCTTATAAGTAACCTAATCCCTGCAATTAGGTAATAGAAAATCAATATGATAACCTTTAAATAGGCCGAGAATAAAAAATACCAGTAGAAATCATTGTTTTAGAGGGAAAATCATATTCGACACTCCTCCAACATTCAAGTTATCTTGAATAATTAGCCATTCAGCAATCACCATATTTGTTGCCTGGTAAGTGTTGAAATCGTATATCCCTCCTAATATTTTTATGAAAACTTTACGTGACTACTTTTCTATCGTATTCTTATAATATTTTAGAGTATAAGGTAAATTATTGAATTACAAATTGAAAAATGAATGATTTAGCATAATTAAATATCATCCTAAGGGATTAGCCAAATTGAATATGAAATCGTAACTCCTAATTCAATGTGAAATCGTAACTTTTAATTATATTTGTATCTTAAGATTTGTCCACTTTATAAGATCGTTACATTTTTCACTTTTTGTAGTAAATTATTTACTTTTACATGACAATGGAGGACACACTTATTTCAACTATCACAAAAAAAACTATTGCTAAAAGGATGTAGGTTACATGGCTCCCCATTTGTAAGAATTCTGCGTCCGCCACTGTCTCTCTGCCTTTCTTCTTCCTCACGCCCTATTATTTTCTATCTTATCTGTGTGAATGTATGGAGAGGAATGGGGTAAAATGAGAGTAATGTGGGGTAACGGGGGTGTCTTAGGTAAGGTTAAGGGTTGGTAGATGAAGGTTATTTTGTCAATCAGCATTGCAAAGACTACTCAAAATAGAAAGTGGAAGAAAGAGAAGAAACAACCCAGAACAGAAAGTGGGATGAAAGAGATGAAAAAGAGGAAGTGTGAGCATACAATCCGCAGAATGTGAACGAATCTACAAAATTGGAGATTAAATAATTACAGATTATTAGTCCAAAATATATTTTAATTGGGACTGCAAAACTGTGTAACAAACGGAACTAAATTAAAATGACCGATTTTAATAATTGATTAAAATTCGAGTTCCCAAGCAGACACTTAGAGTATTGACGCAAAATCTTAACGTGTGCAACGTAAGCGCACGGTCAAGTAGTAGAGTGTAATATTTTTCATACTACGGATTTCCGAACCCACGAGGACAGATTTCGATTATTCAGTTACTAGTTTATTTAATATACTTCACATAGGAGGAATAATTTGTGGATTCAAGATTTGTCACACCCCCTCCCCCCAAAACAAGTAATTGTAGTAGCATAATTGAAATGACAATTTTTTTCTTGTATTTTTGTACTTAAACAGGGGTCTAATAAAATATGAAGACAAAGGCGATCTATGAATCACCTGGGGTCGTAGGCATTTTCGAATACTGCTTTGAAACATGTAACACTAAATCTGCTACTGATCACGTTTAACTACTTACAGTCTTCTATGAATCTCATGAAAATTTTATGCTAAGTTCAATAGTAGTAACCTTCCAGTCCATTAACTAACTCGCCTACCAAGAATTAAGAAAAATCATACGTTTTGATTCAAACCCTAACACTTCTCTTTCATGTCCATCTTTATAAGGGGTTTGCTAGCAATTCTAGGTTCGCAAGCTAATAATCTTCACCTCCCGGTCCATTGTTCTTTCATCAAGTAGCCATCCTATTTCATGACGCTAGGGTCGCGTGATATGAAGAACAATATTGCTAGAATACACATTCATTATTACTTTAAGCAATATTACAAGAATAAGTATTGAAAAATCTCTTATGTTTATTCTCATCGCAACCAACACGTATCAATGGTGCTAGTTCAATATTACACCAAAAGAGACGAAAATCAATCCATCAACTAACATCCCGAAATATTAATCAACTCAATCCATAGAGCCTAGCTAGATGTTTAGCTACTCATAAAAAACATACAAAGTTTCTTCAAAGATAATGAAAAAGAATTCAAATAGTGATTAAATGATAAAATCTCTATTCTGCCGGCGATTCCAAAACTCCAAGTTACTTCAACTCTTCAATATTTCACTATAGCCCCCAACAATTTTGTCTTGTTTTCAGTGCCTTTCGTGCGAATGAATATCGCTTATGTACAAATATTTGAGCGAATGAATCCCTCCTTCATGCGGAATGGTTGCTTCTCCAGAACTTCTCCAAGTGTGTGATAACTCTCTATTAGAGTTATTAATATACTTTCTTATTACTTGTATTAGGCCTATTTCACATGATTTATATGATATACGTGCACAAATATGTGAAATTGATGATTTACAAGCCTAAGAGTGAAAAGTTGTGTTTCTAGCTTATTTGTGCATGTTTTCTCTCATATTTGCGATGATAATTGCACGGGTTGTTTAGTGTTGTGTAACTCAGGTACAATAGGTGCAATGGAGCTTATGAGAGGCTTGGATATGCTTGGAGTGGAGCTAGATGAAGAGTAGAAAAGAAGACGCAAAAACGAAGAAAATGTGAAAAAGTCACTCCTGACTAGCATGTACTATTTTCGATGCTCAGGAAAATCTATACATAATTTTGGAGCAAGGAATGCGCCATTTGAAATTAGACATCCATGGATTTCCAATGATATATGGTAGGCCCGAAGACGAGTCCGGATGAGAGAGTAATGGCCCGCGCAAGATCAGCTTACAAATCTGGCCGAGAATTGCAAACTGGAGGGGCTGAAGTGCAAATTCAGCCAAGTTTCATTAAAATTCGTGACCAGGCAGTAAAAGACGAATCTCAGACCTAAAAACACAGAAGGACGCTGCTACGGAAGCGGGAGGAATGCTAAAGAGCACGAGGGAGATGGAGAACGATGTCGGAGTTGTCCGAACGCGATTTTCGTCACGAGTTTGACTATCCCGCCTATCTTTTCTATCGTTTCTCAATACTATGAACTTGTTAGCTTCTATTTTCAGATTATTTTAGTAGTTTTATTTGATAGGCTCTATGGAGATCCTAGGGCTTTGTTAGACAAGTTTTCCGGATATGTTGATTGATTCATGCTTATGGATTCATGTGATGGATTGATTTTATCTCGTTTGATGGATTATTGAACTTGCACTATTGACACGTGCTTGGTAGGATATGAATGATCATATGATATGTTTCAATGCATAACGTTTATCTTAGCTTAAATTAATAATGAATTTGCTTATTCTAGTAATCTTGTTCTTAATTTTATGCTACCTTGGCGTCATGAACTAGGGTATCCACTTGGTGAAAGATTGATGGACTGACAGGTGAAGATTGATTAGCTTATGAATCTTGGATTGCTAGCAACCTCGTATCGTGATGGACTGGAAGGAGAAACGTTAGGGTTTGGATTAAAATGTAGGATTATTCTTAATGCTTGCTAGGTGATGTAGTTTATGGATCGACAGATGACGATTACAGAACCTAGCATAGGCTTACATGAGACCGAGAGGAGATTGTAATTAGTTAGACGTGATCAAGAGCATGTTCAATATTACATGTTTCAAAGCAATATCCGGAATTGTCTACTACCCTAGGTGATCCATAGATCGCCTAGTATTTCTTCTTATTAAATCAAACCTTGTTTAATTTAGAAAATACAAAAAAAAATGTCTTTTTAGTTATTTCAATTCAGCCACTTGTTCAAGAGTGGAAAATTATGAATTCAACAACTTTCTTCCTGTTATTTCAATTACACTCTTTGGATTTAATCTCTAATTAACTATAAACCTACAATCTGTCCTTGTGGGTTCGACAACCTGAGTTTCAATGCTCACTCTTTATTACTTCGACCGTGCACTTGCGTATACACGTAAGAAATCGTGTCAAGCTTTTGGCGCCGTTGTCGGGGATAGTGGTTTATTGTTAATTAGAAATTAGTTTAGGGGGTTTCTTTATTTATTTATTTATTTTTATTATATATTCTTATCACCTCACGGTATTGCTTGAGATCTTTGGTGTGCAGGTTATCTATAAGAATGGGGGATGAGAAAGATCATCGTTTTGCGAGCATAATTGAAGTATGCAACCTTGCGGGTTGGAAAATCGTGAAAGAGGGCCATGTGGATGGCACTAGAGAGAGGGTTGCCATGGAGATACAACGCTATATCTTTCGGCCTAATGACCCAACTCCTCCTACTAGCTTATTGTTCTTCCTTGGTTGGATGCTTGAGGAGATGATTCCAAATGTTAAAGAATGGAAGCAACAAGCAACACAATTGGGAATAGAAACGACACTTGTGGATGCAAAATTTAGTCTCTACTCTAATGTTGAAGATGCTCCAACCTTACCAACGCTCAAAGAAGAGGATGATGAGCCATTATGTATCCCAACATGCCCGGATATTGATTCATGGCTTGAATCAAGTATGGGGGATAAGCACAATGCAATTTTTGGTGAGATTGAAAGTCTTCTTGATGCAATTAATATTGACGATCTTGACTCACCGAGTGTAAATTTGATGGACCATCTCATGTGTGAGCTTGATGAAGATGAGAAAGACGTCGAAATTGAAGTTGATGATTCGGGTGCTTCATATAAAGTAGATGAAGGTACTCAAACTTTCGTATTTTATGGCTTGCCGTTTGAATCTTCAATAAAAGTACCGCGAATTGAGACGACGATCAAGGAGGACAACAATCTCTTCTCACGGCATGGGAGACTTGAGATTATTTTTTAAATAATTATGATGCAGATTCTCATGAATTGGAAGAATAAGAAGAAAAAGTTTAGGACGAATAGTCACTTTGACAACTCGTGTTCATCGTTGTTGAGATTTGCGGTTCGTATGATAATTTATTCTCGTTCAATTGAAAAGAGAAAGATCGAGAAAATGTGGTGGAAAAAGAAAAAATGGCGAGAAAAGTTTATTTCTAGGAGCATGGGTGCTTTGTATTGTTTCCGGAAACGTCATGTGAAGCCCTCCTGTCGTTTCTTAGCATCGGGGGAGGCGAATACAAATATCAAGAATTCTGAAAAATACACCTGGTACCCCCCAATTGTTGCAAGACAGTGTTGCAATGTTCTGAACCCCCTTCCAGTATCTGCGACTGTCACGAGGAGCACAAAAACAAAACAGAACACCATCCCTCCTTCGTCGCCAACCTCTCCATTCAATCCGACTACCCAGCCACCACCTCCACGCTGCAACAACCAACCCAACACCTCTCTCTCCCTGAATCAACCGACCCACTCTCTTCTCCAATCGAACCCAGACCCCGATCCACAGCTCTGGCCAAAACGAACCACCCACATCAATCCCAAACCGCCATCTCCACCGCCATCTTCAAGATCCCAGAAACAATACCCAACTCCCAATCAAACCCTCGACCTTCAACCCGATTGAACGAACCACCTGTGAACCGTCCCAATCAACCCAGCCGCCGACAGCCATTAAAGTTGGCGGCTTGCTTCTTCCCCGACCACGATGAACCCAAATGCTCTGACTTCACCGAATTAAACCCACAACACCCACTATCAGAACCAGTGACCGTGACCGCTGAAACCCAGAAACCGAACCCACCGTGGATTCCGGCCAAATACCCCCACCCGAAACCGTTGCCTCTCTCTCGATTGACCACCGAAGTTATCTCTGTCCTCCGTCGTTCGTTAATCGGACCTCACCCACAAACCCGTGAACTCGCCGGCAAGAACCCATAGCTCCTACACTCTCTGTAATCCAACCTGACCAGTCTCCTCCACCCTTCTAGCCATTAATTCCGCTCAGTACACACCCTGATTCGTAGAAATCCAGACACTAGAAACCAGCTTCCCAATTGACAGAAGATGGAACCGAACCCACCCTCAATCGGTTTCTCTATCCGATGGAACCTGAAGTGAAGCTGAGCCTATTGACTTGTGGAATTGTTATGGTGGTTCAGGGCCATTAAGCACGCGAAGAATTATTGATTGACCAATATTAAAGACAACCACTTTGTCTTTACAGAATTGGTTGGGATTTTGATAGACTCAGCAAGCAAAAGGCACCCATCTGACGTTAGCTTAGCCCAATTGACAATGGAAACAATAGCAACTGTCGGCCGAATCAGTACAAGAGAAACATGGGCAGTTAGCTGAAGTATGAAATTTTTCTGACTTAAAAAACTAGATGAAAAGTTTGGCGAAGCAATCGACCCCGGTGTGTTAGTTCACACTCGACCGTTACGGGAGCTCACGTCACGAGTTCGGGGATTCTTCGTTCCTTATTCATCAGCAGCGACAGATCAATCAACCCCGGTGTGTTTCACACACTCGACCGTAATGGGAGTTAGCATTGGTGCGCACAATATTTGCTTGGGGATTGTTCTTGCTATCTCAATCTGCACATATCAGATATCGTCCCCGACCTTGTGTCGGTTGTGAGTACTCTTTTCTCTCTCTTTACTTACCGTTTAGGCATATCGTACTTGCTCTAGGGTTTTATTTTGACTACTTTGTCACGATCCTTAGTCTCCGCTGGGATTAGCTGTTAGTATCCTAGGGAATACTGAGTATTTGCCTAACTTCGGTACACACAACTTGTCACGTGCACGTAGTTCATTTTAGCTATAAATTTGTTGAACTACCTTCTTGTGTCGTGACTTTGACCCGAATAGAATCACCGTCCCTCGCATTTCAATGCTGAGTCTTCTTGGTTGATCTCTAAATTCGTTGAGGACAACGAAGCGCTCAAGTGTGGGGGGTTTTTAGCTATTTTCTAGCCATGTACGTGTCTGCATCGCCAGTTGCATGTAGATTAGATTGTCGTATTGTGAGTCAGTGTAGTACTTGTAGTTCGAGACGTTTTTTTTATAAATTGTAGAGTGCTTAACTTTAGAGTAGTTAGTGTTTAGGTTGCACGTTTAAATTATTGAGTCACCCTACCCAATTTATGTGGTTAGTCGAGTTGGCCAAAAGCATGTAGGGTATAGGAAATATGAGAAAAATGAAAAAAATTTGAAAAAATAAAAAAAACATAAAAATTTAAAAATTTGAGAAAAAGGGCAATTTAAGACCTAGAAACCGAAGAGAATCCAGTGAAAGAGCTCATGAGAGTAGGAAGTACCGTAGTAAGGATGCTTTAATTCTAGTATTTTGTGTGCGAGTCTCACGACAGGATGTCCCGGGTACTCATGAATGGTGAAAGTAGATAACAGGCATACTTTTGAATTCTTTAGTGTGCTAGGAGGATTGAGTCTCTAGATGGTTGAATTATCTGTTTCCCGTGGAAACTTGTGGACTCTTGGAATATGGGGTGGACCTTCGTGTAGAGTCGGTTCCATGTGGTACGAGTTTTCGGCCTAAGCGAAGACGGGAGCGTACACCACCATCCCTTAAGGTGGTTCCAAGAGAAAATCCTAAAAAGCCCACACTCTTAAGCTCTAATGCACGGTTGTAAAAAACAGAGGAGGAAAGAAAAGAAAAATGAAAAATCTGAAAGAAAAGAAAAAAACTGTGCTTCAAGGAGAAACAACCTAATGTGCTTCCGTTCGCGCGGAAAATGTGGATTCAATCCAATGTAGAGCTTAAGAGGGAAACTAAAGTCAAGTCGTATTAAAAAGGATTTGTGTCTCCCGTCAATGGGATAATTTGCATTTCAAAAGCAATAACGGCTAAGAGGGTCTAAAAACCTCAAATGACTTGGCGAGGAAAAACCACTTAGTGACTTGAGATGCCTAGACCCTCCGAGTCAAAAGACGTGCCGTATCTTGTGTGGTTTGGTGGATGTTTGGGGACGCCTTAGTGAGTTTGCGCATGGGATCATCATATATCATTTCTTGCTACGGGTCGTGAAATTTTAAAGTGAGCTTGTGAGGATTCGATGATTTCGGTTTATGATAGAGAGGTTGCCCAAATTTAGAAAAAGGAGAAAAATATGTGTTGTTTAAATTTTTGCATTGTGTATAATCGAGTTGCATTGTAGTTAGTTCATGTAGTTGCATAGTCATGAGTCGTGTTGATTCGTTTGCGTCTTGAGTCGGCTAGTAAACGGTGATTTGCTCGGGACGAGCAAAAGGTAAGTGTGGTGGTATTTGATAAATCACTATTAGAGTTATTAATATACTTTATTATTACTTGTATTAGGCTTATTTCACATGATTTATATGATATAGGTGCACACATATGTGAAATTGATGATTTACAAGCCTAAGAGTGAAAAGTTGTGTTTCTAGCTTATTCGTGCATGTTTTCTCTCATATTTGCAATGATAATTGCACGAGTTGTTTAGTGTTGTGTAACTCAGTTACAATAGGTGCAATGGATCTTATGAGAGGCTTGGATATGCTTCGAGTGGAGCTATATGAAGAGGAGAAAAGAAGTCGCAAAAAACGAAGAAAAGGTGAAAAAGTCACTCCTGACCAGCCTGTACTATTTTCGATGCTCAGGAAAATCTATACATAATTTTGGAGAAAGACCTGCGCCATTTGAAAGTAGACATCCAGGGCTTTCCAATGATATATGATAGGCTCGAATACGAGTCCGGATGAGAGATTAAAGGCCCGCGCAAGTTCAGCTTACAAGTCTGGCCGAGAATTGCAAACTGGAGGGGCTGAAGTGCAATTTCGGCCAAGTTTCATTAAAATTCGTGCCCAGCCAGTAAAGGACGAATCTCTGACCTAAAAACACAGAAGGACGCTGCTAGGGAAGAGTGAGGAACGCTAGAGAGCACGAGGGAGATGGAGAACGATGTCGGAGTTGTCCGAACGCGATTTTCGTCACGAGTTTGATTATCCCTCCTATCTTTTCTATCGTTTCTCAATACTATAAACTTGTTAGCTTCTATTTTCAGATTATTTTAGTATTTTTATTTGATAGGCTCTATGGATAGCCTAGGGCTTTGTTAGACAAGTTTTCCGGATATGTTGATTGATTCATGCTTATGGATTCATGTGATGGATTGATTTTATCTCGATTGATGGATTATTGAACTTGCACTATTGACACGTGCTTGGTAGGATATGAATGATCATATGATATGTTTCAATGCATAACTTTTATCTTAGCTTAAAGTAATAATAAATTTGCTTATTCTAGTAATCTTGTTCTTAATTTTATGCTACCTTAGCGTCATGAACTAGGGTATCTACTTGGTGAAAGATTGATGGTTTGACAGGTGAAGATTGATTAGCTTATGAATCTAGGATTTCTAGCAACCCCGTATCGTGATGGACTGGAAGGAGAAACATTAGGGTTTGGATCAAAACGTAGGATTATTCTTAATGCTTGTTAGGTGATGTAGTTTATGGATCGACAGATGACGATTACAGAACCTAGCATAGGCTTACATGAGACCGAGAGGAGATTGTAATTAGTTAGACGTGATCAAGAGAATATTCAATATTACATATTTCAAAGCAATATCCGGAATTGTCTACTGCCCTAGGTGATCCATAGATCGCCTAGTATTTCTTCTTATTAAATCAAACCTTGTTTAATTTAGAAAATACAAAAAAATTGTATTTTTAGTTATTTCAATTCAGCCACTTGTTCAAGGGTGGCAAATTCTAAAATCAACAACTTTCTTCCTGTTATTTCAATTACACTCTTTAGATTTAATCTCTAATTACGATAAACCTACTATCTGTCCTTGTGGGTTCGACAACCTGAGTTTCAATACTCACTCCTTATTACTTCGACCGTGCACACACGTAAGAAATCGTGTCAGTGTTGGAATTCGTACGAGAGCCAATGTCCTTTTGTTCGAATTCCTTTGCTAATTCAGCTCTTCAATTTTCATTTCCTTTGTTCCCGAGCCTCTTTCCTTATGCTTCTTTGTTTGCAAAGTTCACAATTTGCTTTATTCCCATCGTCAAGCTCCCACCCCTTGTCATAGACAACAAGAAACTATACCGAGTGATTAAATCCATCAAATAAAGCTCAAATATATCGTAAAACGTGTCCAGACAAACATTCATGCGCATGAAGCTACAAGTGTCAAAACGATGTATTTTCTCTGAATTTAGGCTAAAAAATTGTCAGAATTCCTTACGAGACGCTAGTAAAATATGATAATTATAGCTCCTATGAGGCGCTATCAAGTATACACCACATAATCAAGGGCTTAAATTTCAGAATTTGGGCACACAAAAGGGTGTGTCGTTTCCAAACTACAAGGGGTGGAAGTGTCTTTATGTTAAACATTAGGGGGTAAAAGTGTCTTTTGCCATTTTTCAATTAATGAGAAAGGTTTTTTTTGTATCTTTTGATAAAAAAGTAGGTTTAATTACTTTGTGCATACCTCCACTATATCCAAACTAACACATTGCAACCCCCATTTCTAAAATAAGCTTATTACATCCCCCATTTGCAATCAATCATACTTAGTGAAACGGGTAAAATAGTTCATCCAAACTCCATCCAGATCGTGAGGGTAAAATTGTCAATAACGGAATTTCATTTAAAATTTTAGAAGTAAAATAAAGAAAATTAAAAAAGAAATAGAATGAAGATAAGGCCAGGAAGATGAGAGGATGGATATCTTTCACTCTCACGTCTCTATGTCTCCTCTCTATCAGAAAGAATGTGGAATAGATTGGAATTGTGCTTTCAAAGAAGATTTAAACGAATAAGCCGCAAATCTGGTGAGACAGCTCTTGGGTACATTCAAGTCCTTGAACCAGAACCCTCGGGCCCCAAAATTGCTTTTTGAGGTCGAAGATATGAAGACAGCGAAAACGTAGATATGATCAAAGAAACTTCAGATATTGAAACCCTTTCTGAAAATAAACTCGTCCGACTTCCTCGAGAAAATTGACCCTTGCTGTTTTTTGTTTTGAGAAGTACCCTTGCTGTTGATGATGGTGAATAGAAGAAGATGAAGGAAACATTGTTTGAGGAATGGGGTGCGAGAATGGAGGCCCTCCAATCGATTCGGAAGGATTGTTTTTGAGTTTCGATTGAATCAATTTACTGTTCTTCTTCAGTTTTTTTCCTGGAATTGGGGATTGAAATTTCCCCCTTTCTGTTAAGTGACGTGTCTTCTATTTGGGTTGAATCAACTGGTATTTTTTGAAATGGATGTTGTGGTCTCCCTCTCTGTATGGACCTTCTCCCACTCACCTGCAACCGTCTTCAATGGAGGTAGGAGGGTTGGCAGCGTTGGAATATGAAGTTTGATGGTGCTAGCAGTGGTGGTGTTCTGGTGGAGATAGGGGTGATGTTTGTCGCCGGAATCTGGATTTTTGATTCGCCGGAATCTGGGCTGGTCCGCCGGAATCTGACTTGTGTAGAGGCAATGTATGGTGGAGGCATAGTGTTCATACACAAAAGGGAGAGAAAAATTTACCCTTAAACAAAAGGACATGATAGTCAACTAACGGTTTTTTCCGTTAAGTATTTGACGGAATTATTTTACCAGTTTCAACAAGTAGGATATATTGCAAATGGGGGATGCATTAAGCTTATTCTAGAAATGGGGGTTGTAATGTGTTAGTTTGAGTATATTGGAGGTATGCATTAAGTAATTAAGCCTAAATATGTAAGCAAGTTTAATGGTTATTGGTGAAGTTATCAACGACTAAGGATGAAGTCCTCATGCGCGACACAAGTTGCAAGCGCCAGGTTGGTTGTGGGTGCTGATGTGGCGGATGGCGTCAGTTGGGGGTAACGTGGCTTTCACATTCGTCCTAAAGACTGGCGTTCCATCCTACATGGAGCTTACTCATACGCCATGTAGGTGGTCCAGTCAGCTAGGGCTGATGTGGCGAGGGAACCGAGTGAGACGTGTGGCCGAGGCAAGCCGATCCACACGCGTTGGCAGCTGAGGGAGCGTGCAACGACCTCCGGTCACCTTTTCCGACTACTTTTTTCAGTAAATTTGGAATAAATTTCTATTTTTGAATATTTTTCAAAAGTTTTGGAAAAGAGGGAAAATTATTTAACTACGTGGTTGAAAAATTAATAATTAGCCATACTTTTCTTGGCAAGTGGGAGATCTGTAACACTGTTTTCGACCCAATTTTTTTAAAATTTTTAGGTTAAATATCCTATTGTTTGGAATACGTTGTGTGCGATTTGGATGTTTATAGCTTTATTTGATTATTTTAGTTTAGTTAAATCGTGTAGATTATTAATGCTTGATTTTTCTAAGAGTGTCTGAAAGTTTAAAAAAATTGTGATTATGTTTGTATTCATGTTTCTGATGAATGAATTGGGAATGATGCATGGATGTGGAGTAGATGTGGATGTTTTATATATCGCTTTTATGGTCGATTATTTATTTAATTAATTTGTGTAAAGTTAATTTAATAAAAATACAACATTCGTGTTGTGCCTCTCTATACGATCTGTTTTCTTCTCTTCTCATCCATTCCCCGCCTTAGAAGTTTTTTTCTTATTAAGATATAAGTTAGTTAGTGAGACCAGAGAATGAAGATCAAAGAAATTGACCAAATCATGTACATAGAGCATGGCGCATGGACAAGAAGATGAATACAAGGAATGCACAAGACAGTTTTCTCAATTGGTGGGAATGCAGCCTTTGGGACCACTTCCATGCATGTTTATGTCTCAGTGTATATTTTAATTCCATGTTATGTGTGCTTGTTTATATATCTTGAGATATAATTCACACGCGTTAAGAATTTAACAAACTAAGCTCACATTCGAGACATAATTGAAAATTAGTAGGGAAGCAAAGTGGATGAGATTTGATCCTAGAACTCTCTAGGTTTTGGTTTAGTCCATGTGTGACTCTATTAAGTTTTTAGTTAGTGTCTCATGTTTCGGAGCCGTGTAATACTAGTGTTAATTTCTTGTGTAATGAATCATATTATCGATTGTGTCCAAAATGAATTAGCTAAGGTAGTGAAAGCTAGGTGATGTACGTGATATGGGATCTTATAAGGGCGTGTTTGCCAAGCCCCCCACTCCAATCACTCATATGCATGCATGACATATCTTGCAACATTATGGCTGCCCCATTGTAAGGATTCATTTGTTCCTTCTTACTTTGCCTCTTTTTCCTAGCTATCCCCTGATACTCGGGCTGCCACAAGTCTTCCAGAGTCACTTCTTACTGGAAACTCATCAAAGGCCCCAGGGACGACCAACGCTCTCGCCGAGCCTGACACTTGAGCCAATGTTGATGTTGATGCACAAATTAGCGTGCTAGGCGCAAGTATATGAATCAGGTAGTACTGGGTGTATTTTAATTCGGTTTATCGTTTCCATGAGGACTATTGCCGGTTTTTTGATTAATCATTTTAACTAACAAAGTTTAAAATGAGGAGTAGTTTGAGATTTTGATTACGAACTAAGTACGAAATGTAAAAAATTGGAACGTAAATATTTTTTGTGAAAATTTTCGGTAAAATCTTGAGTGTTGTAAATCTGGGGTTTAAGGCACTAGATTTCGGGGTCCCTTAGGGTCTCTTCAATTTCTCGTTATGTTTCTTATGAAAACACAAAGCAGTCACATATCCGTACCACGTATTAGTTGTGCAATATCTTTTCTTTTCTTGCACGTTAACACAATTCTATAGATTTTCGGATCCTATTAAGCTACCTAAATCTGCAGTCCCCTTCTAAGTCTGCTAGGGTTTCTAAAATGTCCTAAAGGCCTCGGTTAAAACCATTAACAGTTGGTCAAACATTTTTAGGCTAGTCCAATTTCCCCTTCTCTGTTTGGTCCATCGGGGAAGGGGCTAAATTATGTCTTCTCTTCCTAACCCTAACCAGCCATTTTCACCTACCGGGTCGGGTCTGTAGCAATTCTGGATGATCAAGCCGAGCAATCATGACAGTAAGATGAAAGACAGAATAACAAATTAAAACTGCTGATATTAAGATCCTAAGATCATGAATCCATAGTCGAAAATAGAACTAGATACTAAATACGAAACCCTAGGTTCTCGCGTAAAAAGTTTAGCTACTGAACGACATTATTAAACAACGATATTCTGACATTAAAGAGAATTGAGATCAAACGAGTGTCTTGAATTTTGGATCTGCTCTTCCGTGCTCGCAGAGGGTATTTTGAATATTCATTGGGTGTAGTATGTCAAAAACGAGCTCCGAACGTTCCTTTACATAGTGCTGAGATGCTTCTGGAAACTGCCCGAATTTTCAAAACTGCCACTGGGGCCGAAACCGCCTCAGTAAAAGTCGTCCTTCCAAAATCCTGCAACCTCCTCAGAACCCGAGTCTGAAAGCTTCTAGAAACTTTTGCATGCGTTTTAACTCAAAACTTGTCAAAATGACCAAAATACCCCTGGGTCAAAACCGACCCATATTCCGCCCAATTCTCAATGTGGTCATGGGTAATATGCTGGCTAAATTTGGGAGAAAAAATCCGAACTCGTCTTCGGAAACCCGATCCTGGTGTCAAAATGACCAAATTACCACTGGCTCAAAACTACCCCGGAAATCGACTTGTCAGTGTCTGAACGCGAAATAAATGAAAACGGCTCCGGACACCGGGAATCGAGACCCACGCTTGCACGTGGCTAGGAGGGGACCTACGCTTGGGCGTGGCCAGGCTGGGACCCACGCTTGTGCGTGGGTCGGTTTTTCGGTCGGACTCCGTTTCAGCATTATGACCTGTTTTCAGAAAGCCATTGACATTTATTTTCTTCTGCCTCTGGCATCACTTCTAAATTCCAAGTAGAACTCAAGATATTTTCAACCGAGTGTATCTCGTTCATTCTCGGTTTTGGCATTTTCAGATTTCCCGGTCAGTTTTCACTACCCGTTTTTCCTCCAGTCTTTCCGTTTTTCGTTCAACTCACCCTTGTACCAGTCCGGTTCTGTCTCGGCACACATCCCAATGTAAATCCTGGACCTGTTCCTGCAAAGACAACATGAACAAACCCGCGACCATATCCAAATATATATGAGAAAAATGCAGAAAATATTCGAAATCCCGATACTAGCTCAAATGCACGTCGTGTACATTATCGAGACTTTTAGTGCTAAAAATGGCTCAAAAATCAATAAAAACTCGGCAGTATCTCAAATAATATCAATAGATAACTCCTTTTTGGGAGTTATCAGATGCTCAAGACATAGTGGATCCTCTGCGCATGAATCAGTTCTCCAAATGAACCAATGGATTCTCCTCATCTCAGCAAAATCTTGATCACTCGCAAGAAGAAGGTAATTCAGTTCAAGGCGTCCAACGTACCTCCCGATGGCGCAAAGGTGTGACTTCCAATATGTCCTCTAGGCTTGAGTGCTCATGTATGAACGAACCCTTACTGTTTCGCGGAGAGAAGATGAAAGAGAAACGGCGAGAATATGTATTGATAGTATTTACATTCTATGAATCACGATTATAGAGTTGAAGGCTTACATAGCCTTAATCCAACGATACGAATAGAACGGTCATGATCTAACGGTAGGAACACTATTTAGGGTTTCTGAGGATGTAGAAATGACAATAATACCCTTACATTGAATGAGAAATAACAAGTGAATAATCTAGAAGCTTGGGCTTCAATTGTGCAGTAAATGGGCTAGCAATTCGGGCTTATATAAGGCGAGACTTCTTGATTGGGCTTCAATTGAGATGGTCTGATTATTACTCCCCCTTAAACTGATGGGGGTGATGACCATCAGCTTAGTCCGGAAACTTTCAAACTGGGAAACTGGAATAGACTTTGTATAAACATCAGCAAGTTGCTCTGCACTAGGAAGAAAAGAGACAATAAAATATTTTAAAAGTGCTTGTTCACGAACGTAGTGATAGTCAATTTTGATGTGCTTCGTTCGTGCGTGAAAAATAGGATTATGAGTTAGAGCTAAAGCAAAAATGTTATAAGTATAAAAAGAGGAGGAGAAGGTAAGCAAAAATGTAAATCATGAAATAATTGGAAAAACGAAGATAAATCAGCAGCAGTCGTGACTAAGGCGCGATACTCAGCCTCAGTTGAAGAGCGTGAAACAGATAGTTGCTTTTTAGCAGACCAATGAACTGAGTTTGGGCCTAGAATTTACACAAGCCCGGTTGTGCTACGACGATCCGTAGGATCGCCATTCCAATATGAATTTGAGAAAATTTGAATGGGTGGGTGACCTTTTTTGTATGTAATCCCTAGAGTCTTGGTGCCTTAAAGATAGCGAAGGAATCATTTGGCACCATTTAAAAAAACATTTGTGGGGGCATGCATAAATTGACGTAGATGGTCAACTACAAAAGAAATGTCAGGACGTGTAAATGTTAAGTATTGTAAAGCGCCTAAAAGCTGGCGATAAATGGTAGCATCTCAGAGAAGAACACCTTGGTTAAGGTGATATTTAATTCCACCAGCAAGGGGGGTGGAACTGGGTTTGCAATTTGTCATATTAAAACGAGTAAGTAGATTCACAATATATTTTTCGTGGTGAATAAAAATACCATTTGAATGTTGAGAAATTTGTAGGCCCGAAAAATAAGTAAGTGAACCAAGATTTGTCATTTGAAACTCTTGACCTAATTGAGGAATGAGACAAGAAATAAATTGAATTTCATTGCCAGTAATGATTATGTCATCGACATAAATTAATAAAGGGTTAGTTTGTTGTTGTGATGTCGAATAAAGAGTGAACAATCAACAAAGGAGGCAGTAAATCCAAGAGAGCACAAAAACTAAGTGAAGCGCTCAAACCAAGCCCAACATAGTGATGCCATATATATACTTGTTTAAAAGGAAAACATGATTTGGGTATTTTGAATTTTAAAAACTAGTGGGTTGTTTCATATATACGGTTTTACGCAAGAAGCCATGGAGAAAAGCATTTTGGTTTACGTCTAATTTTTGAAGGGGCCAAGAAAAAGTAGCAGTAATAGCTAAATTGGTGCGAACAGTAGCATGTTTGACTACTGGACTAAAGGTATCATCATAGACCAGGCCTGGAGTTTGATGAAAACTCTCCGCAACTAGACGAGCTTTGTAACGAGACACCGACCCATCTTGGTTGAATAATGAGAGAAAACCCATTTGTCGCCTATTATATTTGCATTTGGTGGTGCTGACACCAAGACCAAGTCTTTTGCTGTAAGAGACGGTCAAACTCAGTGGCCATTGCTTGGCGCCAGTGAGTGTGTTTGACAACTTTTGTGTAAGAAGTGGGATCAGTGTGTGTGTTGTGAGCAGAAATAGCAGAAAATCCAACAGAAGCAAAGGAGAAGCATGGTAAACCCACCTATGCCATGTATGAACTTGGGGAAAGAGGATGTGAGCCAAATGTGGTGGCAGAAGAGGGAGAAGCAGTATCTGTAGGATCAAGTGTAGTGGTGTTGCTGCCACCTGGAGTTGAAACTACAGAACTTCTCAACCCAGTTGACTGCAGAGGATCATAACCCTTAGACATGTGAAGATCCGGTATGAAATCAGGTAGTTGCCGAGGAGGTAACTGGGTTTTATCGATAGTGTCATGTGTTTGATTTGATTCGGAAACAGAAACATCAAAATGTGAGCAAGAGGAAGAAGAAGAAGAAGTAGATGCAGTGGCAAAAGGGAAAGTAAATTCATCAAATATTACATCTCTGCTGATAAAGAATTTTTTGTGAAGAGAATCATAACATAAGTAACCTTTGTATCCAGAAGCATAGCCTAGGAAAGTGCATCTTCTTGTTTTTTGGATCCAATTTAGATGAATTATATGCATTTAATATTGGATAACAGCTACAAGCAAAAACTTTCAAATGTTTGTAATCAGGTTTGGTTTTAAATAAGATTTCACTAGGAGATTTATCATAAGTTGTTTTACTTGGCATGCGATTAATCAAATAAACAGCAGTGGATACTGCATGATACCAATTTTTTTGGAGGAGATGCATTATGTAACTGAGCAACAACAATTTATATGATGTGTTTGTGTTTGCGTTCAGCTACTTCATTATATGTGGAGTATAAGGACAAGATTTTAGATGTAAATTCTATTATCACTAAGAAATTTTTGAAAAGTGAAAGCAGTAAATTCACCACCACCATCTGATCTCAAGTTCTTAATTGATTAACCTAAAAGTTTTTCAATAAAGAGTTTGAAGGTAGCAAACACAGAGGAGACATATGATTTTAAATTTTAAGGAAATAACCAATTGAACTTAGAATAGTCATCAATGAACAACACATAGTATTTAAATCCATCAAAAGATATATTAGAAGAAGGTCCCCAAACATCACTGTGAAGAAATGTAGAGGCATAGTAACAGGAGATTCCGACAATGTATAAGGAAGTTTGGACATTTTACCACCAAAGCAGGATTCACATAAAGAACCAACATTGTTTGCAGATAACTTAACAGGAGAAGAAAAAATTTAACACATTTAGATAAGACAAAGGTTGAAGGGTGTCCAAGTCTTGAATGCCATAAATGAGACTGGACTCTTTGACCCAAAATTTTTTTTGGATTGGATGAAGTAGACTCAGAAGGTAAAGGATAGAGCCACTACCAGAATTTACTCAAAAACGGCAAAAAAAAGCATTGATTTTCGGGTGGCAATAATTATCTTGCCATATATGCAATCAAATATGGTAAGAACATTTTTTCCCGCTTAAAACCATCTAAAATAGCAAGAATATGCTAATTCTGCATATATTTCCTCAAAAATGGTAATAATTGTACTAATAGTGGCAATAGTAATTTTCCTCGCTTTAAAATATCCAAAACGACAAGAAAAATATCATTATTGGCGAAGTTTTTTCTCGCCACATATAGTATAAAACATAAACGGCAAGTGATCTTGTAATTTTGTTAAAATGATCATATACGACAAGAATTTCTTACCGTAAAGTTACGTCTATACATACCAATTTATTTAACTTTGGAGAAAAATTTTGGGACAAAATTTCTAATTGCTCGCCCAAAATGAAATTCACCCGTGGCGTAAATCTGTGCTCGCCCTTTAATTTGAAGATGTAATCTTGACCATCAATTAAAACCCACCTTTATATATTCTAAAAAAACATCCCTTTCATAAAAAAAATCTGATCGGTCCAGTACTCTACCACTCTGTATGATCTTCATCCCAAGTAGTCTCTCTCTCGGTTGTCCCTCGATCCCCTTTCTCGATCGTTCCTTCAGTGCGGCGGTGGACTGAATCGACGACGCCCATGGACTGAATCGACGACGCTTGTTTCTCCATGGCTCTGAGTGCGACAGTGTATTCCGGCTGACACTAACGTGAACAGGGAACGAGAGTCATAACGGTCGCTGAGAGAGGGAAGCTAATGGAGGCAAGAGGGCAGGGAGGTTCGATTTGGGGGTATTCCGACCGACCTTCACCTCAGCCATCACCGCCATCATCGTCGCCACCATCTTCAATCATCATCGCCACCATTCGATGCAGGGAGGTTCGATTTGGGGGATCAATTTGTGACGGGTTTTGATTTGGGGGGTTCGATTTCTGATGCAGAGAGGGGGAAGGAGATGGTTCCGCTGCCTTTGATCGGTGCAAAGCTCTTGGAAGTTGCAGAGGTATTCTGGAGAGGTGTTGTTCCTCGATGGATTTTGGTGGCTTGGGGGGGGGGGGGTTTATGTAGTTTAGGGTGGTTCGGGGTGATTATAGGAGAGCGGGGTTTTATGTAGTTTAGGGTGGTTTGGGGGTTAAGATTGATATTATTTCATGTTCAAAAATTCATATAAAATGCATAAAAATAATTAATGTATAAAAATAATAAAAATACACACACACACACACACACACACACACACACACACACACACACACACACACACATATATATATATATGAATATATACGAAAATATTTTTTGCCACATAAGCCTCCTTAAAAATAGCGAGAAGGAGGGTTTGCCGCGTAAGAGGTTAACATAAACGGCGAGATTTCTCGCCTTTTTGCAACTTCATAAACAGCTAGAATACGTCTCTCACCGTTTAAGGTTTAAACTGGAAGATTTTTTCTCGCCGCTGAGCAAAAACATAAAAAACCTTGCGACCAACCCAAATCTTGTCGGTTTTGCTATAAAAGGCGAGAAAACCTTCATAAACAGCGAGAATTTGTTGTCGTTTCTTGGTCGGTTTCCAGTAGTGAGCCCAATTTTATTGGGTCCCTGAAACAAGAATTGACCTGAAGACTTGTCCTGAACATAAAATGAGTCCTTATCAAAAACATATCTAGCATTGTGATCACAGCAAAACTTATGAACATATAACGGATTGACAAAGAGACCAGGAACATGCAATGTATTATATAAAAGTGTAAGAGCCATTAGAGGTAGAGAGAAATGCAGTACCAGGGTGCTGAATAGGGAGAGAAGAACCGTTACCAAACGTGACAGAGTCACTTCCAGAATATGGTTCAGCCAGATACAGGTTGCAAAAATAAGCGGTCAGGTGGTTGGATGCACCAGTGTCAGTTAACCATAGATCAGAGGAGTTTGGCTGAGCTTGCTGAGAAGATGTAGAAGCTGCAATAGAAGAGAGATGCTCGAGTGGTAAGTTACCCTGGTAAGCATAATCCATTCTATGTCGATTGCGGAGTGATATCCATACCCGTAAATTTGGAAGTTGACTGGACCCGAAGCTCCTCGACCCAAACCACCTCTGCCTCAGTTACTGGATCGACCCGAACCATGACCCGAACCGGGACCCAAACCGTATCCAAACTCGTTTCCATAACTTGAGCAGGATCCTCCTCCGTACCCGGATCCATAGCTAGGGTTTGACCCAGATCCAAACCCAAAATAGGAACGGACACCTCTGGAATCCGATCGGCCACCGCCACCACCTCGATGACCGCATCGACCACCCCGATCGCCGAAGGAGATCTGACCACCACGTTGATGATAGAACGTTGTAGGGTTTGAGATATGGGCCGCCGGGAATCGTAGGGCATGCAAATGTTCTTCAGAGTTGAGCAAGAAGTACAGTTCTTCAAAGGGGATTGGCTCGGAGTGAATACGGAGGGATGAACCGAAGGATTTGTACTCCGGTGAGAGACCGTTCAGCGCATAAAGAAGCATATATTCATCGGTAGTAAGAACACCAGCCACAACAAGTCTGTCTCTGATCGATTTAAGCCTCTGTATGTATAGATCGATCGATTCAAAGCCCTTTCTGAGATTATGAACCTCAGCTTTGAGGGAGAGGATATTGGATTTGGTCAAGGATGAATAGTGGCACTCAATCACAAGCCAAGAATCACGCGAAGTAAGAGATCCAATAACCAGAGTTAAGGATTCTTGAGATAAAGTGGCGTTTAAAATGGTTAAAATTGCCTGATCTGAAAGTTGCCAAGCGGTTTACGCCGAATTGGTTTATGTAGATGGATGAGAGGGGATAGATCCATCGAGGTATCCGTATAAAGTATGTGTGCGAAAAATGAAAGAAATTTGATGCTTCCATAAAACAAATTTGGAAGAGTCTAACTTGAAAAGAAGAAGATTGTGGGTGTTAGATAGGAGATAGAGAGGATGTGAAGCATGTGTGTGAGTGGAGAGAGCCATTGATAGGCTCTGATACCTGATAACTCTCTATTAGAGTTATATTTCTTGCACGTGTATATCGTTTTGGGTGATTTTGGGTTGATAATCTTAATTTTAATCTACAAATGTTGAGAAAACTTAAAAGTTGAGCTTTGAGCACTAATTTGTTAATCCAAGCGTTTCTCGCATTAGTTTATATATTTTTGTTACGTTTGATCGCACGGGTTTTGTTTCGTGTTGTTTCGACAGGAGACGGAGCTTGGAAATGAAGCGAAGGGGGGCAAACAAGCTTGAGAGGTTAATCGGGATCTAAAACGATGAAGAAGTCATGAAAAATTGGTGAAAAGACATGGAGAGGGGGTAAAAGTGTCATTTAATGAAGTTTACGTAAAGACACTAACACCCCCCTAGAAGAGAGCCTCATACTTAGTGAAAAATCCGGTGGCCAACGTTAAAGCAACTCAATGGAAGTAGAAGATCACAAATTCTGATCACGAGATCAAGAGCAAGACCAGATGCACGATCAAACGTGATCCTACAACCGGAAAAGGTGATCCTATGATCACAAGATCAGCCACAGGACCAGAAACAAGATCACACTACTTAAAAAATAAAAGAACGATTCTCTAGAATTAATTGATGCCCGGAAGACAATAAACGCACGGAAAATAAAAAAATATAAGAGGACGACATTGGAGGAAGAGAGAAGGGATCCTCCCTTAAAGATCTAGGTTTTTCTTCTTCTCCTTCCTCTCTCAATCTTGTTATGGAAAAACTTGTTAATCTCGTTTGGTTAATCTTGATTAGCTAAATACTTTTCTAGGCTTCTCTAGAGAGCCTAGGGTTCATGTAGACGATGAAGTTTTCCAAATTTTTAACCTTTGTTTCATGCTTATTGATATCTTCTATTGAATGAATTGTAGTTCTTGAATCTTGTTAACGATCCTAATCTATTGACACGATTAGGAGATGAACTAATATTCATGAACTAGGGTTTTCTCATAAGATGAATCATGCTTAAAGTTGATTAAGTTCTAAGTCACTAGTTCATAATCTATGCTTAATTCTGAATGGCGATGGATTAATTAACCGGATCTGTTAGTTGGCTAGTGAAGTGCGCGACACTGACTCTAACTAGCTAGGATGAGATATGAGCATCAATCCCGAATTACTGAGACTGGTAGGAGAAGTGAGTAGGATTGGCTAGTGTGGGTATATACGGTAGGATTGTTCAGGTGTTTCTTGAAACAGTGGACCGATAGGACCCGCTAACGTATCAGTAGATGACTTGCTACAACAGACCAGTAGACAACATGAGACCGATAGGAGATTGTAGTGAACCGAGATATAAAATGACATGAGACCGACTAGAGAGTGTCATAGCCTATTACCCGACTTGATTAGGATGGAATTAACGTGTTACTCAGATAATCCGGAAATCGTCTACTGCTCTAGGTGATCTGGAGATTGCCTAGTTTCTCCATATTAGTTTTAATTATAAAAATACAAAAGTATTAGATTAGCTTCTTATTCCAATTTTCAGTCACTTGTTTGTGGATGACGAATTTGTTAAATCACTCAAATTTCGTCATGTTACCATACTTTAAATTAATCAACTAACTAAATAGTCTTGAGTCTGTCCTCGTGGGATCTATAACTCGGGGTTGAAATACCAACCCTATATTACTTGACCATGCACTTGCGGTAACACGTAAGAAAGAGTGTCAAGTTTTTGGCGCCGTTTCCGGGGACATCAAGAGATTATTGAGTTACGAGTTAGTTTATAGTACTATTTATAATTTTTTATTTTGTTTTATTCTCTATCGCTGTGCTTCACGGGTATTTTGAGTCTATTTTATCAGGAACGTGTGAAGCAGGAGTTGTTCTAAGCATGTGGAGCGAAAACCATTATTCGGGTCCCCCCTACTGTATCTATTGCAGGGTCAGCCATGAAGAAGAAGACGCATGCATAAGTTGGTGTTATGGATGTGGCATTTGGCATGATAATAGAGACTCGTGCCGAGTTCATGCACCCCAGCTTCATCAGCACCACCAAGAAGATTCATCACCGATTATGGCAGAACGACGCAGTATTATGGAGAACATCCAAGTGTGCTCCAAGTTTTTGTTCGTGGTTACAAAAGTGCCACAAGAGGATTCAGCCATAGGTATAGAATACGTGAGGAGATGATGGAGAGGATAAAGGAACGACTAGAGAAACTGTCAACAGCAGGAAAATCAAGTATTCTAGAGACACAAGAGGAGACCTTTCCACATGAAAATGAGCCTAAAATTGAGCCTTCATCATCACCACCACAAGTGGATGAAGAAATACATGAGTCGAGCCAAGACTACAGTGTACAGGAACTATTGGTGGACTTTTCCATTTATGTAGACTCAGACTTTGATTCAGAATGGGGTGGCCCTATGTGCCCAATATGGGAGGACCAATTGTATTACGATCCAAAACCGCAGGTGCCCTCAGTGTCGGAATAAGTTCCCTAGAGGTAATCTATATTTAGTACGAACACTGTTTGGCTAGAATATTCATTTATTATTTATTGAGATATTTAATATAATGAAATCCTTAGATACAATGTGTTGTTTATCTTAATTATCCCTAGTCCATTATATTGGTTAACATGACGATCAACTATAGACTAGTATGTGGGTAGATTGATATAGAGATATCAAGTCTAACACATGGATATGCATTAGGAGTAATGTCATACTGGATTGACCCACGACGAGAAGGCTACATTAGATTATGTTAAAGTCACAAGCGCTTCTCGCAGTGCTAATGGTATTGTAATCCTTAGACTTGAAGTCACTAGATACTCTAGTTGTGAAATATCATGCTTTGATATTATCAAACGTTGCGCCTTAATCGGGTAACTATAAAGGTAGTTACGGTGCATTATAGGAAGCAAGCTTTGAGATTGGAGTGACGTAGACATGATTTATCCCTACCACATAATGGGAGTAAATATCCATGGGCCACTCGAGGGATGGTGCTTATAGAATGTCTGGCCAGACTCAGATAAATCAATATGGAGATATTGATGTAATCTGCACGGATAAGCAAATTCCCAGGATCGAGGAACTATGGATTGGATACGCGAGTGTGACTAACATGTCTCGTGTCCAATCCGGATATATAGACAAAGGGATAACACAATAAATGAACATTGGGCACAAGGTTTGTCGGGATCACTGACTATTTCTATTAGTTGTGTGGCATGGATGTGTTGCTAGACACCGCTCCATGTTAGTAAAGAGTTACTACCAACTAAGTAGAAAACCTATGGGGTCACACACCAGATGGATTAAATTGGATATTGGTATTAATTATTGGACTAATTAATAAAAGGATTGTAACACAACCACAAGCAAAGTTAGTGGGACTAATTCGCAAGTGGACTAATCCATTTAAGGACATGATTAGTATTGGGGTTTTTTGTAGTTAATAAAGATTTATTACTATATAAAGGAACTCTAGCTTGTTATTTTCTCAATACAAGTCATTATTGAGAGAATATAACAAAGAAAAGAGAGAGACAAAGAGAGAAGTTGGGAGCCGAAGCCACCTAACCCGTCCGCCCCTACCCGACGCCGTCGGCTTCCTAGCCGTGGCCGAGCCTCGTTTTGTGTGATATCTTCCTCCTTCTTCCATTGCTAGCACATCGTGGTGAGAAGGAATCCAATCAAAGAGCCAAGGTGTGGATGTTGGAATAGATGCCCTAGAGGCAATCTAATTTTAGTATGAATTGACTAGAATAATCATTGTATTATTTATGGAGATATTTAATATAATGAAGTCCTTAGATTTACAAATCGCGTTGTTTATCTTAAATATCCCTAGTCAAATATAATGATTAATAGGACGATCATCTATAGACTAGTATGGGGTTGGATTGATATGGAGATATCACGATCCAACACATGGGTATGTATTAAGGGAAATGACATACCGGATTGACCCAAATCCGAGAAGGCTACATACAAGTTATGTAAAGTCACAAGTGCTTATCGCGGTGATAGGATATTATCATCCTTAGACTTGAAGTCACTAGATCCTCTAGTTGTGGAATATTGTGCTTTGACAACGTCAAACTCTACTCCGTAACTAGGTAGTTATAAAAGCGCATGTTGGGAACAATAGGAAGCAAGCTTAGAGATGGTGAGTGATGTAGATAGGATTTTTCCCTCCCACATAACGGGAGAAAATATCCGAGGCCACTCGAGAGATGGCGCCTATGGAATGTCTGGCCAGACTCATATGAATCAATATGGGGATATTGATGTCATATGCATGGATAGGGCTATTCCCAGGATCGAGGAACATGGATTGGATATACGAGTGTGACTTGTATGTCTCGTGTCCAATCCGGATAATGAGACAAAGGGATGCAATAATAAGATCACAAGGTTTGTCAAAGATGACTATTTCTATTAATTGGGTGGCATGGATGTGTTGCTAGACACCGCTCCATGTTTGTAAATAGTTACTACCAATTAAGTAGAAACCTATGGGGTCACACGCCATGTGGATATAATTGGACAAGAAAATTAATTAACGGAGATTAATTAGAAGGATCGTATTTCAACAAGTTTCTAACTTAGTAGGACTAATTAGCAAATAATACTAGTCCATATATGGATATGATTAGTATTGGGCCCTTTATGGAAACAACTAGGAGTAGTTGGACTATATAAATGAACTCCTTCATTCCCTCTCAATACATGTTATTCATAACACATATTGAAAGGAGAGAAAAGAGTTGAGAGCAAGCAAGTAAGAGGCCGAACGCCCGTTACCCGCCGCCCCAAACCCGTCGGCCACACAAGGAGGCCGAATCCCTCCTTTGTGGCTTTGTTGCGTGATTTCTTTGTCTCCTTCCTCCGTTCTAGCTAGCACAAGAAGGTTGGAAGGTCCAATTATCTATCCTAGGCGTGGATAAACCGTAGATAACAAGACATTATTCGCGTTTTAATTCATTAAAGGAGAACCCAAATGTAAACACATATTAATCCCTTACTATCGTTATGTGTTCTTGACTTGTGATCCTTGGAGGGATTTGAACGGAATAATTATCTTCTTCCGCTGCGATTCCATGTTCAAAACCCTACAGTGGTATCAGAGCCACAGGTCGTAGACCATAACGTAGTTTATGTGTTACGATTTTGTTGTTTTAACACTTTAAATTCATGTTTATCGCGTAAAACGACAAATTAAGCATAGTAGATGAAATTGAATGGAGATTCAATATAACAAGATCTAATTTTGCATTTGATGCAACAAGTTAGTGAGTTTCTTGGTTTGAAGATTAGGGTTTGGGCACATGTTTGAGAAAAGGGTTTTTCAACATGGAAACAACTTGGATTGGGCAACAAGGAAGGAGTTGTTTTTGGAAACAACTCCCATAAAGGGTTCGCCACCCCCCCCCCCATAGGGGACCGTCCATATGCCTTGCCGCCCAAGCCACACACGGCCCAAGGGTCAACGGGGCCAAGGCGCGACCGGGGGGACCGGCGGCTTGGGCTAGGCCGGGCCCTAGGGTCGTGTGTGATCCAATAGGGCTTTGGGAAGTCTTTTTTGGATTGTTTTTGACCCTACTTCTTCCAAAACAAGTAAAAATTGAACAAGCGCGTTAAAATTGGCTTTAACTATTTATGTGCTATTCACATGGTGGTTGGATATGGCCCTAGATTGTGGTTTGTGTGTGAATGTTTATTTTGTGGTTTGTTTTTACGGCCTGCGAGCTGATCAATTAATGTAATAATTAATTAAAGTTTACGGTCTGCGAGTCGTTTTTCTTCTCAACTTGTGAGATTATTTTATTTAGTATAGGAGTAGCTAGATAAAATAGATTGTTAGCCAATATTGAAGAAAAAGAAGCCCAAAGACATTGGAGCCATGGAGATGGAACATTCCACAAAACTATGAAGGATGGACCAAAAGATGGAGGCGCATAGCGATGTGATCTATTTTAAGGTACATAGATATTCTCATCGGCTTGGGAATATCTTAGTCTAGAAAGGCCATATCCACATCACGTTTATTTTGTTGTGGTTGTTTATTTTATTGTCTTATTATTTTGTGATTGGTGTATGGTTGATGCATGCGATTAGGATAATAAGAAATTAGACAACCCGGATCTATGATTTGGAGTTTTTCCCAAAACTCGAACATATAGATCATGTTGATATGGATCAACAATGCAAATTAAAATTGAAAGACAAATCCCTCATTCAAAATATTGTGTTTATGCCTTCTCGTTATTTAAACACTCATCATAATCACTATATCCCATGATTGTGCGTGCCAAAGCATGGCAACATGGTTTATCGTGATTAGATGTCATGGCACGTAACAATGTGCAATTGTTTAAGTAAGAGGTTGGACACAACTAGGTAGATTTAATAAGATTAAAAGAACCTAGAGGCATACAATAGGGATTAATCATGGGGATGGATAAATAATGGTTATTTGCCCAATTGAACCAAGAGTTACATATGATGTAATTGGAAAGGTTCCTACCTAAATAACCAATTCTGGGTGACTTGCCAAAGCAAGCTCGGAAGAGGCGAAATATGGATCTTGGCCCACTAGAAAATATAAGGATATTTTCCGCATTAATATGGAGGGTTATTAATCCGAGAAAAATAGTGGGAGCTATATTTAATAATCTAACCATTATTGAGTATAGTAAAATCATACTAAAGTCTTGTATATTTCTCGGTTTTGTAGAATTCCAATGGCAAACAATTCATCGAATTCATCTCACTCCCTACGGCTGTTCTTGAGAAGGACAAGCTTTCTGGAACCAAATTTCTGGACTGGTACAGAAATTTAAGAATTGTTCTTAAACAAGAGAAGAAACTGTACACATTAGAAGATGATGTTCCAGAGCGTCCAGAGAACAATACCCCAGGCGTATCAGAAACGTGTTGACGATGCTAATGATGTGGCCTACCTTATGCTTTGCACCATGTCTCCTGAGCTTCATAAGCAACATGAGAACATGAATGCAGTCGATATGATCGAACACTTGAAGCAGCTCTTCCAAGAGAAGGCAAGGGTTGAAAGGTATGAAGTTTCTCGAGCATTGTTCAAGAGTCACTTGGCAGAAGGGAACCCAGTAGGACCACATGTGTTGCGGATGATCGGGTATCTTGAGAATCTCGATCGCCTAGGGTCCCCGATTGGTCAAGAGTTGGCCACAGATCTCATTTTGCAATCGTTGCCGGATAGTTATGGACAGTTCATCATGAACTATAACATGAATGAGATCGCAAAGCCTCTGCCAGAGCTACTCAATATGTTGAGGACAGCTGAACAATCCATCAACAAGGGAAAGGGCAAGGCCATAATGATGGTGCAGAAAGGAAAGGGTAAAAATTTTGCCTCTACTTCCAAAGGTAAAGGCAAGGAAGTTGCTAAACCTAAGGACACTACTCTTAAACCTGATGGTGGCGTGGCCAAAGGCGTGATAAAGGGTGATTGTAACTACTGCAGTCAGCCTGGACACTGGAAGAGGAATTTCCCAAAGTATCTGGAGGATAAAAGGCTTGGGATAGTGATCCCACAACCACCAGGTATTTTTGTTATAGATGTTAATTTAACTACTTATTCATCAAGAGATACTGGATGTGGATCTCATATTTGTCGAAATATGCATGATCTAAGTAGAAGTAGAAGATTAGCAAAAGGAGAGGTGGACTTGCGCGTTGGGAATGGAGCAAGAGTTGCTGCATTAGCTATAGGCGTGTATAGGCTGTCTCTGCCTTCTGGATTAGTACTAGAATTAGATAATTGCTTTTATGTTCCTGCTATGAGTAAGAACATTATTTCCGTATCTTGTTTGGACAAGAAAGATTTTACCATTTCAATAAAGAACAATTGTTGTTCCATTTATTTTGATAGTATTCACTATTGTAGTGCGCAATTATTTAATGGATTATATATCATTTATCTAAGTTATCCAATCTACAACATAAATACTAAGAGGATTAAAATGAATGATTTAAATCCTGCATATCTATGGCATTGTCGTCTAGGCCATATAAATGAGAAACGTGTATCTAGACTCCATAAGAATGGATTTCTAGACTCATTTGATTTTGAATCATATGAGACATGTGAGGCTTGTTTATTAGGAAAGATGACAAATTCCCCTTTCAACAAGAAAGGTGAAAGGACTAGTGAGCAATTAGCACTCATACATACTGATGTATGTGCGCCGTTTGCTACCCCTGCTAAAGGTGGTTATGTCTACTTCATTACATTCACTGATGATTTCAGTAGATATTGATTTGTATACCTTATGAAGGCTAAACCCGAATCTTTTAAGAAATTCAAAGAATTTAAGAATGAAGTAGAGAAGCAACTTGGCAAAAGTATCAAATCTCTACGATCAGATCGAGGAGGTGAGTACTTGAGCCAAGAGTTTGATGATTATCTTAGAGAGTGTGGGATATTATCCCAACTCACTCCACCCGGCCACAATGGAATGGCGTATCCGAGAGGAGGAATCGAACCTTGTTGGACATGGTGAGATCTATGATGTGTCAGACAGATCTTCCGTTATCTATTTGGGGCTATGCTTTGATGTGTGCAGCTTTTCACCATTAACCGTGTTCCATTCAGTCTTGAAGACACCACATGAGATGTGGAGTGGGAGCCGTCCCACAGTGTCGTTTATGAGGATATGGGGCTGCGATGTTTATGTAAAACGTTTACATCTAGATAAACTCGAGCCGAATTCAGATAAGTGTAAGTTTGTGGGATACCCTAAGGAAATTAAGTGCTATTACTTCTACAATCCAACTGATAACAAAGTGTTTGTTGCTCGGACCGGCGTGTTTCTAGAAAGAGAATTTGTCTCTAAAGAAGAAAGTGGGAGGACTGTAGAACTTGAAGAAGTTCAAGAACCACAAATTACTGATTCGGTTATGGAACATGAACAGGAGCCACAACAGGTTGTGGAGAAACCTGTTCAAGTAACACAAGAGCTTCGTAGGTCGAGTAGAGTGCGCCGGGAGCCAGAGAGGTATGGACTTCTCGTGACGGAAACTGGTGACACTATACTCATAAGAGATGAGCCTACTACCTATGGAGAGGTCATGCAAGGGCCGGACTCTCAGAAGTGGCTAAAAGCCATGAGATCCGAGATGGAATCCATGTACACAAACCAAGTATGGACTTTGGTGGACCCACCCCAGGGGCACGCCCCATAGGGTGCAAATGGGTCTTCAAGAAGAAGATCGAAATGGATGGTAATGTAGTTACCTATAAGTGCCGATTGGTGGCTAAAGGACTCAGATAGATTCATGGTATAGACTATGATGAGACCTTTTCCCCAGTTGCTATGACAAAATTCATCCGAATCCTACTTGCAATTGTGGCTTACTATGACTATGAGATTTGGCAGATGGATGTCAAAACAACATTTGGGAATCTTATCGAGGATGTGTACATGAAACAACCCGAAGGTTTTGTAGATCCAGAGCATGCAAATAAAGTCTGTAAACTTCAACGATCCATTTATGGATTGAACCAAGCTTCTAGGAGTTGGAATTGACGTTTTGATGAAGCTGTCAAAGAGTTTGACTTCATCAAGAAAGAAGATGAGTATTGTGTCTACAAGAAGATTAGTGGGAGCTCCGTAGCGTTCCTGGTCTTGTATGTGGATGACATACTACTCATTGGAAACGACAATTCTATGTTGCAATCAGTTAAGGATTGGCTAGGAAAGTGTTTCTCAATGAAAGACTTAGGGAAAGCAGCCTATATACTCGGTATAAAAGATCTATAGGGATAGATCTAAGAGGTTGCTAGGCCTAAGTCAAAGTACATATATAGACAAGGTGTTGAAACGATTCAACATGCAAGATTCCAAGAAGGGATTATTGCCCATGTCACATGGAATTACTCTTTCAAAGAGTGATTGTCCATCCAATAAGATTGAGATGGACCGCAAGAGTAAGATCCCCTATGCCTCGGCCATAGGATCTATCATGTACGCCATGTTATGTACTAGACCGGACGTATCATACGCGTTGAGTATGGCGAGCAGATATAAGTCTAATCCGGGTGAGAGTCACTGGATAGTAGTCAAGAACATCCTCAAGTACTTGAGAAGAACTAAGGATGCGTTCTTGATATTTGGAGGTGAGGAAGAGTTGCGTGTAACTGGTTACACTGATGCAAGCTTCCAAACCGACAGAGATGATTTCAGATCGCAGTCGGGGTTTGTGTATTGCCTTAATGGAGGAGCTGTGAGCTGAAAGAGTTCCAAGAAAGAGACGGTTGCTGATTCTACAACAGAGGCTGAGTATATTGCTGCAAGTGGTGCAGCAAAAGAAGCTGTTTGGATTAGAAAGTTTGTTTCTGAGCTTGGTGTAGTTCCTAGCATTGGGAATGCCACAGTGTTGTATTGTGACAACACAGGCGCGATCGCTCAATATAATGAACAAAGATCACACCAGAAATCCAAACACGTACTCCGGAAGTTCCATCTTATTCGAGAGATTATCGATAGAGGATATGTAAAGATATGCAAGATTCCTACAGATGATAATCTGGCAGATCCATTCACGAAGCCGCTTTTTCAGCGCAAGCATGAAGAGCACACTAGGGCGATTGGCATACGCGATGCACCAGATTGGCTCTAGTGCAAGTGGGAGACTTTTGGAATAGATGCCCTAGAGGCATTTATTCCAACAGTATGAATTGGCTAGAATAATCATTGTATTATTTATGGAGATATTTAATATAATGAAGTCCTTAGATTTACAAATCGTGTTGTTTATCTTAAATATCCCTAGTCAAATATAATGATTAATAGGACTATCATCTATAGACTAGTATGGGGTTGGATTGATATGGAGATACCACGATCCAACACATGGGTATGTATTAGGGGTAATGACATACCGGATTGACCCAAATCCGAGAAGGCTACATACAAGTTATGTAAAGTCACAAGTGCTTATCGCGGTGATAGGATATTATCATCCTTAGACTTGAAGTCAATAGATCCTCTAGTTGTGGAATATTGTGCTTTGACAACGTCAAATGCTACTCCGTAACTGGGTTTTTATAAAAGCGCATGTTGGGCACAATAGGAAGCAAGCTTAGAGATGGTGAGTGATGTAGATAGGATTTGTCCTCCCACATAACGGGAGAAAATATCTGAGGCCACTCGAGGGATGGCGCCTATGGAATGTCTGGTCAGACTCATATGAATCAATATGGGGATATTGATGTTATATGCATGGATAGGGCTATTCCCAGGATCGAGAAACATGGATTGGATATACGGGTGTGACTTGTATGTCTCGTGTCCAATCAGGATAATGAGACAAAGGGATGCGATAATAAGATCACAAAGTTTGTCAAAGATGACTATTTCTATTAATTGGGTGGCATGGATGTGTTGCTAGACACCGCTCCATGTTTGTAAATAGTTACTTCCAATTAAGTAGAAACCTATGGGGTCACACGCCATATGGATATAATTGGACAAAAAACTTAATTAATGGAGATTAATTAAAAGGATCATATTGCAACATGTTGCTAACTTAGTAGGACTAATTAGCAAATAATACTAGTCCATATATGGATATGATTAGTAGTGGGTCATTTATGGAAACAACTAGGATTAGTTGGACTATATAAAGGAACTCCTTCATTCCCTCTCAATACATGTTATTCATAACACATATTGAGAGGAGAGAAAAGAGTTGAGAGCAAGCAAGTAAGAGGCCGAACGCTCCTTACCCGCCGCCCCAAACCCGTGTGCCACACTAGGAGGCCGAATCCCTCCTTTGAGGCTTTGTTGCGTGATTCCTTTGTCTCCTTCCTCCATTTTAGCTAGCACAAGAAGGCTGGAAGGTCCAATTCTCTATCCTAGGCGTGGATCAACCGTAGAGAACGTGACATTATTCGCGTTTGAAGTCATCAAAGGATAACCCAAAGGCAAACACATATTAATCCCTTACTATCGTTATGTGTTCTTGACTTGTGATCCTTGGAGGGATTTGAACGGAATAATTATCTTCTTCCGCTGCGATTCCATGTTCAAAACCCTACAGTAGATACTCCTCGAGTCAAAGACACTATTCTTCGTGTGATATCTCAAGCTAAAGTGCACACATATTCTACCATTATCATGTTATGATTGCTTACCTTTGATCCTTGGAGGGATTTGAGCAGGATTAATTTTGTTATTCCGCTGCGTTTCCTGCATCAAAACACTATACTCAGAGCCTTGGCATGGATGGGAATACACCAACATTTGGAGCTTGTGCTGTGCTGAAGATGAAGCTGGAGAAACACTTGTGCTCGGTGCTATTGAGGTAAATACCCCAACTTTAATTAATCATGAATTCTCTATATCTTATGTCACACAAATCTGCGATGAGATGGAACAATTATTGTATGGATATTCTTATGGGGAAGAACGTTATGAGCAACTTCCAATCTCTTGTTCTATGGTCGATTCTATTCATGATCCATATACCATAGTCAAAGAGTTGGAAATCAATAAGTGTGGGGGTGTGGATACATTGCATGGATCATTTGATGAGCATCTAACACCATAGAAGTATTACTGGGATGACTTTATGGGGAGCGACGCATTTGAGCCTAGTGGTACTTTTTGGAAGCTGATCAAGAAGATCGATTTCAAGATGAAAAGAGTTAGCTTTCAAAACTCTCCATCATCGTCAGCGCACATGGGTGCTCGTGAGAAAAGACTTACTGAGAAGAGATGGTGGAAGAAGAAGAAGAAGTGGAGGGATAAAGCTGCCTCCACTATCCTTTTCGGTTGAGGTAACCGGGACGGTCCGTCGACCTTAAATTACAAGCGCTACTTGGGAGGCAACCCAATGTAGAGTAGGATGCTATTTATTTCTCCATATCTGATTTTGAGGGGTGAGAGAGAGAATTACGTTAATTCTTTCAATTAGTGTGCAGGGATACTGGTACAAAAGACACTCCGGATTCCCCTTCTTGATGTGTGTTTAGAGAATGTTGAGTAGGCGGTGCGAGATGAGACTTTGCTGAAAACACTCAACGGTCCACAAGACCTCTTCTTGTTGTAGTTTCGCGGACACGATGCTCATGTAGGTCTGGGCACCCAGGTACCACTTACACTCTCTCTCTTTTCTACGTTTTGAGCGATAAATGTTGAGATTCACCGCCTACACATTTAAGCAAGGAATCTCCTATTTGATCCCTAAACTCGTTGAGGACAACGAATTGCTTAAGTGTCTGTGTTTGGGGGGGGGGGGTTGTATCTAACTATGCTAGCCATGTTGTACTCCATAGCCTTGTTAAATGTAGTTGTGTAGTAATGTGTAGTAGTTGTGATTATTGTAGAGTGTTAATATATTGTCGTAATGTGTTAGTCTTTAACTCTGTGCATTGTTTTTCACTATTGCTTTATTGAGTCCCCCTACCCAAAACTTGTGGTTAGTCGAGTTGGACAAAGCATATAGAGTTGGGAAAAATAATAAATGAAATAAATAAATAACTAACTAAATAAATAAATAAATAAATAAATAAATAAATAAATAAATAAATAAATAAATAAATAAATAAATAAATAAATAAATAAATAGAAAAACATAAAAGTTAGAAAAAATTGAAAATTTTGAGTAGGGAAATCGATGAAGATTGAAATAAGAGAGAGTTCAGTAAATAGTCTCAATCAATAGGAAGTGTCGTAGTAGGGAAAACTTTAATTTTTAGTATCTTGCGCACCGGTTTCACGAAAGGAACTCCCGAGTATTCAGGGAAAAGTGGAATGTAGCTTTTTTGGCATAAGTTCAGTTCCTACAGTGTGCTAGGAGGATTTGGTCTTGGGGTAGTCAAATAGTGTGCTTTCTGTGGAAACTTGTGGGCTCTTGAAATATGCGGTAGATGATACGCTCTAACCAGAAGTGTATGGTTGTCGTGTGTAGTAATAAACCGGAAATCCGGGCTATCGAACCCAAGGGAATTTGTTTAAACTAGTTATTATTTCAAACCTTATGTGGGTACGTCGCAAAGTTGTGTTTCGCTAATTCTAATAAAATAAAAGTGCAAAATTCTCAATTAACCGAGTGAAGTAGGTCACTATTAATAAGGAATGATTTTAGGGTTTTTTGTAAGATGAGGAAAAATACCGGGAATTCTCTAGGTTCACTAGGTTGATCTAAACTTATGTTTTGATTCGTAAAACAACCGCGTTTCTTTTGCTATTAATCGAGCAATATTAAACTTACCGAGTTACCGAGCAAGTCAACTATACTTAAAACCAAAACATACCGAGTAACCAAGTCTATTTTAGCTTTAAGCATGCATTAGAAATCATAATTCTACTCTAACGATCCTAGTTAACAATATCGAGTTACCAAACATTGATTCGACAAGGTGGATTATTTAATTTACCGACTATCTATCACGGAGTTACCACGTGAAAGTTAATTAAGATTATCTCTACGTTAGCTACTCGAAAAAATAATGTGATTACAATCGTAAATAATTCATAACAATGAAAGAACACGCGAGATTAAGTTAAAACATGAATCACAATCTCAAAACATGATATTTAGATCAAACCCTAGCTACACCAAACGAGAATTCCCAGAAAAAAGAGTTTAGCTACTACGATTTATACTCAAAACAACGAGTTTCATGAGTTTTAACATCAAAAACTAAGAAAAGAGAAGAGTTGAGAATCCAAACGGATGATCCAAAGCTCCTAAGCTCTCCCAATAGCTTCCTGCTCTCCAAAAAGTGTTTCTAACGTGAAAAAACTACTGAAAAAGTCGACCTAGACTACTTAAATACGTTTCCATAATGTTATTACAAAGTTTCTGATAATTGCATAAAGACCCCGGACGAATTTAACATTCTGGACATTCTCTTCGTGCGAAGTGAAATTCTCTTCGTGCGAAGAGATTCTTCACTCTGTCTGAACTCTTCTTGCAAAAGTCTTCCTACTTTGAGACAGCATCATACCACACGAAGACATCTGGAAATTTGGCTAAGTATTCTCTTCGTGCGAAGAACAATTCTCTTCGTGCGAAGAGAATCTGCCTTAGCTTTTTTCTGGCTCTTTTCCTTGAGTTTTCCTTACTTTCATTGTTTCTGAAGCTCGTTTCTTCATCACCATTGATCCTCGCGTCCTATTTCCTACCAACCACAACACGAAACACGAACCCGCGATCATATCACAATAAAAGCAACAAAATATACGAGAAACGCCCGGATTTTACGATGAACATTCAAAAACTCATATTTCACAATTTTAGCATAAAACGCTCAAAAGATGATAAAATTCTCCATGATAAGCACGCAAAACATAGCAAAAATAAGGAATAATATAACTCCAAAAACGGAGTTATCAGTAGACCTTCGTGTAGAGTTGGTTTCATGTGGTACAATTCCTTAGTCTAAGTGAAGTTAGGGATGTACACCACCATCCCTTACGGCCGTTTCAAGAGCTAACCGAAAATAGCCACACTTAGTTTCTCAAACTGCACGTCCGAAATGAAAGGAAGAGAATGAAAAACAAAAGAAATCATAATCTTTTCTTGGAATAGATACATTGAACAACCTAATGTGCCCCCGTTCGCGCAGGGAATTTGGATTCAAACAAATTAGAGCGGCTAAGGAAAATTATAGTCAAGCTGTATTACACGGAGTTGTGTCTACCGTTATTGGGATAATTTTAATTCAATGCAATAACGACTAAGAGAGTCTGAAAACCTCATATGACTTGGCGACGAAAGACTACCATAAGACTAAGGGTGCCTAGACCATCTAAGCTAAAGGACATGCTCAGATCTTGGATTGAGTTTGATGGATGTTAAGGGAACCCTTAGTGAGCTTTTGCGTAGGGTCATTGTATTTTCAATTCCTTGTTGCGGTTGTGTGAACTGAAAAAGAGACTTGTGAGAACTTGATGACTCAGGTTAGTGATAGCGAGATTGCCCGTCTCTGAAGAAAAAAAAAGAATATACGCTGTTTCAATCGTTGCATTATTCTATAATCGAGTTGCATTGTGTAGTCATGTAGATTGCATCGTGTGTGTGTGTTGTTTGTGTCACATGGCTAGTGGAGTCGTATGCAATTCGGTGGATTGAAATCTGGTCTGAGACTTGATTTTGCTCGGGACGCGCAAAAAAGGTAGTGTGGGGGATTTGATAACTCTCTAGTAGAGTTATATTTCTTGCACGTTTATATCTTTTTGCGTGATTTCTAGATTGATAATCTTAGTTTTACACTATGAATGTTGAGAAAAACGTAGAAGTTGAGCTTTGAGCACTAATTTGTTATTCCATGCGTTTCTCGCATTAGTTTATGTATTTTATCACGTTTGATCGCACGGGCTTTGTTTCGTTTTTTTGGAAAGGAGACGGAGCTTGGAGATTAAGCGGAGAGGAGATACAAGTTTGGGAGGTTAATCGGGAGCTAACACGATGAAGAAATCATGAAGAATTGGTGAAAAGACATGAAAAGGGGGTGAAAGTGTCATTTAATGAAGTTTACGTAAAGACACTTAAACCCCCTAGAAGAGAGCCCCATACTTAGTGAAAATATGGTCGCCAACGTGAGAGCAACTCACTAGAGTAGAGGATCACAAATTGTGATCGCAAGATCAAGAGCAAGACCAGATGTCGGATCAAACGTGATCCTACAACCACAAAAAGTGATCCTATGATCAGAAGATCAGCCACAAGACCAGAAACAAGATCACACTACTTAAAAAATAAAAGAACGATTCTCTAGAATTAATTCAAGCACATAAGACAATAATTAACGCACGGAAAAGAAAAAAACATAAGAGGACGGCGTTGGAGGAAGAGAGGAGGGGTCCTCCATTGAAGATATAGGTTTTTTCTTCTTCTCCTTCCTCTCTCAATCTTGTTATGGAGAAACTTGTTAATATCGTTTGGTTAATCTTGATTAGCTAAATACTTTGCTAGGCTTCTATTGAGAGCCTAGGGTTCATGTAGACGATGAAGTTTTCCGAATTTTTAATCTTTGTTTCATGCTTATTGATTTCTTCTATTGAATGAATTGTAGTTCTTGAATCTTGCTAACGATCCTAGTCTATTGACACGATTAGGAGATGAACTAATATTCATGAACTAAGGTTTGCTCATAGGATGAATCATTCTTAAAGTTGATTAAGTTAGAAGTCAATTGTTCATACTATATGCTTAATTCTTAATGGGGATGGAGTAATTAACCGGATCCGTTAGCTGGCTAGTGAAGTGCGCGACAGTGACTCTAACTAGCTAGGATGAGATATGAGTATCAATCCTGAATCACTTAGACCGGTAGGAGAAGTGAGTAGGATTGGCTAGTGTGGGTAGATTCGGTAGGATTGTTCAGCTGTTTCGTGAAACGGTGGACCGACGGGACCCGCTAACGTATCAGTAGATAACCTGCTAGAACAGACAACATAGACAACATGAGACCGAGAGGAGATTGTAGTCAACCGAGACGTAAAATGACATGAGACCGACGGGAGATTGTCATAGCCTATTACCCGACTTGATTATGATGGAATTAACGTGTTACTCCGATAATCCGGAAATCGTTTACAGCCCTAGGTGATCTAGAGATTGCCTAGTCTCTCAATATTACTTTTAATTATAAAAATACAAAAATATTAGATTAGCTTGTTATTTCAATTCACATTCTGAATCACAATAACAGAGATGAAGGCTTGTATAGCCTTAATCTTACGGCTGGAATAGAACGGTCATGATCTAACGGTATAAACATTATTTCAGGTTTCTGAGGATGTACAAATGACAATAATACCCTTGCAGTGAAAGAGAATTAACAAGAGAATAATCTAGAAGCTTGGGCTTCAATTGTTCAGTAAATGAACTAGCATTGGGCTAGCGATTTGGGCTTCTTTATGGCGAGACTTCTTGATTGGGCTTCAATTGAGATGGTCCGGTTATTAATTGTATGCATCAACTTTTTTCTGCGTCCTTTGTTTGTCGTCATCTTTAGTCTGTGATTTTATCTTCTTCTAGCGAGATCATCCCGTCGTGGCCCTAACCTGCATGATGACGCCCATTCTCCCAAGAGATGAAAAGGGTCTTAAAAAGATGCCAGTCACAATATCGAAATGGAAAGAGTGGGCTCCCTGAGGAAGAAGAGGTGGCAGCCACGAGCGATGCAGCTGCTATCACTGCGAGCGAAGGAGCTACTGGAGCTGAGAAAGCTTCAACCGACGGGGATGGTGATGACAAAAGGGATGACACTGCTGTTCCTCCTGAACCTAATTTGGCTAAGCCCTGTGTTCTCATCAAGGTCACCTTGTCCAAAGTTGTCAGGAAGCGGCAAGTAGTTTTTTCTCATTCTAGTAGCAGTGTTGCCAGAGATCTTCCTCGTGACTCTTCCAGCAAGACTGATTAAACTAAGACACATTCAATTAACATTGTTCCCAGTGAATAGTGGTAAAAGTCAAGATGATGGAAAGAGAAGAATCAAAGTGGTATTATACATATTGTTTTGCGTTGTATTCAATCTTTAACTTTTTCTCTTTCATCTTTTGAAAACAACTCTACTGATATTGTTTCTCATACTTCTATCGTGTCTAGGCAAGTTAATGATCACAACACCAATTGCTTTATTACATGCATGTGTTTCGAATTTATCACCGTCCAGCGCATGTTTAAAACACGCCAAACCTCTTTTAACTTGTCATAGATGATTCACAATGGACCTGCAACGCTGAGCAAAAGCTATTATGGCGTCAGCAGCTCCAGTTCATTACTTCACCAGTACAGCTCCCAAAACATGTTTAAGGGAAAATATTTTAAATGTTACCCGGTGACCAATAAAAACATATTGTACCAACACAAATAAATATTTTTCATCGCCTTGCCTTCTGGGATTACGAAAAATATTGGAGGCTTGGAGCCAAATAGTAGAAACGAAGAATGCATCCTCTCTTGAAATGTTTAAAATGTACACATACACTAGAACTTCTCTGGATATATCTATAAATTACTTCCTCATTTCCTTTTTTTTTTCCTTTATTTTGAACTTTTCACCCGAAACCGAGTTACTTTAACACGATGACTTGGAAAGCGAAACGATGCAATTTTTTGATAATCTTTTCATGGTATTAGATAGCAAAACATGTCAATGCTTTGTTAGGGGTGGGAGTCCTAGCGCCATTACTGGAATATCCAGTAATTAGATGGGACAACCAAAAATAAAATAAAGTGAAAAAAACCCAACGAACCATAGGGACTACCTTAAGTAAGGAACAAGGTGAGAGGTGGAGGCAAACCTGCTAGAAAAGCCTCGAATGGCTGTCAAGCTTACCGCGAAGCCGGGAAAAAGAAGCAGGCCCGGCTTTAGCTAGTTTGGGAATGCTGTGGCGGTGGTACAAAGCTGCTGTGTGAAAACACTGTAGAAAGCTGTTGTGAATTTTTGATGAAATGTCGTTTGGTAAATATTATGTAGAAGTTGCTGTGAAATATTGATATAGTAATTTTGTGTTTGGTAAAATCAACTGTGAAGTTGCTGTGAGAGGGTAAAATGACAAAAATATATGACACGTGTCATTTCCGGAAAGATAACTATTGATATTTTAAAAAATTGTAAGGTCAAAATCGGTTGTAGATAAATTAATCAAAAGCACTTTCTGGAAAAGCATCTCCCCCCTTGCTTCCTGAAAACTGCTGTGGGACAGCAGAAACTGTCCGGAAAAACAAAAATTTATTTTTACCACTGCTTCTGCTGTCGGAAAGCAGCTGTGCTGGCAGCAGAAGCATTCCCAAACTCACCCTAAGCCGTTGAAGCCGCCGCTTTGGGCACCAGTTTTTTAGGGGGACGAGATTTCCCCCTAAAAAAAATTAGTAAAAATTATGGCCGTAAATGTTTCCGTGATATTAGTAAAAAAAATTATGGTCGTAAATGTTGCTATTAGTGAAAAAGTAAAACCGTTTTCAACATATTTAGATCTCTTTCTCTTTAGGTCGTGATTGCTGATATTTATCATACCATTACCTAATTTCTCTCCTCAAATCTCTCATAACTTTCCATCTTCTTTAGGACTCTAGTAACAATTATTCCCAATAACTAGTTATTTTGATCGTTAAGAAATATTTTTTTGTTAAACAACTTCTCCAGAGTTCATCAAAGATTGTCAAGTGACGACTTTTAGCAAAAGACCAAGCTTACGTCATTGAAGTTCCTCAAATCCTCTATGTTCTCCAAGATCTATGTTCAGTTATACCAACATTGAACGAGGTTTTTGCCTATCAAACGAAGTACCATTTTTTCAAGTAGTTGGAATTTCCAAAAGTATCTTCATTTTTTCTAGAGACAAGGTATTGCCTTTGTCTTTATACCATAAAAGAAAAATAAAAAATGTAAAACAGCTGATTCGACAACCTGCATTGCACAACAAAGTCAACGAAAAATACTCTCCAAAATTCTCATATTAATAAATAGATTTTTTACATAAATAGTAATTTGTTCTGATTGAAAGATGAAATAATGAGGAAAAAATGAAAAAACTGCCACTTTTATGAACTATATAATTGGACAGATGTGAATATCCACCACATAGTTGGGGTTATATTGTATGGTTATATTCTGGCCCAGAGGCCCACCTAATGCCTATATGAGGAGCCTTAGGTTGAGTTAATAATACATCACTATTACAATTCTTCCTACATACTTGTCTCTTTATTTTCTCGTTTCTCTCGTCTTCTCGATTCACAACACGTTATCAGCACGATAACTCTACGGCATGGTAGCACAAGAGAGATCTACCAAATATGATGTATGGTGTTATTTTTCTTAAATCGAGAAAAAGAATGATTGGATGAAACATACAATTTTCATTCTCGATTATTCTTAAACAATCTTAATTACAAGAAACTGCCATCCATAATTGGATGTTTCGATTGTTAGTAATCAGGTTATTTTGTGTATCAAGACACACGTAAGTGAATCCAAAGCCTATTGTTCATGAATGTGTAGATTTTATAAAGAACCTGTTAGGTTACTTTTGAACCAATTAGTATATGTGTCAAACATGCAGCATTTCATTATCTCCATTTTATTATTTTATGATTATGATTGATTATAAAAAAAAAAAAAAAAAAAAAAGAGGGACATATTTGAAGTTTTGAAGGAGACTGAAACTCAGTGTTTTTAATCCCATACCATACCACATGCTTAGATGGTATAAGTATTTCTTGTATAATAAATCATACAATGGTACGGATGAAAAGAAATTGATATTGCTAGCGGGTGTAAAAGTTACTTCACACTAGAAGTTGTGAAACAAAATTACATCTTTCGCTTACTAATGACCGATCGATTAGATTGATTCATTCCCATTCCCAGAAGTGGATGGTAGTGCATTCCCTAAAGCGAATCACTTTGTTATATACGGTCTAAACCCACGTGACTATAGAGGCGGTCATGGTCGTGGACGTAAAAATCTCTAAAAGATATTCTTTTAAATATGGGTGTTTGTTTTCTACAAAAGTACATATGAGACAAAATTATGGCAGAAGCATAATCGATTAATCTTTGTAATCACTGTCACAATGTTCACGTCATGAGGGGGAGGATGGGTCCTATTGCATGATGTGAACCAAGATATCGTTGTCTCTACTGTGTATTTACTAATGCAAAATTCCAACAAAATGGATAGCTTCTCGACTGATGGGTGTCAGTTTAGGTATACACTCAGTTGATCCTCCAGAAGAGGAACATAATTCAAAGCATCCAAAATAAGTTGGGATATTGATATATTGCTCTACAAGATGGGAACACGAGATTACGAGGAAAATCTTGAAAAGTTATCATTAATTTGGATCAAAGCTAATATTGGTTATTGGAAAGCCTAGGAAGAGGCTCATAACTCTGGAAGTAGCTAAATGTACCTTAAATATAATAGTATGATCTACTAATAATGATGATGCAATTTAGGAAGCGCTATAAAAATCATATGGTTATTTTATGGGAACAATGTTGACTAAATAGTTATTGGCCAGAAGAAAGTCAACATATGCATAGAAAATTACTGGGGTAAGAAATTTGAATATGTAGAGCACAAACGTATAGTACTCAAAGTACTAACAACCCCAAGCATAAATTACAATCTATGCATACACTACATATCCGCTTCTAAGCGTGTGATTTATGTAGATATTATATATCCGCTGTTAAGCGTGGAAATTGAGACTACATATCTGGTGGAATGCGTGGAATTTTTCTTGAGGTTTATGTCCGCTTTTAAGCGTGAGACTTATAAATGAGAAACATGATATGATACGGGTCATAATGAATTCTCATAACTATAATCATCTCATGGTGAGAAAGATAATAATGTTGTATTAGTCTCGGAGACTAAGGAATAACAAAAGATGGGTTAAAAAGTAACTAGTTACTGATACGATCATAATAAATCACAAATTTATGAAATTCATGGAGGTTGGTACCCATGAGAAATATGATTTGCCTGAAGCAAACATAAGTGTACACTCCAAGTAGTTTGGGTGCATATGCATTATATTGATTATGATTATCAATCATCTATTTTTAGATTATTATTTTTGCAATGAATTTATTTGTCAAGTGCGAAGATGTTCCATTGAGGGGGGATCCAATGAATTCCTCATAGCGTGGCACTCTTTTTTCCTTTGCAGAGGTTTATTGTCCCAAAGGGGTTTTTTCTAGATAGGTTTTAACGAGGCTGCGAAAATTATTCAGATGCTTTCCAGAAGAATGTCATCTCCGATGCTGAGCTGGTAGAATTCACCGATGTACTCTTTTTCATTAGTCATTGTTTTTTTCCCACTGAGTTTATCATGACAAGGTTTTAATGAGGCATCCTAATGGTGAGTATTCAAGGGGGAGTGTTATGAACTATGTAATTGGACTAATGTGAATATCCACCACATAGTTGGGGTTATATTGTATGGTCATATTCTGGCCTAGATGCCCACATTATGTCTATATAAGGAGGCTTGGGGTTGAGTTAATAATACATCACTACTACAAATCTTCCTCAATACTTGTCTCTTTATTTTCTCGTCTCTCTCGTCTTCTCGATTCACAACAACTACTCTATTTTTACAATTCTCTCCACACAAAACTGATCCAAACTTGGTAGATTTGTTAAGGTATGCACAATTTGCTAAGGTATGTACAATTTGGTTACTTTCGTTGGACAGTTTACATCTTCTTTCGAATAAATTATGATCCAATTTTTTTTGGTTTTACTAGGTCAGAGTTCAGTTTGAATTATCAGAATTAATTCAATTTTACTGGTTTCAATTTCGGGGTTGGATTTCAATTCCTGAATCTGATTACAAAAAAAATGCTTCGAACTCCATCCAAATTCGTGGTCGAAGATCCAAATTGGAGTACATTATACTCGACTAATTTGTTCTGAAAACTTGTATATGATTCGTTGAATATTTCTATTGATTTTGTGAATATGATATTTTCTATTATTTAGGCTTGTTTGAGCTTTTATGTATTATCTACATAAGATAAAAAAATGCATAAGATAAAGAAAAAGAAGATGTAAACATGAAGAGTCCTAGTGCATATTTGTACTACTTAAGATGTTTCCTAGATAAAATTTTCACCGAAATGAGTAGGAAACCAAAGTACTAGTGGATCAAACTGAAAATGTTACATGTGAGGTAGAGAAAAATAAAGAATACCAAAACCGTTCATTACAATATATATATATATATATATATATATATATATATATATATATATATATATATATATATATATATATATATATATATATATATATATTGGGGCATAAACTTGCCATCCGCTTAGGACACCCAAAAGTTTAGAGCCGGCCCTGAAAAGAAGAGAACAAAGCTGAAGAAAGAGGACAAGAGAACGACTGAAAGAGTTGCGCAAGACTGTCCCATGTCTTGCCAGTTCCAGCGGCGAACCCTCGTGACGGTTTTGGGGATTGTTGTTGAACAACCTTCAAAGACCCATATTGAAAAGAAGCGTGACCTGTCAGAGCCAGCGACGAACCTTCGTACTTGTTCGGGAGACTGTTGAGGAACAGCCTCCACAACCCTAAAATGAAAAGGAAAAACAAGGCGAACAAAGTATACATGTTGCTAGAACATTGTCTCTCTAAAGTCTGGGGCTTGAGTGTGAGGCCCTTTTCGTCAAGAACAAACTTCGTTTTCACGTGACTGCCGCTCGTAAGTGAGTGTTAGATTGAACCCACAGAGAAAACAAGTGATGTGATACCAAAACACAACCTGAGTCGAGTTGTGCCGTTTGGAGTGACACGATTGTAAACCTCCTTCCCAAGAACGGTGGCGGTTCTTGTGGCCCATCTGCGTGGCGGAATATGGAAGGCGATGGTTCATCTTTACTGCCTGAAAAATGAGGGGAGCATGTTCCTTGGAGAGGAGACAACGACCCCTTTAGGTGCCTTTGGTTGTTCCTTACTTGTGATTGGAGCGGAAAGAGCCTTCCCAGCCGCCTTTTCAGAGGGAGCACAAGAAAAAAAAATCCAATGATATAGTAGCCTCCAAACTCTTCTCTGATAGCACTGTTTTGTTCATAGTTGCGAAAGAGGGTGGACACCTGAAGAGCCTAACCTGATTTGACCAACGATTAATGTAAGAAACTAAATCCAGGTCGGGTGAAGAGTAACGAGGCTGAGCTTTGGGCTTTGGAAATCCCAAAAGGAGGTTTGTTCGGGTACACACATGCTGGATCCTTCGAAGGTGGATGTTGAAATTGTCATGTCCACAAATCCTGAATGTTGTAAGCTATCTGCTTAGTTGCATCCGTTGTTTGACTGTGGACTTCGTCATAGTTGCCAGATTTAGCAGAGCGGGGATTCACTGTCTTCTTTTGGGAAGCTCTGATGATGAAACTAGCGACAAAGGCAGGGATAGGATGTCTATCCCTCTTAAATGGTTCCCGGAAGAGTCGGTGCCTGCGACCTTAGTGAGATGTGGCTAGTCTTTTCGAGCTCGCCAAAAATTGATGGCTTGGAGGACATCTCATAAGTTGATTGGTTTGATTTGTGCCAGAAAAAAGAGGACATTTCTTCGAGAATTGATTGGAGAAACAGATCTCCCGTCCTCCTCTGGTCCCTTTGATGAGGAGTGGAATGTACTGTGAGTCGATTCATTGGTCGTAAGAATAAGCCGTCGTGTCGAGTGCTTGCCGCCTGAGCACTCAAAGGGTGAGGGTGGGAAGCAAAGGGGAAGTGATGACCTAGCCTGCGTAGAAGGAGAAGGTTTAAGTGGTCTTTTATGCGGTGGTGAATACGGGGTGAGTGAACCAGTTTTGATTTCTTTGAGAGGGGCAATAAGGAAGCTGAGAAGAAAATATGGTTTAGCTTGCGATTTTTTGAGATATTATTGTTGAAAATCTTAATATTCCTTTTGATAGTCATAATAACTAGAGGAGGAAAGGGGTAACTTGTCGGACAAGAGCGCGTAAAGGAATCACAACCCACAACCAAACCCTAGCCTAAAGTATCAAACTGTTGAAATTGAGAGAAACAAGAATCAATTTTGCAACGGGCAACAAGGCTTGATAGGAATGACAACTCTTTGACAATCCAATCGAGGCCTAGTGAATGGAAAATCCAAAATTCTTAATAAATTCTAATAATAAACTTTGGATAAAAACAAATCGCCACCCCCGGGAAACTCAAATGGAGAGGGCGACAAAATGATGAAGACGACGGTGGTTGAGACAGCGGCATTAACTGGGTGGTTGGGCTCAGACATCTCGGAGAGCAAATGGTGTTGCAGCTGCCTCAACTCCTGATGCTGAGTATAGGAGGAGAGACAGAAATGAGACAGAGAAAAAGAAAGGGGTTGCCAGAGGCGTGGGTGCATAGTTTTAAATTCCGTTCCGTTTCGGCCTATTCGTACTGTTACGGTCATAAAACGAAGTATAGCCGGTACCCGTACATAACGGGTTAAAATTCAGTGTGTACCGATGTGTTTCTGTCGATTTCGGATATTTAGGGGTGTTTAAGATAATTTAGCAAATTTTGGGTAGACTTCGGTTGGGGTTCAGTTTGAAATTTAAAAAAGTTTTAGGACCTTTATATAAAAGTAAAAAATAATAATAATAATCATACATTTATATTGACCTAGTTTATTGTCGAGTACTAGTATGGACTACGAGATATTGTATTGTGAATTATGGATAATTTATACACATTCGTGTTTATGGGTTATTTTATAAAAAAAGAAAAGAAATTTAGGGTCATTAGGAAAATATAAAAACTTTTGGGCAATAATATAATTTACAAGAAATAGTCCGAAACGAATCGCCGATAAATAACAAAAAGAAACTACATCCAGTACGGTATTTCAAACTATGAGTAGGTGGTTATCCTGGAGGACCGATAGACAATGAGAGAGAGAGCATGGAGGTGATCGAAAGAGATTGCCAGAGGATCCTCGGTCTAGGTTGCTGTCGACTTTGCCGGCAATGGCTTCGGTTGGGTTCCGGCGGCAGAGCCTCTAAGATGAAGGGAGTGGCATGGTGGTTGGATAAATTAGAGAGCGGGGGAGGGAGGCGTAGGAAGGCGCCTGGTAGAAGGGAAGGAAAATGTTTGCTTTTGGAGGAAGATGAAAGGAATGGAGCAAAACGAGGACGAACGACACGGGTTTGAATCATAATTTTAAAAACCGGCCTGGACCGGCCGGTGACCGGTCTGATTTGGAGGTCGAAATACAAGAACCGGTCAAAACCGGTCAAAAACCGGGTGGTTTTGCGGTCCAACCGGTGAACCAGTCGGGTTGAAACCTGCAGGTTTGAACGGTTATGAGTTCCGGGTCTCTGTTTTTGACCGGTTTTGCAGGATATGAATATGATCCCGCATAGCAATTGGACATGCTAGAATATATTATGAAATCACAGATAACATAAATGTGGGTCTTAAATCGGATCGTTCATTATTCTTGCTCAGAACTAAAGAATCATTTGGGTTCCACCAAGAAACCTCAGGAGAAGAAGTAACGACTTGACACATAAAATTAAAAAATGAAATAAAGAATACTTGAATGAGGTCCTAAGCAAATGAGTACAAGTACCTTTCTCCAGGCGTTTCCTATGGAGACATTATGGGATAAATACCAAGAGATTGCTAGACTTGCTCTAAAGTTACCACGGGATTTCTTTTCCATCCCAAGCGAAAAACTTGCCATTGTCCTGACTCTTTGCGTTATTGATGATGGTCAAGAGCTTGTGGACTGAATACTCCGTGGTGAAAAGCTTTTCTTGGGGAACATTTTTCTGAAATGGCCTAGAAAGATCAGTATCCACTGTTCCAGGGTGCAAAAGAAGGCATACGACTGGAAGCTTCCTCCTAGCAAATTCCAATGACACGGTTTTCGTCACTGCAAGCATCAACAGAGCAATCATTAATGCACACATATGATAAAAATCAAAACTGGCTTAGATTGAAGAATATTAGAATATATTAAAGCTGGTTGACATAGAGATCTATCCACTTGTTTTCGTCATAAGCATTCATGCTATGATCGCTTCAGGATTCATCTCCTGCAGCTAGAATCTCTTCAAAAGAGGTTTCTACGTAGGGCGTCTCTGAAAGTTTTGCTAGTCAACTATTGGTATAGTATAACCAATTTTATAAAAATTTCGTCGGCAGCTGGGTAAATGACTCATTAATACTCTCCGTAGGGCATCTCTGGAAGTTTTGCTAGTCAACTATTGGTATATTATAACCAATTTTATCAAAATTTCGTCGGCAGCTGGGTTGACTCATTAATACTCTCGGAACTGATGGGTTTTGTGTGGAGGGGATTGAATGTGTTTCCCCTAATTCGTCGTCGGTTCATTGTCGAAGGATCAGAGAGAGAAGAAGAGAGGGAAAGGGTGAGAGAAATGGAGAGAAGCAGATTATTCGTGGGCTGTTCTTGAAACATCCCACTTCTAAAAACTTCCAAGTATATGGCAGTTGTAAAGGTGTACTAAAGTACCCCAGTTTTGGGGCATTTTCGAAGAAGTGTAATATTGTACTGACCTAGCTCAATTTTGGAGCAATCTAATGTATAAGTGTATGGAATTGGCTCCGTTTTGGGGCAATCAGAATGCTTCTTTCTTATACTTAATCTCTCCAAATTTGGGGTATTTCTTGAATTGTACGGCTGTACTAAAATACCCCAGTTCTGGGGTATAATTAAGGATGTATTCTGTACTGAGTTAACTCAGTTTCGGACCAATATCAGGTTGTTTGTATTGATAAAGTCCTGATACGTGCATGTTGTATGTATTGTACTGCAGGTTAAATTTACATGTCGGATCAAGGTGCTCTTTCTACCAGCAACAGTTTGGACAAAATTAGGGAGAAATGAGGGAGGAATGGTGAAAGAGGAGTATGGTGGTGCTTTATATATGATTGAGGCATGGGGTATTTTGGTCTACTATTATGAGAGGTAGGCTGGTAATGGCATGGTTGTAATTATTATGTCACATTGGGCTGGGTTGGTCTTTAAAACCACTGCAAGGGCAATAGTGTCCGAGATGTTATATTTAGAAACTGTCCCTATCAACAAACAGAAAAAGTAAACAGAGGGGGTAAAAAAAGTGACAGATGGTTTGGGGTCCAGAAGGGGTGTAAGTGAAATTTCCAATCTAGGAGGGGTGTAAGTGAAGATTAGCCTAAATTGAGGGGGTGTAAGTGAAATTTACCCATCACTTTTCGGTCCTACATGGATCGATGCCATTACACCGGGACCATTGGGTTATTTAAAAAGCATGGTATAGATGCATATCAAAGAAATATTCTTCCACTGAATGAAGATATATTGTTCCTCTGCTATTCAAGCATACTATCAAAACAGCTTCATAGTTCATATTAATAATAGAATAGAATAAGAAATAGGGTATTCCGAAAAGATGAACTACGGTGAAGTGAACAAAGAAGGGATTAGTGATCGGTTCTTTTGGATTCAATCACTCCAGTTCATTAGAGGTTCCTTTACGCGTTCTAGATTATTATCTTAATAATAGAAAGAGAAAAGACACCTCTCGAGGAAGAGGAGTCTCACCTAAAGGCGTAGCATGTAGCGAAGTTCATAATCAGGTTCAATGAAAAATAGAGATCATCACTCTAAGCACGCCTTTGTCCCTTATCGGATCAACACGTACCACCCCCCTCTTTTTTTTTCTAAAAAAGGGCAAAAGTGTAAAACTCACACCTATACTTTGGGTAAGCAATCAAAACAATATCCAAACTTCCATTTTAACCAACTCACATCCTCAACTATCTTATCACGATCAATTCAAGTCCTTCATTAAATCCATCGTTAAGTGAACATGCGGCCTTATCAGATATTGGAATTTCTCTATAACAAATTTGCAAGAGAAATTTTAAATGTGTAGGGATACAAGTGCCCGCAACTATATGTCTATATCTGACCACAAACCACAGATCTTTTACCAATTACAGTCATCTCTTTCCATTTCCATCATCGGCACCTTTGTTCTTTGTGCCTTCGTTAAGCTTCGTCGAATAGGTTTACTATGGTAACCAATTTGAACCCATCACTGGTTTAACGCACAGACGTGCATAACAGTGTGTGCGTGTTTTAACCGTTTTGGACGTAAGTTTGTCATAATCATAATCTTAACCAAGGCAACTTTTATCTGTTTACAACTTTGAATGTATAAGTCCTGTCAGGTTGTTCTCATTGAGTAAAAGAAACTAAGATCTGTTAGTCCGACGGCAGTTTGGGGGTTCAATGAGTTGTGAGGGACGAGCAAGGATAGTTAGGAATAGGTTAACAGGTGAAGTCTACGAGCTGATGACCGTAATCAGTTGATGTTGGCGATGGTGGCTGATATCCAGGTGGTTACCTGCGAGTTGGTTGTGGTTGATGTCCGCCGTGGTGGTTGGGATCTGGGGTGGTTTGGGTGGTGGCAAGCTGTTGCTGGTGTGTCCGGTGATTTGTGTTAGGCTTCCATAAGGATTCCCTTTTTTGGTTAATGGTAATGATGAGATGGTAAATTGGTTGTTGGTGTTGGTAGGGATGGCAATCGGCCGGGTATGGGGCCGAATTTGACAAACCCGGCCCGACCCGAGACAGAACCCGAAAAAACCCGTTACCCGAAAACACCCGATGAACTTGGACCCGAACCCTGCCCATGCCCGAAAACTACGTACCCGATGCTACCTACACCCGACCCTTACTCGTGCCCGACCTATTTTACTCGGAACAAATTCTACCTTTTGCCTGCGTTATTCGATCAATCCAAAGCCCAACAATATGCAGAGCAGTATCACTATCAAATTGAGATCAAACCCAGATAAATTGCAACACCGAAACATAGTAATCAAACACTGGTTGAATTAGTTGAACCCAAAATTGAAGAAAGGTGAATAGTTGTGTTTCACGGTATCTGAACCCTTGAAGAAATCTCGCTTTTTTTAACAGATCCATGTTTAATTCTTCGAATTGGGCTTTGGTGCTGGGACGTAGAAGCCGATTCTTTCACGCTGGAAACCGGATTCGATCGTCACCCTCTGAGTCGACGACAACGTCATCGGATTGTCCGATCGGTTTTATGGACTCGCTATAGTGAAGAACATTATAAACAAAGATAGAGAAGACGAGAAGATAGGTGAGAGAGATGTGAAGAGATTGCAGGAGAGAGAGAGTGATGTGTGCGGTATGGGTGAAGATAAACGGCAAAAATCTGGGTGAAGATAAGAGAGAGAGAGAGATTTAGTTGTTGAGGAATGACGTCAAAAGAAATCAAAGATGTAGTCTAAAAAGAGTAAAGAAAGTTTCTCAAAAAAAAATAAAAAATAAAATAATAGAGAAATACGTAACTGAAGCATGTATTCTCATTCGGGTAATATTTCAAAAAAAAAAATTCTCATTCGGGTAAAGTACGGGTGTTGTGGGTGTACCATACCCGTTGGGGTTTTTGACATACCCGGACCCGAACCCGCTGGTATACATGCCCGGTTCATACCCGAACAGGGTGGGTTTGGGCGAAACCCGTTTTCCTGGACCCCAACTGCCATCCCTAGGTGTTGGTTTGTCTTAGGGGTCTGGTGCACGTAACTTCTGATTGTTGGAAAATATAGTTCATGGACCTCTTGTGACAATAAGGGAGTTCTGTCTGGTGACAAGTAGCAGCAACGTCGGTTGGTCTCGGTTGCGAGGTAGAAGATAAGTGCCTACTGGGGTTTCCCTTTGTTTAGGGACTGTTTTGTCGCTGCACGTATAATAGCCAGCCAAATTTGTCTTTCAAATTCATTATGGGGAAATTACAAAATCTAGAAACATGTGTGGTGTCAACAAAGCCGCGTGACGACTAAAAGTTAACTCAAAGGAGGAGTTGAATTGAACACAATAAGATAGTACAGGGTTTACATTGATCAAAATAGAAGTTTGGGTGCCATTTTGATTACTGACCGAAAGTTCAGGAGTGAGTTATGTACTTTTGCCTAAGAAAAATACAGACCAAGAAACAAGTTCTCATTCAAAACACAGGAGGAAGCAGAACAGGGGAATCAGATTTAATGTGGGGGCAGGAGAGACGCATGCATATGATTAAAGCAATATCAATAATTTCCTAAACTCTAGTAGAAAAAGGAAAAATGAACTCCTGAGAATTTGAAAGGAAACATACACTGATTAAGTGCAGTCTTAGAAGAACGGTATGAGTGCCATCCTCCTAATTTGTTGTCTCCAATGGAACCTACTCTGGCACTTAAGTTGGCCACAACTGCAACATCTCTTTCAGTTCCATTGCCGCCTCCAATTTTCAGCAAAGGCCACATGTGCTGATAACAAAAATCAACAGACCATAATATTTGTTGAGATAAGGATTATTACAAACACATGGCAAACCCATATAATGGAATAAACTTTGTTAGCACATAATTTCCTTTCAAAATTGAGCAACAGAATAACTTTGTATATGCTGTATTTCCTACTTCCGTTTAAGTTTTGAGCTGTTAATCACATGTCAGAATGTGCAGGGACCCTGATTGTCTGAAAAAAGAAAACCATCATTAATTCAACTCTAATGGTCTGTTTTTTCAAAATCTATACAAACCAGTATGTCAGCATATATGCAACTTCCCTAGGCCAGAGATACGTCTTTTTCAGCGTATATAAAATATAGTTCGTGGACCTCTTGTCCAGCTCACTTGTTTCTAATTCTATCTACTGATTGCTCCTGAATTTTCAAATTTATACAGCAGATTCCTTCTCTAAGTCCACAGACTTTTCAGTGCATTCACCTCTGCTTCCAGATTTTCAACTCCAGAATGCTCTCTATTTCTCCAGAATTTGCACTGTTTCAGAATTGTGGGTCCTGTTGGTTTCAGAAATTTTTTTTGGTAAAAAACATAGCCAAGCTCTTACAAGATGAATCTAACAGTTCAAACTCCTCTCCTGTCATTTGCCAACAAGGAAAGACAGTAAAGAGGGGGTTGAGACAACACGGTCCTATTACATTGTTTCAAAATGCAATTCTTTGCTAACTTGTCAGCAACAAGATTAGCTTCCCTCCAGATTTTGACAACTGAGCAAGACAAACTGACAGCCAGCTCCCTGATAGCCGTAACCATGTGCCAAAAAGGATGATCAGCAGTGCCAAGCTGTATCAAGTCACGGACTTCTTGATTATAAGATTCAGTCAGAGCATTGCATCCTCCATGAGAGTCTAAGAGCTGTAGCCCTTCCAAGACTGCCCACAACTCCCCATTTAGCACTGATCCTTTCCCAATCCATTTCTGTGCACCCCAACACCAAACACCTTCATGATCTCTGCATACCACTACTATAGAAAACCCAGAATCTAAGTTACCAGCACAATCAACATTAATTTTGAGCTGCCCAAACCTAGGATGATTCCAGCAACCCATCTTGGGTGTTTAGGACTTTTAGAAATGTCAAGCTGCAACATCCTTCCTAATTCCTCAGCCGTTCGCGAGATCAAGAATTTGGGTTCTTTAGGATTCTGAAAAGACTCATCATGGGTTCTATTGTTGTGCCACATCGAGAAACTAGTAACAGCAGTGATGAAGATCAAATGCCAATCAGTGTTAGAGTTGATGCTCCAATTTGTGTTGCTCAAATTTACATCCACCCAATCTGAAGCATTTGGAGTAAAGAAGTCTTCCCAAAGCTCAGGTTTCACCAGACTCTTCTAAATATTAGAAACCCAATTACAATCTCTTATTGCATGCATTGAGCTCTCACAAGAATGACCACAAAAAATACAAGAAGCAGAGTGAGTGATACCTCTAGCAAACTTGAGCTTCAGAGTGCAAAGTATGTCATGTTTAATCAACCAAATCAAGGCTTTTCCTCTTCGAAAACCACTAAATTTCCACACCTTCCCCCAATTACTACCAGAACTGGCAATACCACCATCACTCCTTTAATAGCGGAATTAGTATAAGGACTGAAATGTAATTTCTGTTGTATTATCTTGTATATATTGTTGATCAATACACAGTCCAGGAGGACAATTATTCCATCTTTCATGGTATCAGAGCAAACCCTAGATGCCCATCCCACCGCAGCTGCACTCTTCTTCTCCGTGCACTGCCGCTGCCTAGTCTAGCTGCTTCGATCATCTCCGATCGTCCAGTCTCCCCTCTCCCTCGCTTCTTCTCTACAGTCTTCTCTCCCCCACTTCCGCCCGCTCACTCTCCCGTCGCCCTCCTGCGACGAAGCTGCAACCTCGCCGATCCGCTGTAACACCGGCCGATCATCTCACCAGTTTCATGACTTCGGAATCAGCCTCCAAGGAACCTCTTCACCCTGTGTTCCTCGCCACCAACATCGACAAGAAGGTTCACTTCGTCCTCGATAATTAGAAGGTGCAGTATGACCACTGGGTCACCTTCTTTCGTCTTCACACGAACTCGTAAGGCGTCACCGACCACATCAATTAGGATGCTACTTCCGATCAGAAAACTCAATCCCTATGGAAGTCAATTGATGCGGTGATTCTCTCTTGGATCTATCAAGACAATTTCTGATGATCTAGCCCTTGCCATTCTCACGCCGAATCAGTCGGCCCGTGAGGTGTAGCTTAAACTGGAATCCATGTTTAGGGAGGACAAGAGTGCTCGTCTTGCAAAACTAGAGATCGAGTTCGTCTCCCTTCGACAGGATCATTGTTCTTCTCTTGACGACTACTACAGCCGATTGAAAACCCTTGAGGACAAGATGGGCAATGTGGGTACCGCCGTGAGCAATGAACGGCTGATTATTCAGCTCACGAACAGCATCTCTCCAGCACTCGCCATGCTCATCCAGCAGACTTCTCCTCGACCTACCTACATCGCTACTGCGTCCATGTTACGCCTGGAAGAGCGTCGTTAAGCACGACAGGATACAGCCCTTCATGCCGCACATCAAGCTCTCATGGCAACCCCCACTGGTCAAACTGGGCAACATAATCAGTATACGGGACGCAAGAACGGTCAGACTTGTCAGAACGGTCAAACCGACGGTCAACGAAATGGCTCCAAAAAATAAACCGTGGTAAGAACAGTAACCATGGCCGGTCTCACCAGGGTGCCGCACCTCCCCAGTCGCCATCTCCTCACGGCAGGTGGGTGTGGTGCCCCTCTCCGCCACCCTGACCGTACCCCACGGCCCCGGGATGGGCACCTCATCTGTCTCTCCCACCTGCTCTAGGAAACGATCCCAGGCATTTGCTGCGACATCCGAGTCATCCTGGCGGGCATCTTGCCGTTCTTCCCGCAGCAGTCTGGCACAATCGCTTAGGCCACCCTGGGAGTTAAGCCTTTGATTTACTCCGTTCTTGCAAATTTATTTCGTGTAATAAAACTGAGCAGGCCGGTTTGTGCCATGCGTGCCTAGTTGGCAAACATGTTCGTCTTTCTTTTTCGCTTTCCACGCCATGTACTGTGGCTCCGTTTGACATTATTCATAGTGATATTTGGACATCCCCTGTTGCAAGCAATTCAAACTACAAGTAATACCTTCTCTTGATGATTTCTCTCATTTTCTATGGGTCTTTCCCCTAAAATTATGCTTTCAATCACTTTCAAACAATTCCACATGCAGTTCAGCAGATATGTCTCTTCATGCATGACTCTCGGGAACATCATTTTCGCGCGTTGAAACGCGTCCTGCCCTAAGTTAGTGGCACTCTTGATCTCGGGTTCCACATCTCTGGTACGGCTTCCACGGGTCTTCAGGCAAACACGGATGCTGACTGGGCTAGCTGCCCGGACACGCGTCGTTCCACATCCGGCTTCTGCATCTTCTTCGGGGACAACCTCCTCAACTGGTCGTCCAAGCGACAAGCCACCCTTACTCGCTATAGTGTCAAGGCCGAGTACCCCGGCGTTGCCAATGCCGTTGCTGAGCTCTTCTGGCCCCGCAATCTTTTCCTTGAACTCAAGGTTCGTCCCCCGAAGGTTTCTCTGTTATTGCGACAATGTTAGAGCGGTGTAATTATCTGACAATCCGGTCCAGCATCAACGTACGAAACATACTGAGATTGATTTACACTTTGTCCGAGAAAAGGTTCGCCCCTGACAGCTTCAAGTACTACATATTACAGCTGATTTTCAGTATGCAGATATTGAAACAACCCGGAACCTACGGTTCCTTGCTAGTACAACTTAACGATATCCAAGAGTGCTTTATTGATATAAAAATAAAGGAGAAACCCTCCTTACAAAGTTTTAAAAGGAAACAACGATGACAAAGTTTGAAATCTCAAAATACAACTAAATGTTAACAATTTAACTAGGTGATTCCTAGCTTCTTATTCGCCTTCAACTACGTGTGCGCGTCCCCCCACCTTTATTCATAACCTGTGGGTTTTCAAATGGCAAAAGCCGACGCAGAAAAACATTTGTCAGTGAAAACTGAGTAAGAAATATACCACAATATGTAAAACAGAGTTTTGGCTGAAAGAATGAAAAGAATGTAACTGAAGAGGTTCCACAATTTAAATTATTAGTTGAGCTGAGGCGTATTAGAGCCCAGCGGGTAACGATTGCCCACAGAGAGGTCACGATGCAATAATATCATCACACAGGTACCTCTTGGGATATCACAGTCCATCCCAATTCACCCAGAGCGTTTGTAGGTAGCCCGACACTACCCCGCCCATCACATAGCTAAAGGACCTTAAGTGTCGACACCCCTATACAGTTGTGACCCACACATGCATAGGTAGTACTCTATAGCTTTCACAATTTTATAAACCCGTATAGGGTAGGGTATGAAACCCTAGGAGGTCGTCTCACGTGCGCCTCCGGCCATAGCCTTCACACACATCCTATGTACATCGCCCCATATCATTTATCGTTCATTTATATTCCACAAGATCATTTTAGAAACATCGGTTCGAAATTCAGAAGTAACCACATATCTTTCAAAAGGTATTTGCAAGAGAGATTCTAAAATTCAAGACTTAAAACAGTTGTACGATACACAAGTAACACACGCCAAACACAATTTGATAGTTGAAGGTATTGTGCGCATAAACTTACCTGGAAATGAGGTGAGAACTTCACACTCACAAGCTAGCACTGAACTAGGAGTAGGGGTCCTCGATGAACTCGCCTCCTACGAACTCGGTATCTACAATAATCACATAATCCTATATTAACACATATACATCACACAACAAATTGCAATTAAATTGTCCTATATGAAATGCAAGTGAAATCCCCAATTAATTCCCCAAACAAAATATATTACACTAGCTATAATTTTACGTTTAGAATATAAATTAAAATAAGAAAAATAGTGACTTATAATTATAAAAGTAATAATTTAGGTAAAGAAAACTTTATTAGATGTTCTAGAATATTTATTTAAATTACTAAGGTGGAATTATATACACAAAGATAGCTATATAAATTTTAAAGTTTAGATAAATGAAAATGGGAGCTTAAACTAAAGCTAAAGCTTAACTAATCTTATTATAAATTTATTTAAACGAAAATTATGTTATAAGTGAAAAGAATTTATTTTGCGATAAACCGAAAACATTACTATTTAGTTGTTTAAGAAAAATATAGTATAAATAATATACACTTGTAAAATACTATTTTAATTTGATTATAAAGTTGCATATTTATTTTTTTTTTGAAAAGGATAATTAGCTTACAATTGATAAAATATATATACAAATAAGAAATACTAATTTATATTATGATAAAGAATAACTTAAATTACAATTTGTTGATATACAATCAGCCCCCTAAACAGTTTTGCTTCATACAAAAGCCTACCCCCAAATTTGTAAAAAGACACTTTCACATCCCCCCTTTTTACACCCACATAACAGATCCTCTTCTTCCCCAAACACTACTGTAGCTATTCTACCTTCACCCATAACAAATCTTCAAATCACAAACAACCAATTTCATTGCTAAAGGGTAGAAAAAGAGTTGAGATTGGAATGAAATCAAAACAGGGGGTTTTTACCGATTGAAAAGAAAGCCCGAAGAAGAAGGCAGCGGCGGTGGTGGGTTCCTGCCGCTGCTTGGGGTTCGCCGGGACAGAGAGGCGAACGGTGGTGGTGATGGCGGCGAAGCAGAGGACGACGACGCCGGGTGGTTCGGCGACGCAGAGGGGCGACGGCGGCTGGCGGTTCGGCGACGGCGTCGGGCGGTTCTGGGCTTCGGCCTGGGTCTTTGCTCGGCGCCAACAGAGAGCAGAGGGAGAGGGACAGCGAGAGAGAGAGGCAGCGGGGAGTGAGAGATGGTGGCGAGAGAGAGAGACTGAGGGAGAGACAGAGACAGAGCGTGAGAGAGAGGCGATGGAGAGCAAGAGGTTGAGATTGGGTGTACTGTAAACCCAATCGGGAGATTTGGTGTTCAATTAGTGAAATTGATGCAAGATTTCATCTTTGACTTGATTGGCGGAAATCATGGCGGGGATTAGGAGAGGGGAGGTCAAAATATTGGCCCTTGCCATGGTGTTTCGCCGGAAAAAGGGGAAGCATTCACTGGTTACCAAATTGGTAAATGGAGAAGATGACTTAGAAGCGCTAAGGTGTGGCGGGTGCACGACATGACGCGGTGGTTGGTGTCGTAAAAGTTATTAAAAGGACATGTTTTGGTCACGCTACAACGTTACACGACCCACCACACTTCACCCACTAATTTACACCCAACTAACTAAAAAAAAAAATTACATCTTAACAAGAAAACATAAAAGAAAACTTTTGATAAAAATATAAATAATAATAATAATAATAATAATAATAATAACAATAATAATAATAATAATAATAATAATAATAATAAAGAAAAACAACTTTTAGTGCATGAAAGCAACTTTTGTAGTTTCAAATAATGGTCCGAAAAATTCGTTAAACTCCCTAAAATACCCCCTAAAATATCGGGGTATTACATCACATCTCCCTTAAAACAAAGCTTCGTCCCCGAAGCTTAAAGTAAATCGAATATCCCAATGCAAGTATGCGGTATGCAGTTCTAATGAGCACATAATAACAAGACAAGACAGGTAATTAAATATACGGCTGTTAAATCACATCTCCCTTAAAAGGAGTGACGTCCCCGTCACTCGGCTCATACCTGGTCGAAGAGGTGTGGGTAACGTTTCCTCATGTCTGCCTCGGCTTCCCAAGTTTCCTCTTCCGTTTGGTGGTTTGACCAAAGAACCTTGACCAGCGTGGTGGACTTGGTACGGGTGTTCCTGGTCTTTGTATCGAGGATTTTTATTGGTTGTTGTTCAAAGGTAAGAGAGGGATCGAGTTCAACAGGCTCGGGATCAATGATATGGCTCGGGTCGGGTACATAAGCTTTGAGTTGGGACACATGAAAGACGTTATGGACTCTACCTAGGCTGTTAGGAAGATTCAGGCGATAGGCAACCTCTCCTATACGATCAAGTACTTCGTAGGGTCCAATGAACTTGGGACTCAGTTTTCCTTTCTGATTGAAACGCATAACCCCCTTTGTAGGTGAAACCCTTAAGAACACTTTGTCACCAACTTTGAATTCCAATGGCCTTCTCTTCAAATCCGCGTAAGACTTTTGTCGATCCTGGGCCGCCTTCATCCTTTGATGAATCATTCGAATCTGGTTTGTCGAGTCCTCGATCATTTGTGGTCCAAGAATGATAGTCTCGCTGATGTCACTCCAACACAGTGGTGTCCTGCACTTCCTCCCATACAGTGCTTCGTAGGGTGCCATCCCTATGCTAGCATGGTAGCTGTTGTTATAAGAGAATTCGATAAGTGGTAACTTATCCACCCATGAACCTCCAAAGTCCAGAATGCAAGCCCTTAGCATGTCCTCCAGTGTTTGAATCGTTCTCTCAGTCTGGCCATCCGTAGCTGGGTGAAATGCTGTGCTGAACCTAAGCTCAGTGCCCATGGCCTTTTGTAGCTCCTTCCAGAAGTGTGATAAGAAGTTTGGATCCCTATCAGAAATTATCGAGTTAGGTACTCCATGTAGTCTTACTACATTCTTGATGTATGCATCCGCCCTCTTTTCCATGTCCCACGTGTCCTTCATGGGAATGAATCTTGCAGTTTTCGTCAATCTATCGACTACCACCCAAATCTGGTTTAGCCCATTAGTTGAAACAGGTAAGGCCGTAACGAAATCCATTGAGATGGAATCCCATTTCCATACCGGTATCTCCAATGGTTGTAACATCCCACCTGGTCTCTTGTGCTCGAACTTAACCTTTTGACACGTCAAACATCGAGATACGAAATCAGCTACTTCCTTCTTCATACCTTTCCACCAGAAGTTCTTCTTCAAATCCTTGTACAACTTGTCTCCTCCTGGATGTACCGAATAAGGCGTGTTATGAGCTTCCTTCATAAGCTTTTCCTTTACCTCCGCGCATTTTATTGGTACACACCATCTTCCCTTGAATTTCACGCTTCCGTCTTCCTCCACTTTGAAATCGGGTGCTTCGCCTTTGTTGATCTTCTCCTTAATCTTTTGTAGGAAAGCGTCGTCTTTCTGTGCTTCTTTTATTTCTTCGAAGATGTCCGGTACTATCGTCATATTACACAACATGTTCGTTGTTCCCTTCGTGCAGACTTCAATCTCGAGTCTTCGAAATTCTTCGCAAAGCTTAGGTGGTAAAACCCACATTGCATTTACCGTGTGCTCCGTCTTTCGGCTCAATGCATCCGCTACTACGTTGGCTTTCCCTTCATGGTATTGGATCTTGATATCATAATCTTTCACCAATTCTAGCCACCTTCTTTGTCGCATATTCAGCTCCTTTTGAGTGAATATGTACTTTAGGCTCTTGTGATCGGTAAAGATCTTGCACGTCGTACCGTAAAGATAATGCCTCCATATCTTTAATGCAAACACTATGGCCGCCAACTCCAAATCGTGAGTGGGGTAATTCTCTTCGTAGGACTTTAGTTGCCTTGAAGCATACGCAATCACTTTGCCATCTTGCATCAAAACACATCCTAACCCGTGCTTAGACGCATCACTGTAGACTTCAAATTCTCCTCCTTCAGTAGGTAACGTTAACACAGGTGCCGACGTTAACCTATCCTTTAGGGTTTGGAATGCTTCCTCACAATTCTTGTCCCACACGTACTTGCTTGTCTTCTTCATTAACGTTGTCATGGGTTTCGCGATCTTGGAGAAATCCTTCACGAATCGTCGATAGTAACCCGCCAATCCTAGGAAGCTTCTTATCTCCGTTACGCTCTTTGGTGTGGGCCAGTCCTTTACCGCCGATATCTTTCCAGGGTCAACAGAAACACCTTCTTTGGATATAATATGCCCTAGGAAAGGCACTCTATCCAACCAAAACTCGCACTTTGACAACTTCCCATACAACTTCTCTTCCCTTAGGGTTTCTAACACCTCTCTCAAATGCTGTGCATGTTCTTCCTTCCCTTTCGAGTAGATTAGGATGTCATCGATGAAAACGACAACAAACTTATCTAGGTACTTCTGGAGAACGCGGTTCATCAACTCCATGAATGCTGCTGGAGCATTAGTGAGACCGAATGGCATTACCGTAAACTCGTAGTGGCCATAGCGAGTTCGAAATGCCGTTTTAGGAATATCCTTTTCAGCTATCCTAAGCTGATGATATCCAGACCTTAAATCGATCTTCGAAAATGTATCGGCTCCTAATATTTCTAGGTTGACTCCAGGGTACATGGTATTACAAGGTGTGACTTCTCCACTTGGGGAAGAGATGGAGACAGATATTGGGGTAGGATTTGGTAAGTCTAATTTCTTAGCAAAAGTAGATGAAATGAAAGAGAATGTGGCTCCAGAATCAAATAACACAAAAGCAGGGGTAGAATGGATTAGGAATGAACCAGTCACCACGTTGGCCTGTGCTGCCTGAGTCTGATTCATCACATTGATAGTTCCAGCTGCGCTGCGTGCTGTGGCTGCGGGTGCAGGTGCGCCTGCTACTGTGGTTGCCGAAGTAGCATTGTTGTTTCCTTGGGGTCGGTTGTTGTAACCATTTCCTCCCTGCCAGTTGTTACCTCGGTTATAGCCTCCTCCATTGTTGTTTCTGTTGCCGGCATTGTTGTTGTTTCCCCCATACTGATTTCCACGGTTGTTATTGCCTCCCTGATTATAACCGCTGTTATTCCCTCCGTAGTTGTTTCCTCCACGGTTGTATCCTCCATTCCCCCCTTGGCGGTTCACATTGTTTCCTCCATATCCTCCACCATTGTTATTCCCGGAGTTATTGAAGTTGTTGTTGTTGAAGCTTCCACCGCTGTTGTTTCCTGAGGGTCTTGAACGACATTCAAACCTTCGATGGCCTAGCTTACCACAATTGAGGCAGTTAACTTTGTTCCCCCGACAGTCCACTCCTGGATGGTTCATGCCGCATTGCCTGCAGTTGTAGATTCGTACCCGGCCTTGGTTTCCAAATTGATTGGTGGGGGCTGGGTTGGGACGAAACCTTTTATCTCCGCTATTGTTTCCTGAACCACGATTCTGGAAACCTGTCCCTGCCAGTGCCTCAGACTTCCTCTTCTTAGTTTCTTCATTATTCTCATCAATCAAATTCTGGGCTTCCTGAGCTACCCCATAAGCGTCCATGAGGGTGTCAAATCGGGTCGCAATCAAGGCCATTCGGAGTTGGAAGTTTAAACCTCCTATAAACCTCTTGATCTTCTTTGCCTCAGTCGGCACCAGTTCCCTTCCAAACCTCATCAACTCCATGTATTTCTGATGATAATCATAAGGGTTGTCACTTCCCTGTTTCAAGTTCATGAATTCCTTGAACTTCCTATCCTTGACATGTTCAGGATAGAAACGTTCTCGTAACGCTGCTTTCAGTTGTTCCCAGCCAAATCCCTGCTGGGCGAGAAGTTCTTCTCCCTTGGCTGACCACCAGTTGTCAGCCTCCTTCTTGAAGTAGTAGAGGGCTACTTCGACACGCTGATCTTCAGGGCAGCGCGCAGATACTAGGACTTTTCCAAAGTCCCTAATCCAAATTTCCAAGGTGGTGGGGTCATCCGTCCCATAAAAGAAGTCAGGGCGGAGTTCAGCTACCCTACTCATAACATTTCCCCCTCCATTGTGGGTATTCTGTAGAATTTGGGTGAGAGCTAGAGTTGCCTGACGCATCTCCTGAAATTCAATGGGGTCCACAGGTGGAACTTGGCCGCCATGGGTTTGCTGACCTCCCTGGTTCATTGTTCCTACTTCTCTTGCACGTCTCCTGGTATAATATTGCATTGTACCTTTGTTTAAATATATAACCTTACTTAATATAGGTCGAAAAGAATTCTACTTCTAGTTCACATACATGCAGCCTATAAGTTTCAAAATTTAAGCATATATTTATCCATCCATCAAATAATTCACATAAACATTTAAATGGTAAGGAACAACCCAATTCTATAAAGTAAATAGTAACTCCTAAGGTAAGCTAAACGTTCGCTCTCGTGATAAAAGAAATGCAGTAGATGATAATCGTAAGGGTGGGTGGGTGTTTATCTACTCTTCGTCATCAGTCGGGAGCATGAGCTCGCTATCAGCAGCGTCGATCTAATCTCTTCCGCCTCATTGTTTCCTTCATGCTCCTTCTCGTCAATCTCATCGATCTCATCCATATCGGCATCCCAATCTATAAGCTCCTCCTATGCGTCCTCATCTTGGTTTTCAACTTGGTCTTGCCCATATCCTTGGTCCTCGTCCAAGTCCATGTTCAGAAAGAAGAGAAAAGGAGTCTCGGAAGTGTACTAGACCGCGTATACACTCATAATCTCAACGGGGATAATTTTAAATAATTTAAAGCAAGTATGTAACATGACAAATTAACAAGTCTCGGCCACATAGCAACTATTCGTTCACAATTAGTGGGGATTAACAAATAATCACACAAACATTTGAGAACCAAGAAGGAAAACACGACTATGTTAACCCACATCCCCGACTTGTTTAGTTTTAATTCCATTTTTAGTTATCCTATGTCCATTTTAAATTTTTGAAAAGCTTCCAGTTATTTTGAATCTTTATTTAATGGAAATCGAGAAGTCGTACTAGCGTTGGAACCGTCGGCTCTGATACCAATTGAAACAACCCGGAACCTACGGTTCCTTGCTAGTACAACTTAACGATATCCAAGAGTGCTTTATTGATATAAAAATAAAGGAGAAACCCTCCTTACAAAGTTTTAAAAGGAAACAACGATGACAAAGTTTGAAATCTCAAAATACAACTAAATGTTAACAATTTAACTAGGTGATTCCTAGCTTCTTCGAGTTCGTAGGAGGCGAGTTCATCGAGGACCCCTACTCCTAGTTCAGTGCTAGCTTGTGAGTGTGAAGTTCTCACCTCATTTCCAGGTAAGTTTATGCGCACAATACCTTCAACTATCAAATTGTGTTTGGCGTGTGTTACTTGTGTATCGTACAACTGTTTTAAGTCTTGAATTTTAGAATCTCTCTTGCAAATACCTTTTGAAAGATATGTGGTTACTTCTGAATTTCGAACCGATGTTTCTAAAATGATCTTGTGGAATATAAATGAACGATAAATGATATGGGGCGATGTACATAGGATGTGTGTGAAGGCTATGGCCGGAGGCGCACGTGAGACGACCTCCTAGGGTTTCATACCCTACCCTATACGGGTTTATAAAATTGTGAAAGCTATAGAGTACTACCTATGCATGTGTGGGTCACAACTGTATAGGGGTGTCGACACTTAAGGTCCTTTAGCTATGTGATGGGCGGGGTAGTGTCGGGCTACCTACAAACGCTCTGGGTGAATTGGGATGGACTGTGATATCCCAAGAGGTACCTGTGTGATGATATTATTGCATCGTGACCTCTCTGTGGGCAATCGTTACCCGCTGGGCTCTAATACGCCTCAGCTCAACTAATAATTTAAATTGTGGAACCTCTTCAGTTACATTCTTTTCATTCTTTCAGCCAAAACTCTGTTTTACATATTGTGGTATATTTCTTACTCAGTTTTCACTGACAAATGTTTTTCTGCGTCGGCTTTTGCCATTTGAAAACCCACAGGTTATGAATAAAGGTGGGGGGACGCGCACACGTAGTTGAAGGCGAATAAGAAGCTAGGAATCACCTAGTTAAATTGTTAACATTTAGTTGTATTTTGAGATTTCAAACTTTGTCATCGTTGTTTCCTTTTAAAACTTTGTAAGGAGGGTTTCTCCTTTATTTTTATATCAATAAAGCACTCTTGGATATCGTTAAGTTGTACTAGCAAGGAACCGTAGGTTCCGGGTTGTTTCAGATATCTTCACCAAAGGTCTTCCTCGTCAATTATTTGGTCGGTTCCGCTCCAGTCTATACGTTCATCATCCTTCCGCTCTGACTGAGGGGGTGTAATAGCGTAATTAGTATAAGGACTGTAATGTAATTTCCGCTGTATTAATTTCTATAGTATTATCTTGTTGATCACAAAGTCCGCGAGGACATTTATTCCATCTTGCATCCTTAACAAGACATAAGAAGAAGCCATAGAGTACTTACCAGTTGCAGAACTGAGCCAAATTGGTTTATCTCTTGAAGAATAATTACTCTGTATAGTAGCAGCAGCAAGAAGCTCCAAGATGCCAACTGGGAGCAAATCTTCAAGCCACTCCATCCATTTTCGGGGTTCCAACAGCTATTAACATTGAGCATAAGTTCCTCATCACTAATTGGAACTAAATCCATATCATAAAGCTTAAATTTCCCAAGCCAAGCATCAAGCCAAAAAAGGGTGTTTCTTCCATTTCCAATATTCATTCCCATACCTGATTTAGTAATTTTGATAGCATTAAATAAATGCCTCCACGCCCTAGAGTGGTGAGCTCTAAGGGTTTGGCACCTTACTTTTGATGAAACACTTGAGCACAAATAGAGTTCGTCTCATGATGGATTCTCCACCCTGCTTTGCCTAACATAGTTAATTTGAACAAAGCTACGTTTTTAAGACCCATCCATCCTTACTTTTTTTGCAAGCTTACAGTATCCCAACCAATAAGTGGCATTTTGGCTTTTTCTTCTGTTCCACCCCATAGGAACCTCTAGCAAGAGGAGTCAATAACTTTTATCACAGAGTTAGGAAGCAAAGTTGTCTGCATTGCATAACTTGAAAGAGCCTGAAGAACTGTTTGAATGAGTGTTATCCTCCCTGCACATGATAACTGGGCTGCCTTCCACTCAACTAATCTCCTAACCCTATCAATTAGAAATCGATATTTTGAAGCCTTGCACTCATAATAGGTTAGTGGCATACCTAGATGAATACCTAGATGAATACCAAGATCTTCAGTGGGTCCTACTTCCAAAATGGAGCATAGATCCTTAGCTTTCCATTTATGGATACAAGTAGCCACCCAAGCTTTTGATTTCTCCAAATTAACAATGTGCCCTGACTCATTACAGAAATCCTCCAAAACTTGGTGCATAACTAGAGCTTGTCTCTCAGTAGCTTCCCAAACAAAATTAAATCATCGGGTAAAACATATGAGTAATTGCAGGGCCCCTTCGAGCACATTTAACCCCTTTCCAAGACCCATTCTGAACAGCTGCTTCTATTCTTTGAGCAAGTAACTCCATTGTAAAGAGGAAAAGGTAAGGAGAGATTGGATCTCCTTGCCTTACTCCCCTTTGAGGCTGAAAGCTCTGGTGTTTCTCTCCATTCCACAGTACTTTGAAAGAAGTAGTGCAAACAAAATCCATGATAAGAGACCTTTTCAGGTAAACCAATCTGCTGCAAACTAGAGTCTAGCACAAACCATTTGACTTTATCATAGGTGATGTAGAATCAGAAAAGAGGAACTAGAACTGAATCACACCGAATTCAGAAGGAGCAATCACAGCTCTCAAATATATCAATAGATAATTTTATTCATAAATCAAAGCTGACCTGAAAATGTAAAATGCTCCACTTTTTATAGAGAATAGAGGAGAGACCTAACAATTCTAACAGATAAGAATTGATTAAGAGATCAGGATAAGCCTGATCCTTCTAACAAATTCAAAAACTTGCTGATAAACTCAGAACCAGATAACAACTAACTTATTCTGATAACAAATTTAAATCTTAATCTAATAAAATCATACTAAATAAAATTCTAGATAACTTATAATAACTTCTCAGTCCTTATCCGCATCATTCTCCTCCACTGAGAAAACTCTACTCCGTAGAGTTGAAAAGCAAGAATTAAAGTGGCTCTTCCAATGAACCAGATACTTCCAGAATCCATCACGGACCAGGAACTTCGGACAACTCTTCCAGTGAACCAGATATCCCCACAAACTATCATGAACGAGATGATTTTGAATTTTTTTCCAATGATTCAAGTATTCCGGGAAGCCAGGACAATGAAAATACTCCCAACCATCATTGTGGGTCCGTCGATGTGGGTAATTCTTCCAGCACACTAGATATTTCCAAATCTTATCTCGAGATAACTGAAAATAGTCAAACTCATAATTTCCATATAACTCATCAACATGCAGTGGAAAAGACCCAAGTCCACAAGGCAATAAGGTATTGTCCATTGTGATCTCACTCTTGAGCTGGAAAGTAATATTAGTTTTCAAGTAATCATTCTTGCTGGCATACTCAAATGACATAAATGATGGAACGGGTAGCCTTGTATGACTAACATCAAATAAACCCGATGATATGTCATCACCAGGACCAAAATATAAGCCAGGCCGATCAACATCATAGTTACCTTCATTTTCCTTCGATGTACTAACATGTGACTCAATGCGGTATTGGATTAAAGGCTTAGCTAGATTACCCCCAAGAGAGAATTTAGTAGCTTCGGAGGATGTTGAGGGTCGTAATAAGACATACTTGCTGACTTGTATAGCAACTAGTTTCCAATCTAGTAACATAACAACGGGCTTAGGAGTCCAGGCAATGCAAGTAGGTACATGTTGCACGCCAGGAGCCTGTGTGACTAGAGAAAATATTGACTTTGTAGTCATGGAACCACTGTCATCAACGATTTTATGGGAATCTTCATTCAAAGTACCTTGACATAGAAAATCTTCCGGAATTACGTTGATTTCATCACCCTCTGCATCTTCATCATCTGACCATAAGGGTTCTCCGAGAGGCTCGATATTTTGAAGGAATTCCTCTTCATCATCTGACCATAAGGGTTCTTCGAGAGGCTCGATATTTTGAAGGAATTCCTCTTCATTAGGTGGTTCGTCGTAACGGCTTTTCCTCATATCAAAGCATGTATCTTTCCTCGCTTGTTGATTAGAGGAAGAAAGTTTGGAATTCTCAATTCTAGGGCGACCATTCCAGATAGGTCTACCATCATAATTCCATGCATAAGCATAACCATAATCATCATAATTATACGCATAAGCACGACCATAATCACGAGGAACACAGTTCATACTCTTTGACTTCTCCGGAAATGTATACTTACTATAGTAAGGTTTGCCGATTTTGAAAGATGATCGTTGCTGAAAGGAATAACCGTCGTAGGAAACATCCTGATAACCGTTCCTTCCTTTACGAGGAAAATTCAGATACTTTTCTTTCAAAATTTCCTTCATCTCGGACCATCGAGTAATTGGCTCGTCTCCATGTCGATCTAGATCTTCTTGTATATTTTGCCAATACCGTTTGGCCAACCCGACAAGTCCCATCTTGGCAAACCGGACACGTCGACCCTTAGATACATCATGCTGAGCGAAATACTCTTCCATGTCGTCAAGCCAATCCAAAAAGACATCCCGGGTCGTGATATTTTCACAAGAGCCATCTTCACCTGAAAAATATGGAATTCCCTTCCTTATTTTTCTTGGAACACGTCCCAAATCTTCATAGTATTTGGGATACTCATAATGAAGTTTAGGGGTGACATGAGGCTTTCGAAACTCATAAGAGGGCAGGGGATGAGTTCTAGCGAACATCACGTCCTCTCAATTACTTAACGGGCTGCATTACTTATGAAGGGAATTACGTTGGCTGAAAAGTTAACAAAGGACAGGGCTTTGGTTAGGAGGCAAGGAGAAAAGGTTACGAAATGGGGCTGAAAGTATTTGGTCAGAATCTGGTTTCAAATGAGCAAGGGGTAGTATTGGTGAGCTTAAATGAACTAGATCGATTTGGTTATTGGGTTTACTGGTAGGGGTTTAGAAGGTAAAAAGGAGCTTTATGATTTCTTACTTCGGGTTCGTCCTCTCGCAAGAAGTAACGAACTAAAGCGAAAGGGCGTGTAGGTTTCTTCACTGCCTGTTGTCAATTGATGGTGGCATGCGCAGGCTGCTACAGTCGGTGGAAATGACAGAAAAGCGCTGATCAGCGCGGCGGCGGCCGCCCGCTGGAGGGAGCGCAGCAACCAGGGGCGCTGGCGACGGTGAGGATTGCCTGGTCTTGATCTTTTTGCTTGCTTCTGTCCGGCTACTTCTGGTTTTGTCAAAGGGCAACAACGAGGATGAGGCTGTCGTGGCTGCACGTTGCGGGCTCAGTGGCGGTCTCAGTGGAGTAGGCGGAATGAGCGGCGGAACGAGTTTGGGCTCTGATACCAAAATGATGTAGAACCTGCAGTGGGTAAACACTTGAACTCACAGAAATATAATCACACGATATTTAGAGGAAACTCTCAGGTTTATTCATCAAACAAAAGCTGCATGAAAATGTAAAATACTCCCCTATTTATAGAGGATAGGGGAGAGACCTAACAAACTCTATCAGATAAGAGTTTAACTAAGAGATCAGGATAAGCCTGATCCTTCTAATGAATTCAAAAAACATGTTCATAAATGAAAAACAACTAGATAACATTATTCTTGATAATTCTAATAAAACCCGATAAATCTAATAATTAATGATAGCCCCTCCTGTATTTCTTGAAAATTGCATGCTTCTTCTGATTCCCATCATTTAATGATGCGGATAAGGACTGAGAAGTTATTATAAGTTATCTAGAATTTTATTTAGTATGATTTTATTAGATTAAGATTTAAATTTGTTATCAGAATAAGTTAGTTGTTATCTTGTTCTGAGTTTATCAGCAAGTTTTTGAATTCGTTAGAAGGATCGGGCTTATCCTGATCTCTTAATCAATTCTTATCTGTTAGAATTGTTAGGTCTCTCCTCTATTCTCTATAAATAGGGGAGCACTTTACATTTTCAGGTTAGCTTTGATTTATGAATAAAATTATCTATTGATATATTTGAGAGCTGTGATTGCTCCATCTGAATCCGGTGTGATTCAGTTCTAGTTCCTCTTTTCCGATTCTACATCATTTTGGTATCATAGCCTGGTTGCGTTCCATCACCACCAATTCCGCCGCTCGATCGAAGCACCATCTGCTCCCAACCAACAAGCTCGCAGCCCACAACATCTTCTTCACTGTTGCAGATTACCAAACCTAGAAGCAATCTATTGTTTCGTCACTGTTTGGGCAGAAGCAACAAGGAGAAGAGAGGCTAAGGCGGACCTCGTCGTGGCCGGCACCACCGGCTGCTGCGACCAGACTGCCGCCTATTGCCATCGGAAGCAGACTCACCACACAGTCCCAACATTTCTCATCGCCAGACAAGAGCCAACCCGCCCAGATCGGACGCGGGCCTGACCCGACTCAATTTCAGACGAAACCAGAACAAAAGAAGAGAGGAGGTTTCCTTCACCAGCCTTCTTCGCCGCCAACCAAACAGAGACCAAAAAAAAAAAACGAAACCCTCATCATTGCCTGATCTTCTCCACCAGTTCAGATCGGACGACCCAACGTCGTCGGAGTAGGCTGTTGAAAATACCCCATGCTTCAATGACGATGCTACCACTATCATCAAAGATCATGTACCTGGCAAAGTCACCCGTTGTGATGATGGCTTAATGCCAAGCTCCAACTTAGTTCCTATCTCCAATGATCCTGATTTGGAGATCTCATGTACTTCGATTGATTACATTCCGAAGTTTATCGTGACAATTCAAAGGTGGTGTATAGCCTCTATCAAAGTAAGCAAGTATGTTATGCTACGACCAGGGGAGCATTTCAAAGGTACTCAATTCTATCTTGATGGTCGTTCACTGAACCCCTTGGCGATATACTGCACCGTGTCTCATGTGGGTATGCCAACGATAGACGAAGGGATTTGTGTCATCCTATGTGTCTATCATAATTCGCCGCGTGTTAAAGGGCGACCTCCTACAACTCTAAAGTTCATGGACGGTTTGAACGAGTATGATCACTTGAACTTAATTCCTATTTTCCAGCCTCAAGTGAAATTGTGCAAAGGTGATACAACTCACATATCTTATCTATTTTCTCAAACCGTTCAACAACTTGATGAGTCATACGAGTCCAAGTATTCTCTTGTATCTCGAGATATGATTTGGAAGTATCTAGTGTATTGGAAGAATCATCATCCATGTCCGTTTACGAAAGTCTATGGGGATTTCCTACAATACTTGGCCCAGTCAGAAGGACGTACAAAATTGGCATCTCATGAAAGTACAATTTGGAAATTTCTTGCTCGATGGAAAAATCGCCTGAAGTCATTTCCCGAAAATGGTTTTTCTCGATGTTTGGTTGATTGGAAAAATCGTCCAAAGATATCAGTCAGAAGTGATTCCTGGAAGTACTTGGTTCAATGGACCAGTCGTCCAAAGCGACTGCTTCATGGGGGCATATGGAAGTACTTAATGCTGTGGAAAGGTCGTCCGCGCCCCTGGTTCTTTTCTTAAACTCTCCGGAGTAGAGTTTTCTCAGTGGAGGAGAATGATGCGGATAAAGACCACAATTATCTGAAATTATCTATGATTTTGTTAAAATTTAATTTATCTTGGTTAGGATTTTAGTTGTTATCAGAATAATTTGTAGTTATCCTTTAGGAGTCTATCTTGTTAGGACTTTTAGTTTGGTTAGGATTGTTTCACTGTTGCCTATTTATAGGGCTCCAGCTCCCGAATAACGTTCCCACTCCCAGTGCTCCAATACCGAGTATGCCACCACTTCCAGCTACACCTGTCGAGCAAATCTCAGAAGTCTTGGATACTCAAGTGGTCCTTTCAAAGGAGGGTTCCATTCAGCGTTATCTCGTGAAATGGCACAACCGACCAGATACCGATGCTACATGGATCACTGCAGACGAGTTCCAACTTATTGACCCAGTGTTCTTCCATTCTCTCTCTCCGGAGGAGAGTTCTTTTGAGCCGGAGGGAAATGATGGGAATCAGAAGAAGCATGCAATTTTCAAGAAATACAGGAGGGGCTATCATTAATTATTAGATTTATCGGGTTTTATTAGAATTATCAAGAATAATGTTATCTAGTTGTTTTTCACTTATCAGCATGTTTTTTGAATTCATTAGAAGGATGAGGCTTATCCTGATCTCTTAGTTAAACTCTTATCTGATAGAGTTTGTTAGGTCTCTCCCCTATCCTCTATAAATAGGGGAGTATTTTACATTTTCAGACAGCTTTTGTTTGATGAATAAACCTGAGAGTTTCCTCTAAATATCGTGTGATTATATTTCTGTGAGTTCAAGTGTTTACCCACTGCAGGTTCTACACCAATAGGCTTTTGCTGGATTCAACTTCACAGCCATTTCACCCTTTCTACTTTTTTTTTTTGAGGTAACCCTTTCTACCCTTTCTACTTTTCATGTGATGCTTAGTGTGGATAAGTTCTTGAACTAGCAGGACATTATCACTAGCTATCCAATTCAATCAAGAATCTATTATCTCTTATAGCAAGTACTCTCTGGATCCCATGCGATTTAGCCATCAGAACCTTCTTCCTTTGAAAATATTGCCAAAGTCATGAATATTTAAACTTAGAACTTATCAGTGAGAGTTTTGACTGCAACAGCCACTCCCAACTCAGGTTCCAATTCTCTTGGAACACTCTAGGGAAATCTTCATCAACAAACCAAGTTAATTCCATTCTAAATGGTTAGGAGGAACTGCATACCCACAGTATCAACCAGAATAGGATGGTGTCAGAGTTGAGTTTAGTGAGATGCTTGACTAATGCTTCTAGAAAGAGAAGTCTCCACTTCTCATTACAGTAGGCTTTGTCAATTCTTCCAAACCCCTGAGAGTTACTCCAAGTGAATTTGGGTCCAGAAAAACCCAAATTCAGCAGGCCACAACTATCAAGACACCTAACAACTTGGCACAAGATTGAGAGTTTATAGACCGACCCCCTTTCTTCTCATCAGTTGCAGTGACCTGATTGAAGTCACTAGCTACTAACCAAAGCAGATTATGGTGTTGAGCCATTTCCCCCCTAATAACTCCATAACTAATCTCTAGAGAGAGGGTTAGAACTGGCGTGCACCGGAGAGAAAAGCCAAGAAAACTGATTACTTCTATGAATTAAATATTACCTGACTATTGCAAGAAAGGATTTCAACATCCACTGAATTACTGTTCCAGAAGAACCAAATGCCACCTGAGATACCAACTGCCTCCACCTTCTCCACATTGGTGAAACTAGTCCTCCTACAAATCACATCCGCATGAGAGCTACTCACCCTTGGTTCGATAATAATCAGCACTTCATGACAGTGCCTTTTACATAGCTCTGAAAGAGCTCACATTGTCTCTTCGTTACCAAGACCTCGGCAGAATCTGCATCATACTAGTGGTGAGTTGATTGCCATCCATCTGGCTTGGGGTGCAACGTTGTTCTAGCGCGCGAACCAGCATTCAACGGTAGGGCCAAGACGGAGTTCTATCGGCGGGCTGAACCATTTCTCAATTGAAAACTCCACCAAATTGATCCAATTTTCTGCTGAGGTTAAGGGTCTGTGCCATCCCTTTCCTATTTGTAAACAAATCTCGTTGTGTGCAGATTGTTGGTTTTGGAGTGGACATAAAAAAAAAAAGGCTAACATATAGTATGTTTTGGGCTATAAACTATACAGCAAAAACATAACAAAAAAGCATGAAAATAGCATCAAAATCTGATGTTGTTGAGCAACAAAAGAACCCTAAAAATCAACAAAAGACTAGGTCAAAAGAAACAAACTTTGACCACTTCATCAGCAGCTCCAGGGACAATATTTAACACTCCTTATCTCTCTTGAGCTACAAAATTTTATTTGGAAAATAAAAGTAGACATGAGTCTTGACATGGCTTATACAGCATATGTCATTGGCATGAGTATTGGCATGGATATAGTTAAGGATCATGGGCATGGTTATAGGATATGAGTTTTCGGTGGAGTTAAAATAACTCCTCTTCTTGTTGGATATTCATGGTAGTTTTGACATGACATCCAGGGACAATATTTAACACAGATCCACCTTGATTGATTTCCCAAACGCATACCCTAGCTCTATTACAACTTCTTCGTCGAAGTATTCCAAGGAGATAACACTCAACCTCACCCACACTGGAGTATTCTAAATCACCTCCTCAAATGGATCAAAGTGAGGCCGCTATTTCATAACCGTAACGTAATTTCAAGCCACCATCCACGGTCCTCCGAGCAGTACACGCTCGTAGTCCTCCTTTCAATAGAATCGAATACATAAATATCCATTCTCCACATCTGTGAGCTCAAATCCACGAAACAATTTCCACTACGCTGTCAAACAATCATGAAGAAAGCCTAACTCTGGCCTCCTTCCAAAACCCCAAGAAGAAGAGCTCTACTCCATGGTTTATTAAGTTTCTTCAGGGATTGCCCTACGATTCGGACGTTTATGCGGCCATCTAGTAGTTTCTCACGGATGATTCCCGATCCCGGTCCATCGGCAATTGTGTCGTCGTCGTCTTCCGCCGTATAGATACCTACCGGTGTGAGTCTCAGTGAACGTCTTGTTTCCATTGTTCAGATACCAATTGTCCAATCTACTCAAAACGAAGCGCCATTTGTGATTTGCCTGGGCACGCCGGACAGTGTCCTCCAAATCAGTTCCGATCACCGAAACCGACGGTGGAGGCGGTGGTTTCGGAGTTAGGTGGGTGTTAGCCCGTTCCACATCCATAACTGCCAAGAGAGAAACAAATTCTAGAGAGAGAACTTTTTGTTATGCTTATGTTTTGTTTCAAGATTTCTTAGAGCATTGTGATCGCGACATAAAAGGAAGGGATTGATGAATGGTTCAAAGTGGGGTGAGATATAGATCACCTGGAGCAGGAGTGGGAGTGAGAGCCGCTAACTCTGGAAGAATTGGAGCCTTGGCGCAGCGGTCAAATTGTCGCCGTGTGACTAGTAGGTCAGGGGTTCGCGTTGTGAAAACAGCCTCTTGCATTTCTGCAAGGTAAGGTTGCTCGCAATAGACCAACCCCCCCTCCAAAAAAAAGAAAAAATATATATATATATATATATATATTAACTTTTAATGCTTCTTTTTTTCTTAATTAGCTTTCTTAGTTTGTATTTGAGTAGATTAGATTGAAGCAAAAGTACTTGCAAGTAAACTTATGTACTTACATTTCTAATTTTCTTAATAATAACATGGTCTTGGTCTTGAACTTGATTATAGTTGGGCTTTTTTTCTTAGTCTTTTTCTTTTTGATGGAAGATAGAAATTAGATTACACAAGCATATGAGAGTTCAAGACTTCCAAGCACAGATAATATCGAATCTAAACTAAGACCAAGATAACTAACATTTTGAAGCAATAGGCCAAACCCATTGGTAGACTAGTTAGTGCTTTGTTGTCCATTTTCCTGGGTTTCATTAGCAAGGAAATCAGCAAAAACTTTGGCTTCACCATTAATGTGATCGATGGAAATTGGAGTAGGTTTTTGGTAACAAATGGGAAACTGCAGCTAAGTTCGGAGGTTAAATCGAAACTGCAGTAGCGGTTACCATTATAGAATTGACAACATTCTCGTTTTTTGGTAACAAATAGCAAATTGCAGGTATGTTTACAGAAATTTGTCCTAAGAGTAATAATAAGAGGTGGTACTAAGTGATGTTAAGTGTAGGGATAAATGAAAGAGGGTTTGAATCTTTCCATACTCCATAGTTATTAATAAGGATCTTTTGCCTAAACTTTGATCCCGCCATGAGGTAGAATTGAATACTAGGGCTTAAAGCAAGATCTCCATCTTATAATGGTGTAAACAAAGAAGTTCACAATCCTGCCTACATACTATAACTCCTTACAATCAATACACCACATATTACGGTAGGACCCCCTCTACCCTCAAATTGCAATACACCAAAGATGCCCCCGCAAGTGAGGAACCAGCTTGCATTGTCGGAAACAAGAAAGAATTGCTAGTGTTGAGCAACATCAGGGAGATATTAAAATATTGAGACCTCAGCTATAGTCTATTATCTTTGTGGTGGTTCAGTTGAGAAGAACCCGCAATCCTTATACTCCGCCCGTCTATAAAAGTTTCAAACTTCCTCTCCACATTTCGCAAAGGTGTGAAAGATGCTCATACGCTCCCACTCGTCAAAGGCACAGGGAAGATAGATCTAATGGTACTTACTTGATTTTCATCATTATCCGCATACTCCTCTTCCTCACCAGAGTCTAAAGGGTCGTCTAACGGTTAAACATTTCACTTCTCATCCTCTCCATCAAAGTTTTATATTCCATGTTGAAATGGAACATCAGTTAATACACTCGGCTATACGTTTCTTCTACTTTTTTATCAAAGGAACCTACCCGAAGATAGGGTGGCATAACCCGTATATTATAAAGCACGAAAAATCCCAGCTCCTCACCCCTAAATAACAATGTAGGTGGACATCTGACCCAATTCTACAAGCGGCTTCCAAAGAAAGGGAAGGTTAAGAAACAAAAATAAACAAATGTACTTCAGGCTTATGGAAGAAATAAGAAAGAGACAGCATGGGCCAACTTTTTAGGTGATCCCCGGGTATTCCAAAGAAATGGAATTAAACATAATAAAAATAGTGATATTTATTTGACGACCTTATCGAGCTAATCCCCACATGGTGTAGACCAGCACTAATTGACAGCCAGACTTAACATTCAAATGAAATAGATCGTCGAAGTGGAATCGAAGGTGGTGGTTGCATCTCACAAGCTAGGATAGCTACGTTATACCTGTAAGTTGGAGTATTACTAAAGTCACTAACCCTAGTTAGTAGACAGTTGTCCTCCTATTCAAAGTTAGAAACCGCAGCACTTGCATGTGTAGAAGACTTATTGTTTGTGGTAGGTCGCTATTTTCCTATACGAAGTTAGAAACCGCAGCACTTGCAGAAGAAAAAGAAGAATTATTATTGATGGTAGAATAAACTCTAGAAGCACTAGTATCCTTTTGAGTTAGTTCATGCTGATGTATGGAGACCAGCACCCGAGTCTTCTTTTCAGAAATACAACTACTATTTAGTTTTCATTGATGATTATAGTAGGTACTGTCGGTTATGTATTTACTAAGATATATAAAACAGAAGCTTATACTTCTTAAGTGCATTTTACTTAATGTGTTTCTTTTTCTTTTTCTTTTTTTTTTTTTTTTTTTTTTTTGAGGGAATACTTAATATGTTTCCACTTAGTTTAATTGTGCTGTTCAAGTGTTCAGAACTGATAATGGGTGTGGGTTTGTCAATACTGAGTTTGCTTCTTATCTCCTTAACCAAGGAACTATACCATTCATCAACTTACCTGTCCTCACACCCCGCACCCCTGAACAAGCTAGCAGGGTGGAATGCATATGCACCAAATAGAGGTAGCTCTAGAGCACTCTAACATCAAGCCAATCTTTCAATTTTTAACTGGATTGCTCATAACCAATTATCTGATAAATAGACTTCCAAAGACACTTCAAATACAAATCTTCCTTCAAGTGCTTACTCAACTCACCACCTGATTATTTTACACTTAAAGCTTCCGGTTGCCCGTGTTTTGCTGCTGGATGCCCGTGTTTTGCTTAGCTAAAGCCATATATGCCTCTCATAAATTCACTCCTAGGTAAATTAAGTGCATTTTTTTTTTCGGTATTTTCCTACCACAAAAGTGTTTCGATGTCAATACACACGAGGTTCTAGAGATGTTTTCTATGACAATGTTTTTCTTTACACATCTTCAACTTTTGATATCTCTACAAACAATGTGGATTCTTTCTTTCTTAATCCCTTTCACTCTCATTTGACTCCGCCTCATCATATATCTCCCCTTCTAACTTTTACAACTGCCACTACTTCTGAGTCTAATGTCACCTCTCCTTTGCCTTTTTTTATTTCTCCATCTTCTGCACCATCACCATTGTCTGTGCAAATAGCACATACTCACCATATGACTACCAGAGCTTGGCCTGGGATACTCAAGCCTAATACTAGATACAAAAATTATTTGGCTACTACTTCTTAAGTGATATTGAGCCTTCAACTTCTGCTCAAGCTAGTACTTGTGCTCATTGGCAAAAGGCTATGGTGGAGGAGTATTAGGCCCTTTTGACGCAACAGAGATGGAGATAGGTTCCCTAACCACCAAATAAAAGACCACATGGTGCAAAATGAGTGTACAAATCACGAGATCAGTTGATGTGAGTATGGCCACGTATAAAGGCCAGCTTATGGCTAAAGATTTCCTACAAGAATTTGGTGTAGATTACAACTATTAGAATAGCGCTTACTTTGTCTTTGTCATGTGGTTGAGAGATAAGACAGTTACGTGAGTCTAACGCTTTTCTCCATGGTCAATTACAAGAAGAGGTTTACATGTCACAACCAAAGAGATTTGTTAATTCTCAGTATCCTACACGTGTGTGCAGACTGCAAAAGAGCTCATATAGATTGAAACAGCCGCCAAGGGTTCGGCGCCGGTATACCAAGAAGTTGTGTTTTTTTTTTTTCGCAAAATGAGTTCAAGGCAAGCTATGCAGATTCTTCTTTATTTGTGTACAACACTGCAGGAGTCATATGTATGATCTTGGTGTATGTAGATAACATTCTGGTTATAGGTAGTACACTGGTTTGGTTTCATTTCTGGGCTCTTACTGAGAATAAAGACAGAGTTTGCATTGAAAGATTTCGGGAAGTTGGACTATTTTCTTGGTATTGAAGTGTTAGTGTGTTGTTCAGGTACGAAGCTGCATCAAACAAAATATGCAAGAGATTTGTTGGCAAAGACATGTATGATGGGTTGTAAACCAGCGTTACACCTACTGTGGCGAGTCTGGCGACTAGTCAGAGAATGTGAGAGCGGATTAGGTAGTTTCTAATGTTGTTACCACTAGTGACGAGAGATTCTTCAGAAGTACTATTGAAGCATTACAGTATCTCACAATCCACTAGGCTTGATTTGCAATATGATTTAAATGCGTTGTGTCAGCATATGCACTCTCCGAATTCTGCACATTTTGTGGCTTTAAAAGGGTGTTGAGATATATCACAGGTACACTTGAGAATGAGGTTTATTTTCAATCATCTTCACTGTCTGTGACAGTCACTGCTCACAGTGGTGTGGGCTGGGTGTAAAATAGACTACCTCAGGGTTTGGGAGGAAATATTGTTTATTGGTGTTCTAAGAAACAACTAACTGTGGCTAGGTCCTCCACAAAAGCCCTCCATGAAGACTGAGTACAGGGCCCTTTCTGGAGTTGTTGGTTGTCTTTTTCTGTTGACAGAATTGGGTATAAAATTTCATAAGCCACCTCTGCTCTTGTATGACAATCAATCAGCCATGGCTCTTGCTGCAAATCCAGTATTTCATGCTAGGACAAAGCACATTGAGATTGACTATCTTTTTTTAGGAGAATCATAGTTACTTTTCAGGTACAAATTCAGAACAAGTTGCTGATCTGCTTGACAAAGTCTCTGTCTCACTCTCAGTTTCCTTGCTCTTAAATTCAAACTGCAGCTCATTTGAGCTGATTTTGAGGGAGGCTGTTAGGTGAAGAATAGAAATGTTGTGGGTGTGGTGTACTTTGTGGAAAGTGCAGGGTTTAAGTTGTAAGCTGTGTAGCTAATTCTGTTAGCTGTTGAGTGCAGAGTCAGCACTGTTAGTGAGTTAGGTATATAAACTCACTGTTACTGCATTTAGAATGTTAATGAAGTCATTCCCAAAAGAAGTTAGTGACGTCTTTCCTAATTCTCTCACTACCTTCTTCATTTTCTTCCTTTTTACGTCCCCGGCGCCTATCTGTGCGCATAAATCAAAGTTGATAGACGAAATGGTTGCTATGATCATAATTTAAGAAACAGAGTTAGATTCCAGAGGTGGTGTAAAGAATCTGAATTAGATTTGCAAATATCCTTGCAAATAATTTGTCGGGAACACGGAAGAATACCATATACTTCACTTTTGGAGTTCATTCTTTTTATTCTGGTATACAACGCTGATCCTCAACTTGTAAAGTGGATCAAAAAAGGTTTCCATAACAAATGAAGAGCCACAGTAATTTCTAACTAAAACCAACAGAGGACTGAGAGGAGCCATGCCATTAATTTGAAGCTAAAATAACGTACCTTGATAACCAAAACAGGGCCCACTGCATTAACTTCATAAGCCAGCAATAATGATGATTTTTGCACTTTGCTCAATGTGGTTTCTGCACATTGGAGAAGATTAGTGTAGTTTGCATTCCTAAGAAAATGTAGACTGTAATTGTCAAAAATATATGACAAAGGAATTCAGGAAATCTATACCTGGCTGCAAAATACTCGGTATTGAGAGGATCCCTGATGCATTAATAAGGAGGTTCAGAGACCCATATTTCTCTCCAATAGACTGAGCTGATGCCTGGTTTGCACCAGTCAGATGGGTTATAAAACTGATCACAATGTAATTCTAAAACCAAACAACACTTCAGTTCCTAAAGGAGCAAAGCTTGTAAAGTTAATAAGCCTCAAACCTAGCACAGCCATAACTTCAAATTTTTGTAATTTTGTGTTTGAAAACATTATGTACTAGACAACAAGCCATTAAGATAAAAAGATAAACAGACAAGTCAAGTATCATCCAGGTCCTGGAGGTGCTATTAACAAATCCTTGATATGACGTTTGATTTGAATAGAAAACCCAGTTAGCTAAAAGGAAATCACCTCTATGGTACTTTCATTAGTCAGATCTAATTGCAAAATGCTAAGCCGTTCCGCAAACTTTTTTTTCAAGTCAAGAAGCCCTGTTGCAGTGTTAGGACTTCGGCATGTTGCAACAACATGCCCTTTATCATTTTTCTCCAGCAATTGCTTCACCTGTGCACAGAAGAACTAAAATTACCAGGTGAACTCCTCTTTGCATGGAAGTGACGAAACGGGAAAGAGACAAATTACTGGAGTTTCACTTAACCAAGGAATTGATACAAAACATGGTAAGACAACAAAGTGAAATGAAGTTGCATCACAAGTTTCTTGTTCAGGCTTTTCTCGAATATTTACTATGAGTTATTTTAATTTCTGTTTGTTGGTTTAAGTTCTGCTGGATCGATTTATTCATGTGTTCTAGGTGTAAGTCTGGTAGTTACGTAATTACATGATCTCTGAAATACTGTAAATAAGATCTTCTAATGGACCAAATACTGATTGATGTTTTTAGTAGGAGTTTTTAGTAAGGTTTACTTTTTAATTGGTCAAAAGTTACTCAACTCAACAGTTCAGGTTGTCCTATATTCCAGAATGGTAGTAGCACAGAATCCATAACTATGTAAGTACTTGCTCTATTCAATAGTGAATGAATCATTGAAAATTATGTTAAAATTTTGAAGAGTCTGAAGCATCGGTATGAGTCAATTTAGCTTTACCTAAGGGGCTTATTAAGCATAGAAATTATCTGTGGCAGAGATAGCCGAAATTTATGGGCTTGAATAAGGGGGGCGAATTCAAAATATTAGGGATACTGGGAACCCAAAATTGTTTTCATGATTTGAAACCGAGAGAAAATATCCCAGTTTTAATGTTGAGAGAAAACCGAAAGATGGACTCTTGATTTCAATTGGCCAACGGCAAGTTGAAAACCAAGTTTGATTTTCTACATCTACTGTTCAAATTCTAAACAAGTTAAAAAACATGTTTCGATTCTCGAACGGCGCCTCAAACACAAGAGAACTGTTGGACCAAAAAAATAATAGAACACAACCAAAAAAACATAGAAAATAATAGAACACAACCAAAAAATAACCCATAGAACTCACCCCTATCGTCTGCCTAAAGAAAATGTGCATTCTGACTTGGTGACTGCCCTCGACCCACCTAAACTCCAACAACCTTTCAAAAACCCTCCTTCAGAGCTTTCTCAAACATCCATCTGAGGACCTCAATGACAATGATACCACTAAAACAACTAGAGGATCCCCTTTCTCAAACCACTGGAAGACTGGGAAAAAAAATAGAAGTTCTATCACAAGAATACAAAATCATTAAGGATACAAGACTTAATCAAACCTAACCACAGCGTAGGAAACGTAAATACACCCAACAAGGCCGATAGAACAGTGCACCCCAACTGACCTAATAAGTGAAGTATGAGTGCTAGGCTTAAAAAGGTTTAAAACTAATAAGCTAGAAGCCCGTGCAAGTAGCGGAGGAGTCAAATTCAACCATATCCGAAGACAAAAATATCTATACGTAAAGAGACTCCAAGGCTGCTTAATTGCTCTCAGCCAATGTAGGGCTTCTCTAACTAAATGAGAAAACGGAAATTGAATAGTTGGAGGCTGTTCAATTTTTTTCCACTAAAAATATAAAATAGAAGAAAAAATGAAAAAAAAAATGGCTAGAGAAGCTCTTAAAACACTTATATCCTCTTTAAAAACACTTTCTTCCCGTTTCTCAAAAAAAAAAAAAAAAAAAAAAAAAAAAAAAGAACACTTGTACCCGGAGTGGTAATTTAGGTGCTCCTAGAGCAACTAAAAATTCTCCAAGGGCCAGAAATCAAAATTTGATGACTACTTTAAGTACTAATCTAACACTGTACACGGAGAACGACTTGTCAGGGGGCCATGTAAGGAGTGGGGCCCCCGTAGTTCGATCTTTCAAAACAAAACCAGTAGGTGAGAACTCAGCAGTATGATTATGGGTTTCACATAATTTAGCAACAGATATCAAGTTTTGTTTGATGGAAGGAACACATAAAACCCCAGATAAGGAAAAACATGAGGGCCATGCTCAATAGAAACAGAACCAATATGAGTAATCGGGAGACCTGCACCATCACCAATCATGACGTCCTTATTGTGTTTATAAAGCCGATGAAGTGAGATTCTGCAGACATGATGTGATGTGATGAGTAGCCCCACTGTCCAAGATCCAAGTGGGAGTAACAGGACTGGGTGCAGAAGGAGCAGTGCCGAAATTGGCCCCAGCAGGAGGCTAGTAGGATCCGAACGGTGGAGTTCCGGAGTTACACAGTACTGAGGGCAGTCCTTGATCTGATGACCCTGAGCATTGCACCCGTGACAAAACCCCTTAAAGGGTTCGAGAGTGCGAGGACCAGAAGACTGCTGCTGCGAATTGGTCGAGTTCCATTGAGAAGGAGGAGCCGGCCAGGGGCTGAGTTTGAGGCGCCGGCCACTGTTGTGGCGGAGGGGCCAACCAGGGCTGCTGATGTGGTTAGGAGTGTTGCGGCTGACCACGGTTGCATCCCTTGTTTATAGTCGAAGGCTCAGTGCTATAGTTTGCCGATGCAGGAGAACCTTTGATCGGACTCTGAAAAGCGTAAGCTCCGGATGATAGAGTTTCTCAAACAACTCCATAGCCAATATCAGTGTCTCTGGTGGTTTTGATTGCTGCAACCACTGGATAGTAGACCTTATTAAGGCCATCTAGGATGCGATCGACAACATCAGCTTCATTCATGGGTTTGCGAAAGGAGGGCTAACTCATCAGCTTTGTGTTTAACAAACCGGAGAAACTCTGCAATTGTGCGAGTTCGTAGAAGAGGTCGCTTCAGGTGCTCCCTGATCTGCATAATATGACTCTCGAAGGTTTGGCATAGATGTTGCGCAGTGTAACTCGGATCTGAATCGCAGATTGTGCTAGTGCGACATGGGAAAACGTCGTCGGTGTGAGGGTATTGACGAGGTACGCGGCGACAAGTCCCAGGCGATGCAGCTAGGGTTAGGGACAACCTGACCAACGACCACAGGAGTGGACGTGGCGGTGGTGGGATTGGAAACACCAGACACCGCTGGTGCGGTTCCGGAGTCATGCCCGGAAGAGGCGGCGACCCTCAAGGGTGTCGTCGTGGCGGCTGCCTCGGTGGAGTGGCCGGAGAAGCCGTCGAACTGAGCAGTGTGGGCGGCGACGGGATGATGGTGCCGTCGATGAAGCCTGCGAGTCAGTGCCCACGCAAGGTGAAGAGGGTTTGGGATTGCCAAAGGACCTAGTTGCGGACATCAAACTTCAGGAAAAAAAAAGGTGGAGATGGTCCATTACTTCCCGCAACAACTGAACAATTGCACGGGAAAATATAACATTTTGCATTCTCATTTACATTTCTTCACTCAGTCACCCGTCACTTTAATGAGTAATGCTATATGTCCCAAAACATTTGTCCTAAATACATCCCAAATAGTTCATGTCAATAACATGAACTTTGATAGTGGTGGGACCATGTTGTTGAAAACATATGCAGTAACCTAATACCCATATCACAAACTTGTAAAATAGCAAAATTTGACTCTCTGTTGGCCCTAAATGTAAGTCCTCTCTCTCTCTCTCTCTCTCTCTCTCTCTCTCTCTCTCTCTCTCTCTCTCTCTCTCTCTCTCTCTGGGTAGCATAACTGGCAGCACTAGAATAGGTAAACTTTCACTCTCAAAGTAATTGATTAACCATATGCATTAAGGAGGACCAAGACAGGCTAAATGATCAGAAACTAAAAATTACAAGTATGCAACCAAGACTAGGAGCTAATGAAGTAGAATTAATTTGAACTTAGCTGAGTTATCAGTATCGGCATAAATGGCGAGAAAAGTTATAGTACTAGTATGTTTTCCAGAAGGCATTAAGTAGCAAGCAAGCGAGCGGGAAATGAAGCATTGTAGAAGAATACTCACAAATTCAAGGCCGATTCCTCGGGAAGCTCCTTGAACCATTGAGACCCTTTGGATTGCAGAAGCAGAAGAACAACAAAAGAGGGATGTCATCACTCTGCTTGATCTGAGAGATGACGTTAGTCTGAGTACCATCGGCAGAGCCTGACGGCTGAGAAATTGAACCATCGTCGCAACCCCAACCACCACCACAAACAGCAACGCTTTAATCCAGAGAGAGACATGGATCGATCTTCTTGCAACACGTCCCAACACCAACCCCCAAACCTACCTTTACTCTTTGACAAAAGACTCGGGCCACAGTCAAAGAGGGAAGGTCACCAGGCAACTTTAATACTTACTTCCTCCGTTTCTTATCTTTCTCTTCGCTTTGACTTTTTGACTCGTATCTGAATCACTTTGATCGGGTGATTTAGATCGCAAGACGATATAATTTTTTTCATCATATTAGAGAACAACTTTTACTTTATAACACCATAAAAAAATTGTCAAAATATTACATCGTTTTGCTACCAGAATCACCGGGTCAAAATATTTGCCCCTGTGAATAGTGGTAAAAATCAAATAAGTAGAAAGAGATGGGACGGAATCGTAGTTTTTATAATTTAATGATAATTCTTTTAAGCAAAATCTAAAAAAAGATAGTTTTTTTTTTTTTTTTGAGAAATAAAAAAAAAAAAAAAAAAAAAAAAGATAGTTCTATGCACTATAGGATCAATATATTTTTTTTATCTCTAGTTTTTTTCTCTCTCAGCCACCATTATTCCTTGCGATACTTTTCCATAAATGTGTTACTCTTTGAAGAACTATTAATACTTCCTTGTCGCATATATATTTTTTCCCTGGTTAATTTATTTATCTATTTTTTTTGAAATAATTTATTTATCTAATTTTTAGCTTCATTTGTTACTCCTTTATTTGTAGAACTAGTTATGGTAAATGAGTTATTTTTTATAAACATGTATTGATCTAACAAATTGTCTTTCATGTATGATTTTATTATATTAGTAATTAAGATTAGAATATTAAAAATAGTGAAACTGAAATATATATTATTTTTATTATTTGATGTAGAATTTAATTGACTTGGCTAAAAAATTGAGAAGTGAAAAACTTGAGTCTGAAAAGTTGGTGGTTGTTCGATTTTCTTCATCAGAATAAAGAATGGAAGAAAAATAGAAGAAATTGTTGAAGATGCTCATGAATACCCGGAGTGATTCTTTAGGTGCTCCAAGAGCAACTAAAACTCTCAAATTGTCAAGGGGTAATTGGTCATCCAACCTCACCCAAATTTAAAATTATGCATCTAACCACGGAGGCCAAAAAAAAACAATTTTGCCCCTCATAATATGTCCGATTTTATATTAGGGCAATTCTAGAAAACGGGGTCAAGGTTTTAGTACAAAATTTTTGGGGCCAGAATGAGATAATCAAAATTTATCACTGCACACGAACTCGTCTATAAAGGCTTATACTATGTTGTTACAAGTAGTAGTTCCCAGTTCACAGTTGGTTTCACTTGCTCGTATACGGCGCACGCAACAATTGCTCATCAATATTCGTCGGAGATTGAGAGTGACGAGCAAGATGGAGGTTGGAGGGTCTGATTCCGATGGACGGGAATTTAGGAACGCGGAGGAGATGTGGAGCGAAGAGGTCGGAGACCACCACAAAAAGGCTGAATGGTACCGCCACGGAGTTGGCTACTGGGAGGTACCCCTATTTTTCTGGTTGTTGTTTTATGCTTGTTATCCTTCTAGGCTATATAAACCCTTCTTGTGCCTCCATCAAGTCCCTTGTAATTTATTTGTACATGAAACAATGAAAACCAACTATGAAGGCTATATAAACCCTTCATGTGACACCCACATCAAAACCAACTATGCTTCTGAAAGTGTCGCAAACTGCAAACAATAGGCCTAAACTCAATGTTATGAATCATATTGGAAATTTAACAATCAAAATAAAGTTTGGTAGAAGTAATTAAAATCATATAAGAGAATTAAAATTATACCTTCATTGCTAAAGATCTTGTTTATTGGCGAAATAGATAATTCTCAGAAGCTGAGAGTGGAGGCAGAGCATCTTCTTTTAACCACTGTAACATCGCTTTTAGATAGGTGACGCGATTTCTTAACGCGTATGCGCAAGTGCACGGTCAAGTAATATAGGGGTGGTATTTCAACCCCGAGTTATCGATCCCACGAGGACAGACTCGAGACTATTTACAGGAAGAAAGAATTTTGATAGAAGAGGTTAACGCCCCCAAACAAGCGACTGAATTAAAATAACAACTAAATAATATTTTTTATTTATTTTTTTATTTTTAAAGAAGTAACGATGGAGAAACTAGGCAATCTCTCGATCACCTCGGGACTGCAGACGAATTCTGGATAGCTAAGTAACACGTTAACTCTATTCTAAGTTAAGCCGGGTAATAGCGATGACAATCTCCTGTCGGTCTCATGAGTCTACCGGTCTGTTCTAGTAGGCTAACTACGTGCACGTGAACGGGTCCTATCGGTCCACCGTTGCATGAAACAGTCGAAATAACCTACCGAATCTACCCACACTACGGCCAATCCTAACACTTCTCCTTTTCGGTCTCAGTGATTCGGGATTGTGTTCAAGTTCTCATCACAATTAGTTTAAGTCACTGTCGTGCACTCATCTAATTAGCTAGTACATCCGGGTAGCTACTCCATTCATACTAAAGATTACGCGTAGAACGAGAACAATAACCTAGACAAAGATTAACATTAAGCAAGAACATGATTCAAGAGTAAACCCTAGTTTCATTGATAGTCAAATCGTGACCTAGGCGTGTCAATAGCCTAAACTCATTAACAATATCAAGAAAATAAAATCCATTCAATGAGTCACATCCATAAGCATGAAACAAAGTCTAAAACCCGGGTAAACAACCGTCTACATGAACCCTAGGCTCTCATAGAGACGCCTAGCAAAGTATTTAGCTAATAAGAATCAACCAAACAAAACAATAGAGTTTCTCCATACAAGATTGAGAGAAGAAGAAGTAATCAAAAACCTGGATCTCCAATGGTGGAGTAGATTTCTTCATCCGTCTTCGTCTCCCTCGTTCGTCTTCCGTTCCTCCTCCTTCTTGATGTGCGTGCCCCTTGTTTTTTTCCTCTTAGGTCGTTTTTAGACCTCTGGCAAGTGATTTCACGTCATTACTTCTTCAAAATTGCGTTATGGCCCCAAAACTTTATTTTTCATTTCTGCTTCTAATTCGTGGGAATTGGATTTCAATTCCTGCGAATTACTTTAACTCTTTGCACGCTGCTGTTCTCCTGTGAATTACTTTCCAATTCCTGCGAGTTACATTGCAATTCGTGGGAATTACAGTCCAATTCGTGGGAATTGCTTCTGACTTGAATCTCCATTCTGCAACTTCATTCTAATTCGTGGGAATTACATTCTAATTCCCACGAATTACAATCCACACACATCTGCAATTTGCAATTCCTTTCTAATTCTTGGGAATTACAATTCAATTCCCAGGAGTTACATTTCAATTCCCAGGAATTACTTTTGCCTGCAGCTTCTTCACATCTCTTTCCTTGGCCATTTCTTCATGCTCTTCCATTTCCGAAGCTCGTTTCCGGTATCCGATCTTCTCCTCAGCCTCCGGTACCTGCAACTCACAACACGAGCACACACCGGCATCGTATGTGACAATAAAATAGCTCAAAATAGTACGAAAACGCCCGGATTTAAAATTAAGTGCTCAAAGCTAAACTTCTACATTTTCACCACTTTCATAGTGCAAAACTCAAATAATCAACCCGGGAATCACACAAAACGGTATAAAACGTATATGGAATATAACTCTAATGCAGAGTTATCAATAGGTCAAACCACTATCTCTAATGTGAAGCAAACATGAAATGGAGTGCTACTATAGACTTGGGTTAAGTTGAGAATGTGGGTATGTTTTGGAATCGCTAATTTGAACTTTATATAATCAGTTAGGGGGTAGGAGTTCTAGGGCATAGTGGAGAGTCAATCCCTGTTAAGACAAGTTAACCCATGCGATTATCTCTAGTAACGCATTCGTAAGGATGAGTAAATGTTTTGTTGAAGGGCATTTTAGAAATATAAAATATGACAGGCTTCTATATTTGATTTCACCAGACTCGACGTTGGCTTTCTCTATGAGTATAGATATATTTTTTTTATCAACTTCGGAAAATTGAGAAGGGGGCTATGTACTGTTTTCATATGGATCTCCCAATGGTTGTGTTTGTTTCACGCATGAATATACTTGAATGTATACACATTTATTGGTTTTAACATTCTACATGCCTTATTCAATTTGTAAAAAGCACGTGGAGGCATCTGTTGATGGAGTACTGGGTGGTTATGGGCATGTCAATGAGCCAGACATTAAATCCAGTGAGGAATTTCTCAGTGTGCTTATGAATGATCGATATGCAGATGGCAAGAAAACCCATAGCCTTGTCGCTCTAGGTAATAACATGTATACTACGCTCTTGTTTCTCCAGTCTACAGCTACACCAGTATATAATGATTCTATGCGTAAATTTCATGAAGACTATTGGTTTCAGTGTTTCATTTTATTCAAGAGATAGAGAATGGTGGGACCTTTCTCTAACCAAGCAGAGAAGGAGGGGCAGTAGTTGTTGTCATTTCTTATTTGACATTTTCACCTTATCATTTCAGTGTTTATTATGTAAAAGGGTCCCTTCAAGATAATCACAACGTTTGCACTTGAGAAGAAAATAATTTGAACGAGAATTAATTGACTGAAAATACTAATTGCAGACTTGTTATCACAATATAACTCGTAGGTCCTTTTCACGCAAATCATAAAATCTTCTGAAATTATTTTCAGCCGTAGTAGCTCACAAACACCCATTGCCATAGCTCTAAACTCAGCCTCTGCACTCTGATTTTTGCTTCTCCATGTTACCAGATTGCCTCCGAGATATGTAAAATAGCCTGTAGTTGATCTTCTATCATCAATTGGTCGAGCATATTTCGAATATGTCTTTCCCTCGTATAGATAACACTCATATCCCTGGAGCACCTTTCTGGTTATGCAGAATTTGACGTATGGCTCCAAGGTGTACTTCTTTTGAATTGTTCATCAATTGACTCACTACTCCACCATATATCAGGTCTAGTATGAGAAAGATATTTTTACCGGCTAATGTCTGATAGAATTCTCTGTCGACAATCGCATCCTGTGGCGCTGTGGCGCTTCACTGAGCTTATGGTTATGATAATAGGTGTTCCCACAGGTTTGCACCCTAGTTATTAGTCTCGGTTAGTAAATCCAGAACATGCTTCTGTTGGGATATAAAGATCCCATGTCGTGAGTGAGCCATCTCAATGCGAAGAAAGTATCTTAATCTGCCAAGCTCTTCGATCATGTGCAACAAACATATTCTCGATGCTTCAGTTCCTTGCACGCCATTTTCTGCTACTATTATATCATTCACATAAATTAATAAAGTCTCAAATGTTTGATAACTAATGTGTGATCCCCTTGACTTTGTTTGTAACATAATGTCTTCGTAAAATCAAACTGATTTTGTTTGACTGTTGTGTCACATCTTAAGCTCCTCTTAAAAAACGCTCCCAAAGCTTCATTGCGTGACTCATAAGTTTTATACCTCAACAACTAGATCAAATCTGAATATCTCACTTGTTCTTAAATAGAGGCTCCAATGTACTCTTCTCCCATTTTCTTGCACTTCAAGATTTTATTAAATAGACTAGTCAACTGTACTACCCCTATGTCGCCAACGACATCCACACTTCGATAGATATCCATCTTCCTACAGCCTTTTCATCTTCTTCAACGCATCTTTTACCTCTATTTTTCTAATCATACAAGTGAATATATAGTTTGAGCACAAACTAAAGCAACCAAGGTCGCCTAACCTCAAGTTACCTGAATGGTTTTATTTTACGAGATTTCTCTAACCAACTTCTCCACCTTTCCTTAATCTCTTCATCGATAGCCAAAACTGTCATTGCCATCCTTAATACACTTAACGTAACTCAAGTCCTTCACTTTCCTCTCTCTAATTCTTGCCATTTTATATGTACTCCCCTTACCATCCTTAGAATTTAGTCTTTCACAAAAAACATCAAACACTCTCACCTTAGCCTATCTCACCACTTTCAAAGTTTCAGTTTAGCAACTTTTCTATCTCTCTAAGGTCTCAATATTCGAGCTAGTAAATAAGACTTCGCGACACTGTGTTTTTGTTTTAACGGGTTTTCAGAGCTCGTCATTCCATCACCATGTTTCCTTAGATTGTGGTTCATTTTCCTTAGATTCGCCCAAAGTGCTCATTGCTGGCCATCTAATACAGCTAGCCATCTCGCCCCTCATAACATTAGGTTCTTTTTTAGTATGGCATATTCCCTCCTCGAACATCCGACTTCTTAAAACTTCCTAGTTAACGCCTCTCAAATTCCACCACCTAGTATGTGGGTTCCTAGTTCCTGGACTGCTACTCTGCTAGTCTTCCATCTCCTTATACAAATGTTCCAAAACCAAAAGTCGATGTTGGGTGGTCAAGCTCTTAATGTCCATAACTTTACATCCTAGTGCATCTCCAATAGGCTAGTTATATGGAAGGTGTATGTAAAATATAGATTAGTTTGAAAAAAGTGTAGCTCCAATAGATAGCTACTTCGCTAGGTATTTTAACGGATAGGTAAATGCCTTGCTACTTCCAGCGAGCTAATTCACGTTCTTAAATTTTTTTTCTTTTCGAATTTGTTTTAACGTACATCTTAAACCACGTTCCCTACATTTTCGGAACATTTCCTTCATGATCATTGGGCGTTTGTGGCTTTAGGATCGCCTACTTTCTAGTTTCAGCTTTGAGATAAACATTGAAGAGTTTTTGTTTATTAAAAACATCTTTTAGACATTCAAAACACTTTTAATGTAGGATTCATTTTGTTTTCAAATGATAGCACATGTTTCAAAATTTTAAGGTGATATGGTTTAAATCAATTCACAACTCTATTAGCTCATTATCTCTAATAATAAGTTATTTTATTGTATTTATTTTTTTACGTTATAAATGTTAATGCTTGAAACCATAACATTTCCGTTATTTTTGTATCTGGTTCAAATCAAAGGTCCTAACAAAATAAATGAATGTGTTTTTAGTGAAAACTTGCTCTGCACCACTGGAGAAAATTGTAAAAGAGATGGTTAGTGAAAATACATAACTACATTTTTAGGTCAAATATAGTTAACTTTTAACTATCATTATTGGAGATGTTCTTTACCCATTCTTTTTTATCGTCTCTCCTCGTAAGACAAAAGTCTATCTCGCAAGTGTTGTTACACTTTAAAGCTTAAAGTAATTAAGTGTCCATCTCTCTTCTTAAAGGACGTATTCGCCACTACTAAACTCTGTGCCAAAGTGAATTCCTAGATGTCACTCCCCTCTTCATTCTTCTCTCCGACACCAAAACCTCAATGTATTCTCTCAAAAAGGTTGTAATTCCTCCCAACATGCGCATTAAGATCTCCACATATAACAAGTCTCTCCGCTTGGTAACTCTAGTACTAGCTCGTCCAATTCCTCCCAAAATTGTCTCTTAATAGCGTCTTCTAAGTTCTAACCCGACTTGTGGTGGAGGGGCACTAACATCTTGTGGCACTACTTCCAAGAACTAGCATCAAAGTCATAGCCGCACTATAATCTGGTAAGAACAAGATCAGAACAAAAAAATCTCATTTGGCAAAAGGCTTAACTTAAAAGTTAAGAATGCCTCTCAACTGGAGAGGGAGATGGGGAGAGAGATACCCCAGTTCACAAGAAGGGCGGAGAAAGGAGAGGGGGAGAGAGACACCCCATTACAGAAAAAGGGGAGAGAGATAGAGAGCACTTGCTCTTAGTTGCTGCTGTATCCCTTCGGTTGCAGAGAGTTTGCTGTGTCCTTTCTATTCGAGAGAGTTTGACAGAATTGAATAGTTGAATTTTGTGGTTAAGAAGGAATCCACATCCTTTTTATACCACATCCACTAGTTAACTGCATATTAGACATTAGTTTTTAAGTTATTTCATCTAACCCTTCAAAGTTTCAAAAGTTTTACAGAAGACACCCACATGATTTTTAAACATTACAATACAATCGTATCCCATCCGTGTCCAACCCATTGTAAAAAGACCGGAGTACCCCGACACGCCAGGTTGCATGTCCGACTCGTATTTATAGGTGTCCGATCCAGATCCGCATGTCCGATCTGTATCCACAGGTTATGGCCCCATTTTTGAAGTATCCGTGCTTACTAGTTATGATATGTGGAGAGGTTGAGAGTGCATATGCTGTAGTGTTAGAGAAGGGGAATAGAGAGACAGCAAGTGAGGGGCTGAATTGAATTAAGAAGAAGAATGCCAGGGGCCTAGATTATGAGATCTGCCATATTTGGTGAAATGACTTAAAGCCCCTAATGTACCGATCTTAACGTGATATCTCAATTGGAATGTAAAAAACATAGGTATTATTGGTGAACAATTAGAAAAATGGAAAACATGGGTACCAAGTGAAAGTTATGCCAAAGACAGATGCCGCCAGGTACCACGGATGTATTTGAGCCTAACCAGTGATCCATTCTGTTATATCTTTTATATCCTCGAAATTAGTCACTGGATCTCAGTTATTTGTGAAATCGGTCACTGTATCTACAATTTTTTGTCAAGTTTATGATTTGACTGCTTTACTATTGCCAACTATAGATTCTCACTGATGCCTGAAACTCTTGTAGACTGCGGTGCTGGTATAGGGAGAGTCACCAAGAATCTTCTGATAAGATACTTTAATGAGGTGACTGCTTTTCCTTTTATGAAAAAAAAAAAACTTCTTTCTCCTTCCATCTGGTGTCAACTAGAAGTTTCATGATGCATACCAAGTTATGAACTAACTTTCCAACACTTGTATCCTTAAACTTGATCTTCATGTACTTGTAAGGTTGACATTGACTTAAAAGCGCCCCATGATAATGCGCTTTATAATCTATGACATGTTAGGAACTGAAAGCAGTCTTGCATCCGCTGTATTGACAATTTCTTCTGGCTATTTGGGCCCTTTCAGTTCAACTAGTTGATAGCCTGCACTAGTTCTCGATTTCATATCGTTTAGATTCCGTTTGTGTCTTCAAATTTGGTATAGATAATTAGGTGAAAACCAACATTTTCCCAAAAATATTGTGTGAAAGTATTTACCAATTATTCAGTTTGAGTCCTCTTAAAAAAAAATTATTCAGGTTGAAGTATAGAAGGTGGAAACTATATTTTATTTTCTTAGATTTTCTGCAGAAAAAAGACGTGTGATACAACAGGCAAAGATTACAGCCAACTAATCGACAGATTAAGAGATGATAATTTGAAAACTTCTTCAGATATTTCAAACGACATGCTTTTGTAAGTGATGATACATGTATAAAAGTTATTTTATTTGCTAAAATATCTGCAGAGAAAAAATCATGCAAATGTTAAAAGAGTACAGCCAAATAATTGACAATGTGCATAAGAAACTATAATTTTAGAGACTTCTTTATTTGTGTTATTTTAAGCCTGTATGTTTCTGTATTTTAGTGATGTTACATGTCTAATCTCAATCATAGTTCAATATGTATTGGAATCCCATAACTTATACCAAACAACCTCAAAGGAAAAATATGAAGTCGCCATTATAGGGTGAACAAAATCGACATCTATTTGGTTCTCATGGTCATGCCAAGTCTAGTGGAAGAAGATGAACATAGTATTCTTATATGGGCATGGTCTTTTCTTATCTCTTCCGGAGAGAACTTGTTTGTTACATAGTTTATGAACTGAAGTTATTACTCTGGGACTTGGACTCGGACTCGGACTCGGATATTAAAATGATGGGGAAAGAAGCATGATAATCTAATATTGATCAAAAAAGTAGTAGAAGAGATATAGTTGTTACAACTCTCCTGGATGAATTCAGTAACTTCTCTTTTGGTCTCGTTGCTAACAGTGTCCTTGAGGGGTGTCCCTGTCTCCTTCTCTGATGGCTGGTGCCCTGGTGTTGACGTTGGTGGAGTGTCGTTGGTGCTGTAACGTCTGACATTAGTCTCACCATGGACGAGGGAAGAGAGGAGACTTAAAGTTATGAGTGTAATTGCGATAGTTAGAGCAGCAACAAGGGTTGGAGAAGGTGAAGACACTTGTGAGGAGGTAGAGAGTTGTGGTGGTTAAACGTGGTGCGAAAGTGAGTTGAAATTGCAAGAGAGCAAAATAAAGAAAAATTGCCGGGGACAAGTACTTGTTGCGTGGTGACTGACTTGGGAGGGAGGGAGGGAGGGAGGGAGATCCTACTTGTTTTTTCTGTTCTCGTGTGTCCTTAAGTGTCCCATGATGTATAAGAATCTTCATATATCCATATGAGCAACGTGAAGTAGATTATCCAAATCATATTGTTAATGCATGAACTATTCTTCTTATTAGATTAGAGATGAAGGCTCTTCTCCCCAGTCACTAACTATTTAGATTGTTCCAACCTTCAACATATTTGTGTTATAAAGCAGTTAGATGCCCAAATTAAGCTGACTCGAACATTGTTATAGTGTTACGTAATATTTGTTCCGAGACACGGTATTTATGAATCATGTTTTATCTTATTCGGACGTCCCAAAATCAATGTCACTTTTCTCAAACATGTAGCTTTTATTCATTTATTTGTAATCAGTACTTCCATCTTAAACTGTATATTAGATTCAGTGTAATTTCAAGCATTTTTATGCAGGTACCACAACTAAAAGATTAGTCAACACTCATGTCCAACCTTCTTAAACTCTGACCAATCCCACTTGTCATTTAAAAGCGGACGAAGAGAGAATTTTGTTTTATTTGTTACAGTTCCACATATATAAAAAAACCCGCAACATGACTTTAATATTGTGATTCTTTTAGGTTGATCTTGTGGAGCCAGTATCACACTTCCTGGAGGCAGCCCGTCAGAATTTGGATCCAGAAAAGCTGATGGATATAGATTCCCATAAAGTGTCTAATTTTTTCTGTGTCCCCCTTCAGGTAAAATTCTTGACAAGAATTTTGATGAACTGCTTCGTCTATTGGAGTGATACTTTACTTTTAGCAATGTGGCAAAGTACGTAAGATTTATGTAACGACCCGAGCAAATTACTGGATTACTGAAACAACCCTGGAACCTACGACTCCTTGCTAGTACAACCAAACGATAATCCAAAGAAATTATTTCAAAAGTAAAAGAGAAACCCTGCTTACATTATTTAATGTCAAGATAACAAAACATTGTCTAAATCGAAAGGAAAAGTTACTAAAGTGATGATGCTAGCCATGTCCTAAACTTCTACTCGTGCGCGCGTTTCCTCCCCAGCTAGCTTGTTCATAATCTGCTGTTTTCAAATGGCAAAAGCCGACGCAGAAAAACAGTTATATGTAAAAACTGAGTAAGCCTATACAACAGTATGTAAAAACAGCGTTTTGGCTACAAGAATGGAGTAGATATAACTGGAAAGATTCACATTTTAACTTATTAGTTGAGCTGAGGCGTATTAAAGCCCAGCGGGTACGCATGCCCACAGAGAGGTCACGGGCAATAATATCATCAGTCCATCCCAATTCACTCAGAGCGTTTGTGGGTAGCCCGAAACTACCCCGCTCACCACATAGCTAAACGACCTTAAGTGTCGACACCCTATACAGTTGTGACCCACACATGCATAGGTAGTACTCTATAGCTTTCACAATATAAAAACTTGTATAGGGTAGGGTATGAAACCGAGGAGGATCGTCTTACATGCGCTTCCGGTCGTAGCCTTCACACACATCCTCTGTACATCGCCCCATTTCATTTATCGTTCATTAATATTCCACAAGATCATGCTAGTAACCATTGGCTCGAAATTCAAAAGTAACCGCATATTTTCAAAGAGATATTTGCAAGAGAAATTTCAAAAAATTCAAGACTTTAAACCATTGTTTGAAACACAAGTAACACACGCCAAGGCACATTTTGATAGTTAAAGTATTGTGCGCATAAACTTACTTGATAAAGGAGAGAGCTTCTCACACGGAAGCTAGCACGAAATCGCTACTCGTAGTACGGATCCTCAAAGACCTCGCCTCCTACGAACTCGGAATCTACAATAGCAATCGTTAATAATTAAAGAAATCGGAATCTTCGGTGACCTATGAAGCAACCACTTAGTAGTAAGTTGGAGTCGGTAGTTAGTCTCATTGTCTTGATCTTTGCTCATTCTTTCTATCTCGTAGGTGAGGTTTTTCTTACTGATAATATTTTTATTACCTGTGAAAAACTGAAGTTCTTTGTTACTAATCTGGTTTAATTACTGTGTAGTACAATCCATAGCTGGTGTTTAAGTCATTCTGAACTTGGTTGGCTTGTCCAGTGTATTAACTATTACCAACTTTGTATACAAATAGATGTGTGTGTGTGTGTGTGTGTGTGTGTGTGAGCGCGCGCGCGCGTGTGTGTGTACGTGTGTGTGTGTGTGTGAGTATCCTTCTTAATTAAATGCATGATTACGAGTTTTGGTTATCCTAGGATTTCACTCCAGAAGCTGGAAGATATGATGTTATATGGGTTCAGTGGTGCATCGGGCATCTCTCAGATGATGATTTTGTCGCATTCTTTAAGAGAGCAAAGGTAATTATCCTGCTTAAAAATTATATTATTGGAGAAAAAGAATTATTTGGGAATAATTCTAAAGTTACAGTGATCTTCAATTATTAACCTTATGCGGTGTGTAAAACTTAAGATTTCAGTACCTATGTTAATTCTTGTTCTTTTGTGACCTTAAATATGCTTTCTGGATCACCAGCTAGTAAAATTTGCCAATTCCCTTGAACTGAATACTTTCTTAATTATCATGTCGGAGCCTCAAAGTTGTGATTTTCTACTACACTGATTATGCTGCTATAATTGTGTAGAATTTTATTGCGTAAAATCTCATTTCCTTTTACGTTCTCATTGCTGCCATATCAGCGATGAAACAAGGCATTGCACTCATGTAGGAGTTAAAAGTCTGTCTTGACTTTCATGTCTGAAACAGATGTTACGCATGCTTGCATGTACAGTTTCCTTATATATTCTAGGTAGAACAACTTTTATGGGTTAATATGGTTGATTTTGTGTGTCAATGATTATGTTACCTTTCTGAATGGTTCTCTGAATTTATTTTCAACATTATTCACCCCTAGAGTGGCCTGAAGCCTGGTGGATGTTTTGTGATGAAGGAGAACATTGCAAGATCAGGTACTAGATTTACTTATCTTTAGCTCTGAAAATTATTGTGATTACTTATAGCACTCAGGTGTCCTCTTATTTTCCTGTTCGATTTCCTGACATACGTGGCTTCAACAACGTAACCATTCTCGTCTTCTGATACTACTAGTAATTTCGTAGGAGCTTCGAGCGTAATTTAGTAATTGTTAGTCTGTATGTTAATGTACATATATAATGTAATCGGTGGAAACGCACGAAGACGCAAACATGCATGAAGTAGGTTTAAGCATTTCCTTCACTTTCTAGTCACTATTGACTACACTCAGTATTATATGAGAATGGAGGAACTCATTTCAACATCCTCACTTGGCCGAAATCATATCGTCTTGAAGGAACTCCTGGACATCTCCTAAACAAAGCATCGCCTTCCAAAATCCATAGCCTCAAAAGCATAGTAAATTTGAAAAAGAACAATGCACGAGCCAAATGCCTTGCAGCGTGAAGAACGAGCTTTGCGAAATCCCAGAAGTTTAGGACTTCCAGCCAAACATCTCGTACATGCCTGGATGATATTAACTTGTAAGAAGCACAAACATATGACTAGCTTTTTGTAATGATGCTTATTGCCAGGGGAATGGTCTCATTAGACATGTTATATTATTTTAAGACGTGAACAATCTTAGAGTGATCAACCAAAGTTGGGTTGTGGTACAGATAGTGAACAGGAATTGAAAAGTCTTATTGTAATTGAGAGGATGTTCCATATTGTATGGAAAATATATCCTTATCACAATAACTGAGGAGGTCAGTTTAGTTCCTCCTTTCTGTTTAGTTACTTTTAGAGGAGGTCGTTGTGGAACTTCATGCGACAAAGACTTGCTAATTGAAGGGTACCTGTTACTATTAGAGGCGTGCCATGTTTGAGGTAAAGGGAAAAGATACCGCTGTCACAGTAAGCATTATGTAATTGAGGACGGCCGATTTAGCTGTCTTTCTTTCTGTTATGCTTCTCTTAGACGTGGTGGTTAGTTTTTCTGCAATGAATACTTGCTAAACTACAAAGGCATGTCCTCCAGGATTTGTATTGGATAAAGAAGATCGGAGCGTTACGAGGTCAGACTCATACTTCAAGGAGCTCTTCAATCGCAGTGGCTTGCATGTCTACAATTCTAAGGTAAGCTCTATGCTGAATCCATGGGTCGATTGAACCATCATTTCAGTTACTTCTCTTGGTCAACTGATTGGCAAAATTCATTAATTTTTCATGATCTTAGCGTGGTTGTGGCATGGCCTCCCCCTTTGTGAGATATTGCTCATTTTAGATTTGTTATATTGTGTGTGTAGGGCTGACAATTTGTGTCTTGTTGTATTCGTGCCGTGACCCATATAGAAGAAATCCAGAAACAACATTTTAGTTTTTACTAAAAAAATTCCCCATACTAACATGTGTGATACGGGTTAACTCGATTAACTGGCGTGTACCCCGTTTAATTTCTAATTACGTAATCAAACATTTTGTAACTATAGTACAAGTTCAATCCCTTACAAAGAAAATATATAAGAAAAGCATTTCTAAGGTAAACACTCAGGAAATAAAATTTAGGACTGTGGAAAAGTCAAGCTTGGATATATAACGGAAACTACTCCCTTAAACGGTCACTGGAAAGTCTTAATGAACCCTGAACTATCAAACACATGTCATCTGCCAATTCCAAATGGTTGTTTACCTATCTTCCCCTTGAACAACAATAAACCAGGGAATCAAACCGACGAAGCCCATGATTTTCCTAGCAGGGTTAAAAAACGTTATGGATTTGGGTGGTCCCTAGTCTGGGTTTAATTTATGATTGCGGATTCTCGTCCAGGGAATTTAGTTGCAATGGGAAAGGAGAGATAGAGTTGAAGATGTTTATGTGGCAGACTGGCAGTGTTTGTGGTGTTGGTCTAATCTGTTGGTGGTGGTGGCGGTGGTGATGCCTTTGCGTGATGGTTAAATATGGCAGAAGCTGTGCTTAATTGAAATGGCAATCCAATAATGAGATAATTAGAAAATTAATAATTTTTTCTTTACAAAATGCAAAGTTAAGTGGGAGATAAAATTGAGAGGAAAAGAATTTTAAGTCGAAGTTCAGTTTGGCCTATTAAAGGCAAAGGTAAAATGGTACTTTAATTTGTCATATTTACTTTTCGCTATTCTAATCCAGGGACTAATGATGAAATTGACATAATGCACAATTCACAGACAGTTTGATAGTTCAGGGTCGAATTTGACCAGAAGGGAAGTTCATGGTTCATTGACTTTCAAGTGAAAGTTTAAGGGAGTAAACCAAACTCTTGCATATGAAAAATTAGGCTTAATTATGTAATGCAAGTATGCAACCCCAGTTTGCTGAAACTGTCACACTGCAACATCCATTTCTAAAAGTCGCTGATTACATCACCCATTTGCAATAAACAGATCAATTTGAAACTGGTAAAATTTTAAAGATAAACACTGTCCTTGGATGAAGGGTAGACTTGTCAACGCAAAAATTATAAATCAAAACATTTAGAAAAAATGAACAAAATAAAAGATAAAGAAAAGTTGAAGATAAGGATGATGAACAAGATGGGGATATGAACAATTGAACATGTCTCTCTCCCTCTGTGTTGTATTATCGTATATTTCTGGGTTTTGAGGTCTGTTCGGGTTGGCCCTTCGGAGAGAATATCTTCTGGCGATATGGAATTTAATGGACGCCCACCGGTGTTGTCAGGTTGTGGGTCAAAGGGCATAAGTTGTACACCATGCCACCAGGCAGTGCCTTCTCGGGAAATGTGTGGCCATTACACCCAGATCGTTTGGAGGAGGAGATTGGGGTGTGCTCGCGCTCAGTGCGACAGTGGCGATGTTTATGCCATCTGCAATTATGACCCACCTGGGAATAGCCCCCCTGAAGGACCTTTTGATGTTGGTAATTCATATAATTCGCATTTGGGTCGCCTTCAAACAACAAGCTTTTTCTTCTTCCAGATTATGATGACTCTGCATTTTCCCTCAATTTTCTTTGATTTAGGGGGGGGGGGGGGGGTTGTTGCTGTCACATTGCTTATGAGCTTCAAACAGAGGGAGAATTTAGGTGTTTTCTGGGTTTTGACAACTCCATAGTGGTGCTTGTTAAACGGGATTCGGGCAAGATAAGTGGGTTTTGGTTGGGCTGGAACAGATCGGAGGCGATGGTGGGTCTGAGTTTGTGGTGGCCTTTGGTTGTACTGATGGTGGAATGGTGGTGGGGTTTGGATGTGAGAGGAGGTTGAGAGTGAAAGAAGAGGGAAATGTTTCCCTGTGTCTGGGTACAAGGTGGCTGAGACGGCGGTGGCTCACGGCGTTGGTGGTGCAGCGGTGGTGCTCATATATTTAAGGGGTAGACCCTTTTAGCCTTAACAAAAAGGATTTAGTTGTCAACTATTCTGTTAAATCATGGACGGATTTTTTTTTGCCAGTTTGCCATTGAATCAAAGAGTTTTAGGGCTAGTTTGGGAATGCTGTGGCGGTGCTAGAAAGCTGCTGTGTGAAAACACTGTGGAAAAACTGTTGTGAATTCTTGATAAAATGTTGTTTGGTAAATATTACGTTAAAGCTGCTGTGAAATATTGATATAGCAATTTTGTGTTTGGTAAATCAACTGTGACCTTGCTGAGAGGGTAAAATGACAAAAATATATGACACGTGTCATTTATGTATCGGTTGTAGATAAATCAATCAAAAACACTTTCTGGAAAAACATCTCCCCCATTGCTTCCTGAAAACTGTTGTGGGACAGCAAAACGGTCCGGAAAAGCAGAAATTGTATTTTTTCTAAACACGCTAAAACTGCTTCTGCTGTCGGAAAGCAAATGTGCTGGCAGCAGAAGCATTATTAAGTCATTAAGCCTCAAAATTATTTCAGAACATTCAAGACGTACTTATTGTGTTCAACGACCAACCATTGGAATTCAAGAATCATTATAACGCTAGAGTTGTTTAACCAAATCCTAATAAAATAAAATGTAACTGACTACCAGTTATGTCCATACATTATACATCCTCGGCCCAATTGCTCCCACTCCTTCATTTGCTAATCAGGACTTGTGAATGGTTAAATATGAAGTGTGACAGACCTCGATGGGTAAAATCGAATTGGGTTTGGAAGTTCCCCTCCCTTTTTATATCCCGTGTCTGGGTGAGAGGATATCTTATCCCACTTTATCCCTACACCCCAATTTTGCCTACAATCATATAGCAGCCCCCCCCCCCCCCCCCCCAAAACCCATTTTTGAGCTTCTTTTTTATCTCTCTTCACATCAGAAACCTCTGTACCACCGCCACTATCTTCGTTGTCCTCCTCCTCCCACCGCACCCCCACTATTGTTGTTGTCCTATCTCTCTGTCTCGGGCGCGTTTTCTTTTTGGTTACCAGGAAAGTACTTGAGCTTCGATTTACCTGTTCAGAAGTCTCAACCGGGAGTTGTGTTCTTCAGTTTGGTTCTTGGGTGTTCCAGTGGGAGAACGGGCTCTTCAATTTCGTGCATGGGGGTTCTCGATTTCGGTCTCATGCTGGGGTGGTGTTCTTCGTGGCTATTGTTCTTGCTGTTCTTCCAGCTACTTCTGTTATTGTTTTTTTCTTTTTTTAAGTAAGGGTAAAGGACATTTTCCACCCTCCGAGTATGGAGAAAATACATTTTGCGCCCCTGTCAGTGGATGGAGGGTGGGCATATTCCACCCTTCTGTTACAATCCATTAGTGGAGGGGTGCAGACTTTTTGTGACCATTTTACCCTACAACTTGTGGACAAATAACATCCTTTTTTTGTTTATTATTGAATTCATCATGTTCGTGATGTTCTTGGTGTTCTTGAGCACCACCTCCACTACCACCAAATCCCCACCACCAACACCCAATTGGTCTGGACACAGTATGATGCTCCTTTGTGTGCATTTATGCAGCCAATAATACACCCAAACGAGCATCAAATTGGGCTTTGTCCCCTGAAACAATGACAGCTTGGAGAAGAAAGCATTGTTGAAAATAGAGACAGTGAGCTTCGAATGAATCCAAGGGCTTATTCAGCTCCTTCTACTAATGCTACTCCATAATGTAATAATGTAAGAAACCAAAGCTGAAATGATTTCTGATCATGCTTGCCACACTGCAATAAGAGAATGGCCAACCAAATTCATATACAAATTGCTCCTATTCAACAAGAGAATGGCCAACCCAATATTAATACCAATCTTTAAGCATAACATTCTATAATGCATTTTGACAATGTGAATGAAAATGTAACTCCATGGACAAAAATGGCAATTCAATGTAAAAGAAAGGCCAATTCAGGACAAAGCAAGCAGATAACCATAAACACAGAACACTTGGGGTTTTAATGCTCAAAAGCAAACTGCAGAATCCCTAATCAGACACTTGAATCAAAATCTCAGAAGAAAACATACAGAAACTCCAACCAACCATGACAAAATTGAAAATTCAACTACTGGAAGAAGAAGAAAGCTAGGAACAGTAGTAAATCTCTCATCTCTCCTCTCTCCTCTCCAAACCTTAGTGATTACCCCTATCTCTTCAACGATATGATTTGTGGAACCTAGCACGAGCACCACGACCACCGAACTTCTTTGGCTCGCACCGCCTCGGATCAGCAACACGTAGAGTCCTATCGTACCTCACCAAGATGTCCTTGTTCTCCTTCTTCGACTGCTCATCGACGAACTTCTGGTAAAACGCCACCAGAGCCTTGGCAATCTGACTGACGGATGGCGTAGATTTGAGAGGTGTGTCCACCGCCCTTGACGTGGATCCTCATGTCGACGCCGGCGCAGCCTTGGCGTCCGAGGAGGATCTGAGAGGTGCGTCCACCGTCCGAGGAGGAGGATCGGCTCGTAGGCCTTGTAGCGGAGGATCTCCGGCTGGACGAGCTCAATTGGGCTCCCGTTGATCTTGATGAGGCGGAGGCAGAAAGAGAGGCGGAGGTGGGTTGAATGAATGAAGGAGAGACAGAGGGATGGTGGTTGTGGTGATGTTGGAGGTCCGATTGGGTCCTGGTGGTCCGACGGGGAGAGAGAGACGGAGGGATGGAGGTGAGTAAGAGGTTTGTGATGGGGCTGGAGAATAAGAGAGACGGAAGAGAGAGAGGAAGAGATAAGGTTAGGGTTAGGAAGTGAGGAGGAGAAGGAAGGAAAGGACATTTATAATGGGGTAATTTCTCAACATTTCAGGGTTTTGCACCCCTCCGTTAGTCCACCGTTAGTATTTAACTCTGACAGGGGTGCAAAATGTATTTATCGATAAATCAGGGAGCAAAATGTGCTTTCTCCATACTCGAGGGTGGAAAATGTCTTTTACCCTTAAGTTAATGAATGAATTACATGGTTTCACTCATAAATATAAGAAAAATTATAAATTACCGTTTTGTAATAGTTTAATAATCTAATTTGTTTAATGAATGAGTGAAGTCATTTTTGCATTAATTCTTCATCATGTACTGACTTATATCATGCATCATCCAAACACAGAAATAAAAGTTTACCTTATCCCACATTATTCACATCACAGGAAACATCTTATCCCGCTGTTTAATATCCCCAACCCAAACGAGGCCTAACATTATTTCAGTTTCATTAGAAGAAGAATTGAATGTTAGAGAAGAAATATAGGAGTATCTTGTAAATCTCTATGGTTCAGGAACCTGGCAGAGCCTCGTTGTTGTATCAAATGTTGGCCGAGATTAGGCTTCTAACTAGAATACATAATAATTTGTGCATCGTTTACCCGTTTTTAATGATTACCTTTTTCCAATCTTATTAGGATCAGAAGGGATTTCCTCAGGAATTATTTGCAGTGAAGATATATGCATTAACTCCTGATCCGCCAAAGAGGAACCATGGGACAAGATCAAGAGGGCAACTTAATAGACCCCGCATCATCAAATGAGTGAGTTTATAGTGAGGATTGTGGGGATGGAGTTTCTGTTCTATTTCACTGTTTATCTGCAGAAACAGAGTTGGTCCTTACCATGCCGGAACTTTTATGACCTGAAAACTTGGGAGCTGATGCTATTAACAAATTGTAGGATAATGCTCTGTTGTGTGATGTCCTCCTCATCACTTTTGGAAATATAATTTTCAGCATTTTTCTTTCCGTCAGGAGTTTCAAAAGCTCTTCTCACTGTTAACTAGTACAGAATTCTTAAATTGTTGCAGCTTGTCTGGAGAAACTGGCTATTCTGATTTCCATTAGTTCCATGTGCATCTTCTGTTGTTCCTACATAAAGTTATGGTGTTTGGCCTTAAAAATAATGAGAGAGGCAACAAGAGCTTGTGTGAGTTGGGAAGCTTATAGAGAGATATTTGCATGTACTTTTTGTACCAGTGGATCCTTTCTCTCGCTCTGATCATGTAGGTAGGAAGATGTGGAGCGTTTTCTCATATTTTATTTTATTTTTTATTTTTTTGAGAAAGAACAACTATTAGAAAACCGTATTACAGTTTAAGAAGGCCTTTTTTGCGAGGTCGTGCAATTCTGCAACATTTCTACGACCCACAAAAGTTAGCGTACAGTATTAACGACATGCTATTCGTCTAATATCACTTATTTCTCCAAGGATCTCAAAAAAGACCTTGCCCTTGAGAGCCAGGATCACATCTTTAGAGTCGGTATGAATGATCAGGTTACTGAGACGCTCCACTCGTAACCACCTGAGAACTTGCAAGATGCCCCTTGCTTCATGTTGCAGGGCGCTGGATGCAGCAAAAGCTGTGTCCTGATCTAGGCAAGTTTGAATTTGTGATCCAAGTCGTGCTAAAAATAGCTTCTTCTTTTCAAGCAGCATCCACTTGAATCTTAATCTCTTGAAGACTTACTCAGGTAACAACAAAATCTGATTTTCATTCCAGCTAATGTGCTTTGGGTCCAATTCTCTCGGTTTACAGGGCATTGGGGGTTTCTCCAGGAGATTGGCTTTGTCGATCGAGATATCTTTAATGGCTAAAAGAGACAGAGATGTAGGTAAATTGATGTTTTCCATACCTGCTGCGTTTCGGTGAAGCCAGATATGCCAGAAAATGAGGGAATACTTGACCCCGATCCTCGTCTGAATGTGGAGTGCCAGAGACACTGTTAAAGAGGTGGAACAGAGAGGTCTCTACAGGTAGAGAACAGCAAACTAAGCTCGGAAATTTTCCAAATATCCACTGCAGCAGGGCAATTAAAGAAGATATGGTTTAGATCCTCTAGAAAGGCATCACATCTAGGGCAGGCCGGATCGATTACAGGGATATTGCGTTGAACCCGATGATCTTTTGAAGGGAGGGCGTCCCAGAGAACTTTCCACAAGAAAAAGATAATTTTGTGGGTGAAGACGAAGGTGTCCAGCCAGATAGGGAGTCGGCGGTCAAGATTGGCTCGATGCTAGCTGATTTTGAGCCAGCGCGAAAGCTGATTTAACTAAAAACGTGCCGGAGGGTTCTGGCCACCAAATTCTGGTGTCAAACTGAAAAGTTTCAGGGATATGGATTTTCAAAATGGACGAAATTTCTTTTCCCGTAAAGAGAGACTGGAGAACAAGGATATTCATTCTTTGACTTCTTGGATGATGAGGTCTTTAACCAAGACCGGGTATGGTGTTAGAGAGTATCCTTCCTTAGGACGGTTTGCTTGGGAAATGAAGAGTCAAATAACACGTTGATGCTTTCCCCATTTCCCAAGTTCCAGCCGCAAAACTTTGAGAAGAAGCTCCCCTCCCCCCCCCCCCCCCCCCCATACTTTTCCAGCCCTAGGAAGAAGATACTCCACTAGTATAATCCAGAAAATGGGACATTTCTACGATACTTTCCTAGAAGGCCTTTGCTGCAAAGGGATTGAGGATGCGTGAAGAATCCATTAGCTCTTTTGGCAAGAAGGGATTGATTGTGCAGTTTAAGATCTCTGAAACCTTGTCCTCCTTTGCTGATTGGTAAACATAAAGTTTTCCAGGACTTCCGGCATATTCCTTTTCCTTCCGAGTTCTTCCAGAGAAAGGTGGTGATGATGCTTTGGACTTTTTTGAAGAAAGAGTCCGGCAGTCTGAAAACCGTAAAAATGTAGGAAGGGATTGCGAGCAGAGAAAATCTGACTAAAGGGCACCTTCCCCCAAAACATAAGTGTAAGGTCACAGGTTTCATGGACTTGAAATAGGCCTTGAACCAGTTTTTAAATCATTGAATTAGGTTTCACAGGCTTGAAATAAAAGAGGCCTTGAACCAGGATTCAAAGCCTTGAAACTGTCTGACATACATACATGTTCTGAGGGGGAGTTTTCTAAACCCTTTTTGATTTAATACCATCCCTCTCACCCATGTACTAAATGTGTTATTCTTTGATGATTAAAGACAAACAGTTTTGATACAACTTACATGTTTAATCCATTATTTTGACTCAGTTTTGCTAGGAAATTTTGTTTCCTAAATATGTAGGATTTGTTTCCATATCTGGATTTTGCAGGAAGGAAATCACTTAGTGAAAATGATCATGTGATCAATTAGTGACTCATGACAGCTTCTCAGATTGTTTAAAGACAAGATCACAACAATTTCTCTGAAGATTATGATCAACTATCCGTTGAAGAAAGCTGTTAAGAGAGTCAACGTTTGTTACCTACAAAATAAGAAGTTATTGCTGAAAATCTGGGAAGATTTGCAGAGTTTGAAACAGTATAAATGGAGCTCTTTTTGAAGCAACAAGACACGACACTCAACGGGCAAAAAGAGAGACATGATAATGGATTGACAAGCATCAAAGAAGTTCATCACTCTCACATTCCAACACACAGAAGTTCACTGCATTCCTCACTGCAGTTTTCAACTCCAGTGTTCTTCTGTTTTGTAATTGATTGGTAGATCATTTCTGTAATACTCCTATACATCATTCTCAAGGATTGTTCAAAGTGAACAATAACGAATTCTTAGTTAATCAGTTAGCCAGAGCAGGTACTAGATTGGTTAGGAAGAACCACAAGCTGTAATAGAGTAAGGCAATTCTCTGTACTTGAGATATAGGGCTTAGCTTTTGATTAATAAGAATTGAGTTGAAAATCCAGCAGGGAGAAGATCCCTGAGGTAGAGACGTAGGTACAAGTGGACTGAACTCTATAAATCCTTTGTCTCTTGCATTTACAGTTCTTTCATACATAGTTCTTGCAGCACTTAAAACCGTCTGTTTTTTCAAGGGTTTGAAATTCTTTTCAAGGCCTTGAAAAAGACTTGTTTGTTCTTTTGCAAACTGTATTTCATTCCAAAGGCTTGAATTTGTGTCCAAGGCCTTGAACTCCATTGCACTATAACTAAAACTCTTTTCCTCCTCTAGTTTTGCAAAAAGTTGGCATACTCAATTCAACCTCCCCTTCTAGAGTATTTGTGCCGCATATTCATCTGCATACTCCCCTTTCAATTGGTATCAGAGCTTGTATCACTGTATAATATTTAACCCTCTAGTGATCATGAGTACTGCAGGTGATGGTGGTTTCTCACAGGGAAGAGCTTCCAACATACCTCCTCTATTTTGTGGAGACAACTTTGCTCACTGGAAAGCCCTGATGAAGATGTTCATTATTGATCAGGACATAGAGTTTTGGACCATTATTCAGAATGGACCTCACACTTTCTTTACAGAGAAAGATGGGATAAAAACTCCCAAATCTGAATACTCACTCTCCTCCTCTTAGTTCGAATAATATTCTAAGAGTTAAAAAGAAATTAACATATTGTATTGTGCTTTGAGTATAGATGAATTCAACATGATTTCAGGCTGCAAGACTGCCAAAGAAATCTGGGACAAGCATGTGGTGACATTTGAAGGAACTAGTCAAGTCAAGCAAACCAAGATTAACATCTATCTCAGGCAATATGTTTAACAGCCGTGCATTAATTACCCGTCATGTCTCATTATTATATGCCTTGATATTGCATGCGCATTAGAACTGCATATTTGCATTGGGGAATTAGTTAAAGCTTCGGGGACGAAGCTTTGTTTTAAGGGATATGTGATGTAATACCCCTGTATCTTAGGGGTGTTGTTAGAAATTTATTGAATATGGTGGACCATTATTTATAAAAGTAATTTTCTTTTATTATTATATAATTTATTTAGTTATATATATAATATAGTTATTTATATATGTACATACATAAAGGATTTTTTTTTATGATTACAACATTAATTAGTTTTGTAGTTAGTTAGGTGTACATTTTATTTAAACATAATTATAAAATTTGTTTTGTTTATTTTCTCTTATTTAGCTACATAATTAAGTTATTTTATAGAAAATTTTAGTTGTCTTAATTTCATATCTTTAATTTAGATATGTACAATTGAAAATATATTTTTAGTTGTGTATATTATGTTTAGTTGTATAACTTATAGTATGTATATAGTTGGTTATTAATACGTGTCGTATAACCTTTTTAACGTGACCAAACGTCATTTTTAATTAATTATTACGTGTCAACCACCGCGTGACCCGTGCTCCAGCCACACGATAGTTTTCTCTTGTTATCTTCTCCATCCTCATCTTCCACGAGCAGGAGTGCATCTCCGGCGATTTCTCCGCCACCAACAACACCACTTCTCCGTTTCTTCCTCCAAACACCGCCACCTATGGCGGAAATTCGCCCAAGTTCACTCCTAGTACCACCCGAACACGAATTTAAGCCAAAATCGGATTTAATCTCGCCAATTTTTCATCCCGAATCGAAGCCAACAACTCCACCGTCAGTGTCCACCTCCATCTCCAATTCTTCTCCTTCAAGACTATATAAACCCATGTGAAACGCAGAAAACCCACCCTGAAACCCATCTCTCAATCACCCTCGAGCTCTCTCTCTCTCTCCCGTCCGATTTGCCGAAGACGACCCAGAAGAAGCCAAGGTCCGACGAAGTTGAACCCAGCTCCGGCGAAGCCGTCGGCCTCATCACCGCCGTGTGACCTCGTCAACGCCGCCTTCGTCCTCGCCTTTCCCGTCGTCGTCCTCTGTCTTTGTCCGGTAAACCCAACCCCCTGTTTTGAGTTCTTGCAATTCAACTTGTTGTCTATTCATTAATTTGGGTGATGTTTTGTAGTCTGGTAGTGATAGGGATAAAAGTAGTAATCATAGACGAAACAGGCCGTTACATCGCTGGTTTTGCCATGCCGGTGGCTTTCGGAACAGAACCCAGCACGGCTGAAGGCCAAGCCATCCAAAAAGGAGTAAGGTTTTTCCTCAAGTCCGGCTGCAAAGACGTGGTGATGGAAACGGATTCGCTCTCTACAGTGAGAGAGATGAAGAAGATGATGCAGGAGAAATGGGAAAGTCACTCGGAAAGTGGAGCGGTATTAAAGGAGGTGTTACAGCTATCAAGACAGCTGGCGAGTTTCTCGATTCAACACGCCGGGCGGACATCAAATGTAGTGGCACACCTCCATGCTAGGTTTGGGCTTGAAACTCAAACCCATCAAGAGTGGCAAAATATAGAGCCCCACTGGGCACCAAAGTCTCTACAATCAGATGTAATGGGCCTCATCAGCCCAATTCGTGTTAGTTAATAAATTACCGGAGTATTTTCTTCAAAAAAAAAGTAGTAGTAGGAGTAGTTATGACATTAACAATAGTAGTATTATTTTTAATATTTTAATAGTGGTAGTTACTAGTTATACTTATGTAGTGTCTTATACTTAGTAATAACATTAGGATATTAGGTTCTATTTATTTATTTGTTTTTCTTATGTATATAAGAAATTAAGAATTTTGTAATATATATATATATATATATCAAATTTTAAAGTTCTATACTTCATACAGAAAATGCTATTTTTCAGAAATAATAACTTTTTAGGTCAGTCCGATTTAGAGAAGAATATGCAAGCTTTTATAAATTTTATTTTTCCAACATGTATAATTGTTTAATTAAAATAATTACTTATATAAAAATAATTCAGGTTCTCGAACTAGATATTTTTTTAAAATATTAAATAAATGTTTCTTTAGTGCAACTTTATTTTTTTGTAAACAACTATTCGCTTATTAAATTTAATTGCTAAACTTCTGTCTATAATTAATAAAATATATTTTATTTTGGGAGGTTAGTGGGGTTACGCTGCATATAGTACTTTGTGTGTATTATTATTGTGTTAGCAATATATTGAATAGGAATAATTGTTATTGTAGACGCCGAATTCGTAGACTGCGAATTTGTGGAGGATCCGTATTATTAGGACTTCGTTTGCTTTCGTGTGACGAGCTCTCTTCACCATGTAAGTTCAGGCGTGCAACACCTTTAACTGTCAAAATGTGGTTTTCGCGTGCGTTATTTCCTAAATTGCCAACTCCTATATCTTTCAATACTCAAAAGTATTTTACTGCTGGATTAAAGGTGAATCGTGATTTGGAGAATGGGTTTTACTCAGGCTTTTTGATCAAGCATTTATCTTGTGAAATTGTGAAAGAATAACGAAAGATAAATGAATTGGGGCGATGTACAGAGGATGTGCGTGGAGGCTACGGCCGGGGACACACGTGAGTGATTCCCCTCGGGTGCTAATCCAAACGAGATTACATATCCGGCCTTCGTGATTAACATATACTGCTATGATACGATCGCGGGGTTATATAAAAGGTGTGAAAGCTATTGAATACTACTTATGCCTGTGTAGGTCACTACGGTATAGGGGTGTCGACACTTAAGGTCTCATAGTTATTTTAGGGAGAACTGGGATGGACTGTGATATCCCAAAAGGTACCCTAGTTATTATTATAGCATCGTGACCTATCTGTGGGCATTCGTTACCCGCTGGGCTATGATATGCCTCGGCTAAACTAATTATTAATATGTGGAATCAGCTACTGGTTACAATTCATGTGGGTTATTCAATATCACTTGTTTATATTTCTGTTAGCCAAAACTCTTGCTTTACGTGTTGTGGTTTGAGCTTACTCAGTTTTTACTGATAAACGTTTTGTGCGGTCGGCTTTCGCTATTTTAAAACCCGCAGGTCGAGAATAAGGTGGGGGAACGCGCACACGTGAATTGAAGACTAGGATCAGGCTGCTAGGAAACATTTATTTACTTAGGAAGTATTTATTTCATTTAGACAATGTCATTTTGTTATTCGAAACATTTGTTGGGGGATTTTTCCGATTTTTATTAAATAAATTCGCTTTTGGATTATTGTTTGTTTGTGATAGCAAGGAACCAGGATTCCGGGGTGTTTCAATATGAGTTGTTCAAGATGAATGCAGATGAGTCAATCAGAGAGATGTTCAAGAGGTTCACAGACATTTTCAATAACCTTGACTCCTTGGGAAAATATATTTCCAATGAAGAAAAGGTGAGGAAGATATTGAGAAGTCTTCCAAAGGCCAAATGGGAACCAAAGACAACAACCATTGAAGGAGCTCAAGATATCTCATCACTACAACTTGATGAACTAGAAGGGATGCTCATGACACATGAAATATCCATTAATGAAGCTGATGGGGAGCTACCTGAAGGTGTCAAGAACTTAGCACTCAAGGCAAAAGAGAATGAGAAAATTCAAAGCCTTGAAACTGAAGATGATAATGATGAAGATTCTTTTGCATTGATCTCCAAAACCTTAACCAGAATTCTCAAAATGAAGAAAACTTTACAAACAAAGACTTCAACAGCGAAAGAAACAGATCATCCAGTAGCAAGGACTACAAAGGTAAGACTTCTTCACAAAATAAATCCAAAGTCATGAACTGCTTTGAGTGTGGTGATGCATGACATTTGATAAGAGACTGTCCACACAAGAAAAGCAAGAACTTCCAAAAGAAAGACCATGACAGAAGAAAGAAAGCTATGATAGCTTCATGGAGTGATTCAGATAGCTCCAGTGAATCTGAATCTGAAAAAGAACATGCCAACCTATGCTTCATGGCCAAGCATGATGAAAGTTCTGAGAAGAACATTGAGGCAATGGTAAACTGTCTGATTTTAAAACCAAAATATGCTCTTTCAGATTATCTTAGAACGATGCTTTTAAATGAGGAAGATTATTTGAAAGAGATCAGACTTTTGAAAGAAAAAGTTCATGAGCAAGCAAAAGAGAATTTACAACTTGTTTGTCTAAATCAGAATCTTGAAATCTCTCAGAAGAAAACTGACAGTGATTTCAAGGCATTGAAAACCAGTTTCAAAGCCTTGAAAACCAGTTTCAAAGCCTTGAAAATACAAGTCAATGAAGTAGTCACTGAAAACTCTTTGATGAGCAACAACATTGTTAATCTGAAACATCAGGTTGATGAATTAGATAAACAAAAGACTACTCTTGCTGAGAAACTTCAAGAATCTGAATTAGTCAAATTCAAGATTGCAGGTTCAGAACATAAGTTAAACTTGATTCTTGGAGGAAGTTCAAAGTCTGTTCATAAAACTGGTATTGGATACAATCCAAATTTTCCAAGAAACAACAATACCAAATTTGTGAACGTTGGAAGCAAAACTTCTCCCAAGTGTCATTTTTGCAACAAGATTGGTCGTATGAAGATGACTTGTCCTTTCAGAAGAAGAGAACCTCATATAATGAGCAACACATTTCCATTTCAACTTAAAGGACAAGTCAGACAGATTTGGGTTCCTAAAGGGGTCAGACCACCTAACATGGTTGATCCTGAGTATGAGTCCAAATTCAACACTTGGTCTAACAGCTGGGTAAGGCAGTGATTGGTGTTTGCAAGTTGTCACCAACATCAAAGAACATAAGTGGTTTATGGACAGTGGTTGCTCAAGACAGATGAGTGGAAAGAGATCTCTATTCTCAGAATTGAAAGAGCAATCTGAAGGTTCAATTACTCTTGGTGACAAAGGCAAATGCAACGTTCTAGTATTGGTAAAGTTGATACAGATTCTGAAAATTCTATTTCTGATTTGTATCTAGTTGATGGTTTGAAATTTAACTTGCTTAGTGTATCTGAGCTTTGTGATAATGGCAACAAGGTTATCTTTGATAAAGAGAAGTGTGTGGTGGAAAATGAGAAATCAGGAAATTGCATTCTCACAACCTCTAGATCAAACAATGTTTATACTTTTCATACTAACAAAGTTGCAAGTAAAAGCTTAAAGTGCGTCAAGGCCTTGAAAGAGGATACAAGGGTTTGGCAAAGAAAGATTGGTCACATTATCTTACATACCTTGAACAAATTAATCTCCAAGGATCTGGTAAGAGGATTGCCATCTATCAAGTTCAAAGAAGATGATGTATGCAAAGCTTATGCTTAGGGTAAGCAGACCAGAAGCTCATTTAAACCAAATAAGTTTGTAAGTACCTCTAGACCTATTGAACTACTTCACATGGATTTGTGTGGTCCTATGAGGACACCAACTCCAAAAGGTAAGAAGTATATGCTAGTTATTGTAGATGATTACTCTAGATATACTTGGGTTATGTTTCTGAAAGAAAAATCTGAAGCACTCTCTGAATTTTCAAAGCTTTGCAGAGAACTTCAAAACTTGAAAAACCTACCCATTGCTTCAATTATAAGTGATCATGGTAGAGAATTTGATCAATTAGAATTTGATTTATTCTGTGCTAAGCATGGTATCTCTCACAATTTCTCTGCTCCTAGAACTCCTCAACATAATGGAGTTGTTGAAAGGAAGAACATGACTCTTGAGGAAATTTCAAGGACAATGCTTCTAGAAAATAAGTTGCCAAAACATTATTGGGCAGAAGCTGTGAATACAGCAAACTATATTCTGAACAGGTGCTTGATCAGGAATATCTTGAAGAAAACCCCCTATGAACTCTTCAAAGGGAGAAACCCAAACATCTCATACTTCAGACCCTTTAGTTGCACATGCTATGTCCACAACAATGGTAAGGACAACTTGGGTAGTTTGATGCAAGAAGTGATGAAGACCTGAATCTGAACAAGCATGAATCAGAAGAAGAAGTTGAGAATTCTATTGGGTTCAAGAAAGGCTCAGAAAAAAAAATACACTTTTAAGACCTTGAAAATGGTGTTCAAGGCCTTGAAAACAAGCCTCAAAGCCTTGAAAAAGATGATCAGAAGGATACAAGTGACAAAGCTACTACTTCAAAACCAGAGAAGATATATGGACAACCTGAACCCTGGTCTCCAAGAAAGAGATTCAAATATCTCTCATCTCATCCAGTTGATAATATCATTTCAGATCCAACCACTTGTACACAAACTAGATCACAGTTGAAGAACTTATGTGCTTTTAGTGCTTTTATTTCTCTTGTAGAACCTAAAGCTGTGAAGGAAGCTTTACAAGAAGCAAACTGGATCATTTCTATGCAAAGTGAACTCAATGAGTTTGAAAGGAAAAAGGTTTGGAACCTGGTTCCTCCACCTACAAATTAGTCTGTCATTGGTACCAGATGGGTGTTCAGAAATAATTGGGATGAGAATGGCAAGGTGATCAGAAACAAAGTAAGGATAGATGCTCAAGGTTACAATCAAGAAGAAGGTATTTATTATGAGGAAACTTTTTCTCCAGTTTCCATGTTAGAAGCAATTAGAATTCTGCTTGCATTTGCATCTTTCAAAAACATGAAACTATTTCAAATTGATGTGACATGTGCATTTTTTGAATGGCTACTTGCAAGAAGATGTTTATGTTGCACAACCTTCTGGATTTGAAAGTGATAAATTTCCAGATCATGTTTATAAACTTGACAAAGCTCTTTATGGTTTGAAACAAGCTTCAAGGGCTTGGTATGAAAGATTGTCAAAGTTTCTGCTTGAAAATGATTTCAAAAGAGGATTGGTAGACAAGACCCTTTTCATAAAGACTCATGAGAAAGATTTACTTGTAGTTCAGATTTATGTTGATGATATTCTGTTTGGAGCTAATAATGATCTTTTATGCAAATAATTCTCAAGTCTTATGAGCAGGGAATTTGAATTGAGTATGATAGGAGAGTTGAACTCCTTCCTTGGACTTCAATTACATCAATTGAAGAAAGGCATCTTTCTGCATCAAAGCAAGCATACTAGGGACTTGCTGAACAAATACAATATGTCTCAATCCAAAGAGATCAAGACTCCAATAAGTTCTACACTGTCTTTAGATAAAGATGAATCTAGTAAGAGTGTCAATGTGAAAGAGTATAGAGGTATGATTGAATCATTACTATACCTTACTGCTAGTAGACCAGATATCATGTTCAGTGTATGCATGTGTGCCAGATTTCAAACTGATCCAAAGGAATCACACTTAACTGATGTGAAGAGAATATTCAGATATCTAAATGGTACCAAGACTTAGGGCTTTGGTATCCAAAACACTCTAACTTCTCTTTGCGTGGATTTTCAGATGCACACTTTGCAGGTTACAAAGTTGATAGAAAGAGCACTTCTGGAACTTGCCAATTTATTGGATCATCTCTAATCAGTTGGCACTCCAAGAAACAGAACTCAGTTGCTCTATCAAACGCTGAAGCTGAGTATATATCTGCTGGAGCATGTTGTTCACAAGTTTTGTGGATTGCTCAACAGTTGAGGGATCTTGGATTTGATTTCAGAAGCATACCTATCAAATGTGACAATACTAGTGCAATATCAATTTCAAAGAATCCAGTTCAGCATTCATGAACCAAGCATATTGATGTCAAACACCATTTCATCAGAGATCATGATGAGAAAGGTGGTATTTTTCTTGAATTTGTTTGTACTAACATGCAACTTGCAGATATCTTCACTAAACCATTGCCAGATGAAAGATTTTCAGCTCTAGAACTAGAATTGGGCATGCTAACTAAAGATGCATTGGTTTAGGGGGAGCATCAGGTAAGAAGGTAAGTCATTATGTGGTTTTCAAAGGTTAGAACTGATTTTCAAAGCCTTGAAAATCCTTTCAAAATTTTGATCTTATATGTTTCAGTGTTACAGCTTTTCAAGACCTTGAAAACATTTTCAAAGCCTTGAAAATAAGCCTGCTGAACTAGATAATCAACAATCTTTGATCATTCTGTATTGGGTAATATATTTGTAGATATTTGCTCAATATAACTCCTACCTTTTTCGAAACTCATTGTAGCCAAATATAGTATTTTAATATTTGTTTTCCAACGGCCTAAAAGATTTGATTTTTCTCTTATCATTACAGATCTTTTCAAATCAGAGAAATATTCTAGTTTTATTTTAAAACTCAAACTCTTTTAGTATTTATCTTCTTCTCTTCTCCTTCACTCCGTATCACTCCCACCTCTCTCTATTCTTCTCCCAAACCCTAATGAGCACTAGAAGAGCCTCAAACAGAATCAAGATGGCCGGAGGTTCAAAACCCTATTAGGCACAGTACATGAACAATTGAATTAAAATATTGCTAACTTTAAGCATGAATCAACTATTGAACAAACCCTAGTTCTTGAACCCTAGTTTATCTCCTAATCGTGTCACTCAATTAGGATTACTAACATAAACAAGAAACTAGAATTGATTCAAAAGAAGAAATCAATAAATCATGAAGCAAAGATCAAATCCGGAAAATATTCATCATTTACATGAACCCTAGGCTCTCAAATCGAGATGCCTAGAAAAAGTGCTTAGCTACTCATAAATAAATATGAAATACTCATGAGTTTCTCCATTAAAATTGATCAAGAAGAGTAGAAGAAATCAAACGCAAAAAAGCTTCAATGGTGGCTTTTTCTTCCTCGTCTCCTCCTTCTTCTCCCCGTCTCTTGTCACGTTTTCTCTATTAGAATGACACTCCTTGATTAATTGTATTTTTAGGTCAAGTAGGAGAAGCAACCCGTGCCTCTCTTTTTTTTCCCTTCGTCCATGTATTTTTTCTTAAGCAGATCGCACGACCTCCTTAAAGCTGATCGTGCGGTCTGCTTTTCCTCTTGCCTCAGATCGTACGATATATTTCTAAGGACGAAGTCAGATCGCACGATCTGAAATATCAAGTCGTGCGACCTGATTAATGATCGCACGATCATCCACTAAGATCGTGATAACGGTGAGTTTGCTCAATTTTCTTCTCGGAATTTATTCTAAGTCTTACTCCATATCGCACGACCTCAGTTTTGCTGATCGTGTGATCTGCTGAACTTGTCTTCTTTCTTCTGCGCCTACTTCCTCTCTTGTCCTTTATTGGCCAATCCCAAGCTTTGTCTCAATTTCTAAAGTTCGTTTCTCCTCTTCGTTCAGTCTCCGAGTTACGTTTCCTGTCAAAACAACACGAAACACACCCGTGCGATCAAACGTGACAAAATAGCATAAAGTAACGCGAGAAACTCCCGGATTTACAATATATCGCTCAAATCTAAACTTACTAAATTTCCTAAAGTTCATAGAGTATTTCTAATATAATCTACCCGAAATTCACACAAAACGGTACACAAACGTAGAAGAAATATAACTCTAATACAGAGTTATCAGCCTCCCCCATGGTCGCGCCTCCTAGGTGTGCGAGTCCTCTATTGTCTTTATGGTTTCTTGATTATTTGGTCTTCTTCTCCATGTCTTGGCTATCATCTAACTATGTAATACTAGCTAGCATCTATTCTATGTAGAGATACCTCACAAGCGACGAAGAAGACGACAAGCAGGCCATAAAACCAATTAATTACAATAAACCAAACCAAACCACAAACCACAAAATAAACATCCACAATCTAGGCCATATTCATCCACCATGCAATAAGCACATAAACAGTTAAAATCCTATTTTAACGCGCTTGATCAATTTTAGTTGAATTTTGGATTTTCTAGGGACATAACGGTCCAAAGGGCACACCTAACTTGTAGGGAGAATCCACATGGAACGCCCAAGCCGGCTAGGGGTCGGCCCAAGCCCGCCCGGTCAAACCGGCGGCTTGGCCTTGGCGCGCAAGCAAGGAGGCGGTCAACCCCTTGGCCGTCCTCTTTAAGGAGTTGTTTCCAAAAAAACTCTCCTATCTTGTGTGCCTTGTTTCCTTATTGATGAACAACCCATTTTCAGCAATTTGTGCCCTAACCCTAGCTTTTCAAACTCCAAAAACTCACATCATATGTGAACGAAATTTGTAAAATTTTATACGATATGTAAAATTGGCACAATATCTATTGAACCATATTTAATTTGCATCATATGCTTAATTTCAGTTTTTCGCGAAAAGTAACGATTACGGTGTAAAACTGAAAAAAAAAATAACACATAATACCATGTTATGCGCTACGACATGTGGCTCTAATACCATTGTAGGGTCTTGATGCAGGTTACGCTGCGGAATAACAAAATTTTATCCTGCTCAAATCCCTCCAAGGATCACAGGCAAGCAATCGTAACATGATGAAGGTAGAGAACTGTGTACCTTGGTTTGTGTGACCACCACGAAGGATTGTGTTTTCGTCTCTACGAATATCCACACCCTCGATTATTGAAATAAATACTTCTCCTCGTGTAGTTCTAGCTACGAAGAAGGAGGCAAGAGATCACGTAAACGGAGCAAGCCGCGCCTATGGAGGCCGACGGTAAGAGGGGCGGGCGTGTAGGGGGCTTCGGCCTCCTTCCTTGTCTCCCTCCTTGGTTGTTATGTTCTCTCAATAATGACTCTCTTTTTGAGAAAATAACAAGCTAGGCTTCTTTATATAGTTAATAACTCCTTATTAACTACATAAATACCCCAATACTATTCATGTCCATACACAGATTAGTCCACGTTGCAAATTAGTCCTACTAAATTTGCTTGTGGTTGCGTTTAGATCCTCTTGATTAATTAGTCCTAAATTAATGCTCATATCCAGTTTAATCCATACGGTGTGTGACTCCATAGGTTTCTACATAGTTGGTAGTCACTATTACTAACATAAAGCGGTGTCTAGTAACACATCTATGTCACCCAACTAACAGAAGCAGTCAGTGATCCGACAAACCTTGTGCCCATGTTACCGTTTTGTATTATCCTTTTGTCTCCATATCCGGATTGGACATGAGACATAGTAGTCACACTCATATATCCAATCCATAGTTTCTCGATCCTGAGAATATGCTTATCCGAGCAAATAACATCAATATCTCCACATTGATTTATATGAGTCTAGCCAAACATTCTATAAGCACCATCCCTCGAGTGGCCATGGATATTTTCTCTCATCATGTGGGATGGAAAAATCCTCTCTACATCACTACCATATCTAAGCTTGCTTCCTATCATGCTCGATAGCTATCTTTATAGTTACCAAGTTACGGTGTAACATTTTATATTGAAAGCATGATATTTCACAACTAGAGTATCTAGTGACTTCAAGTCTAAGGATTACAATACCATTAGCACTACAAGAAGCACTTGTGACTTTGACATAATCTAATGTAACCTTCTCGTTGTGGGTCAATCCGGTATGTCATTACTCCTAATGCACACCCATTTGTTAGATTCAATATCTCCATATCAATCTACTACTAGTATATAGTGATCGTCATGTTAATCAAAATAATGGACTAGAGATATATAAGATAAACATCACACATTGTAATCTAAGGACTTCATTATATTAAATATATCCATAAATAATAAATGAATATTCTAGCCAAACAATGTTCATACTAAATCGAGAATGCCTATAGGGCACCTATTCCAACATAGGCAGGGGGAGATTGTGAATAAGCTCAATATTTCATTCCAATTGTTGTGTTATCAGTAACCAATGTATCAAGAGGATCAGACAACCAGGAACGCAGCCATCTTCAACAATACTGAGCCCTTGATTGATTCTTGCTACCGCGAAATAACGGGTCTCACTACACATATAAATAATGTTTTAATCTAATGAGCCTCATGACATGCAGTGCAACACCCCGCGGTTTCAGGCCTATCCCAAACCGCTAAGATGTCCCTCGCACGAGGAGTTTTACCTCATTGTGAACGGAGTAGAACGTCGGCCTCGTACCAAACCATAAAGAACAAAACTTCATATTTAATTCAAAATCAACTTTATTACAATAAAGGGAATGACCAAACGTGGTCCTTAACATGAAAACTTGAAAACAAAACTAAAGTTGTTTGTAAAACATGAAAGTAGTGATTTACTCCGTGAGAGCTAAAATGATTCTTTGATCCAAGCTAGTGATTCGTTCCCCCAGAGCATGCAGCGGTGCTAACCTGTGGGTTTTCAAATGGCAAAAGCCGACCACAGTTTTTCCAAAAGTCAGCTTAAGGTGAGTAAGAAATACCTCAACATGTAAACAAATGATTGGGCACATAATTCAAGAATAAGTAAAGAAAAACATGATTAAAGCTTTAGATTGAGATCACAAAGGCAAACAATAAAGGTAAAGGGATAAACTTGGATTTGATATTCCAACTTGATCTTTCTTATTAAAGTCCTTCTTTAAAACTTTTTTGGCGGCCACCTGGCCACGTGCCACGGGAGCAGCTAGCTCTACTGCCCCATGAGCCCCAGAAATTAAACATTGTACGAGCGAATGCAGATTTCCCGCCTGCCTCGGAAATATATAACTCAGGGTTACCTCATGGGTCTATCAAACCCTACTTCAACCCGGCAGTTGTGAAATCCCCTCTAGATATGGCCTTCCCGCCTCAATACTGACCTACAAGACCTTAAGTGTCGACACCCCCTAGAGGTTAGCAACTCTGCTAGAGTAGTACAAGTAGGAACCACCATGTCCTCATGGTAGTGTAGGACTATGAGTAACAAGGTTACGCAAGAGTTTGGCTCCCAAAATCTCTTGACCAGAACGTATGGTCTTAATCAATATAATCACCGAAGTGAACTAAAAAAGAGCTCGTACAATATATCTTTCACTTTACGTAACTTAGTGTCTTATGAGTATTTCTTGAAAGAAGGTGATTCTCGATCAAAGCAGATATTCAAAACCAATAAGGAAAGCAAGGATTAAAGTGCTACTCAGCTCCAAGAAAAACAGTACTCATGTTTTCAAGAGAGAGATTTCAGTTTCACACTTTGTGCCAAAGTAAACTGGATTTTCAGAGTTTCAACAAATGGATAGTATGATAATAAAAACAATAACAAATTTGGCACATAACACATCTTGGAAACTCATTTTGATGGTAGAAGAGTCAAGCATATAACTTACTTGGATTGAAGAAAGGTCCACTCACACAAGCAAGCACGAAAACTAGTACTCGTAGTACAGGTTCTCAATGAACTGATCGTCTACGAACCCTACAATAGTTGAATAATCCTAACATTAATACACGACCAATCTCATACAACAAATGCAGGTATGCCATATATGCAAATGCAAAGAATATTTTCCCGACAAGTTCCCAATTAAATTTTACCCCAAATTACATTACGGAAAGTTAGTATTAGAAAAAAGAATATTAATTTATATAGTTATGATATTAAGGAAAAAATAATAAAACTAAACAATAGAAACATGCTTTAAAATATTAAATAATATACTTAAAAAGCTAGCTACAAATAGTTATTTAGAAAAGAGTGCAATATTCAGAAATTATATTAGTCTTGAAGAAATGTTAATTTTACTTATTAAAGAGTAAATACTTACTTACATAAGGATATCTTGAAATAAACACATAATTAAAATTTATATAAATGTAAGGAAAGACCACTTTTATTTAATAATAAAATCCTATCTTTATTAATAGAAATCTTCTTATAACATTATACTATAAAAATTTATATTTATTTTTATATTGTTGAAACTAATTAGTTATAATTAGTATTAATAAACAAAACACTGGTTATACATATAAAATAGCCAAATTTACTAAAACGGTTTCTAGTAAATAACTCGGGACTCCCCCAAAGTTTCTGAAAGTGCACAACAGTCCCACAGATTTCACCAAATTGCCAAAAGTACCCCACATATCAAACGCCATAAAGCATATACATCATACTCTTCTTCTTCGCCAACAACTAGAAAACAGGGACTTCAACCCAACACAGACACACACTCACGACATGATTATAACGACATGGAATGAAGGGAAACAAAGTAATCATCAACCAAAATTGAGAATTCAGAGGAGGTTTACCGATTGAAAAAGAAGAACGAAGTGAAGAAGGTACGGCGGCGACGGTGATGTGTTGGTTCTGCAACTGGAGCACGACTGCTGCTTTTGGGTCTGGGAGAGCTGGAAATTCGATCGGAAAGGCCAGAGGAATGGCCAAAGGTCGACTAGAGAACCGATTGGGATTTGCCGTCGAAATTCGGGTCACCGGGTCGGAGCCAACGAAGGCTCTGTTTCTCTTGCCGGTTCGTCAGAAGAGAGAAGGAGGAGAGGCGAGCTGGGGGGCTCTGGTTCGTCGGGAAAAGCAGGAGGTGGGTTCGCCGGAGATGGAGCAGGAACGGTGGTGGTGTTTGGCGGTGGCTATCGGAAAACAAAGTAGAACTGTGGGTGTGTTTCTTCGGCAAAACAGAGAATGAGGGTGAGATAGAATTGACGGAGAAGAAGGCAAGTTGATATATGGGTGGAGATGGTGGAGAACGTGGGAGATGGACGTGGTGATGATCGATGAGAGACGTTGAGAAACAATCGGGTTTGTTTTCCCGTTTGTTAGAGAGAGAGAGAGAGAGAGAGAGAGAGAGAGAGAGTGGGTTAAGTGGGTTTAAACCCAAGTTTTGAGAAAATACACTTTTACACCACCAACTAAGTTTAGGAAACTACAAATACACACCCTTCAGTTAAAAAATAATACTATAAACCCCAAACTTTAAGAAAAATAATGCAAATACCCTAAAAGAAATAGGGGTATTACATCACCTTACCCTTAAAACAACGCTTCATCCTCGAAGCGTAAAACAGTAACTCCCAAAACAAAACATTTTGCCTATATGCACGATTAAATAATAAAGTTTCTAATGCAGAAGAAAACAAAAAGGCCGTAGGGAATAAGCGAATAACATATGGAGTGATTGGTACTCGGTCTAGTATTGGTAATCATCCGACATGCCAGACGGGTTAATAAGGAAGAAGGGTCATGAGGTCTCTAAGTCTGAGTTTCGATACTATCGGGTCGACCAACAATGTAAAGCAACATGGACACACAAATAACACTACAGTGACAAGCATCTTGCTATAACAAATCATGCTCATAAGATAACCAACAAACAAATCGACAATCAATTTTCCATCTAGATCAGTGTCACATTTGTAATACCCCGTAAAATTGACAAGGACAAAATAGTAAATTTAAAGAGATGAATATATAATTTAATTGCGAAAAAATAAAGTCGCATAAATTATTGTATTTTACTGACAAAAAATACGCGTAAGATTTTAGAAGATGTTAAGTTATTATTCGTAGGCGAATACGCGATGTTTTATTTAGCTTTACTATTTGACCTTTCACGCGTGTACGACCACCGCGAAGCTAGTGTGTCAACCACACCTTATAACTTCTCACATCTTCATCTTCTACTTCAACTCATCTCCTTCGGAGATAGTTTGCACCGCCACAAAAATCACCATTCACCGCCTCCAACATAATCATTCACACCCTTTTGTCCCCCTATATAATGAGTCATCAACCTCAATCATTCACCACAATCATCACCACCTTCATCTTCATCTTCTTCTTCTCCACGTCCGGCCACCCACCACCGAGAGCACCACTGCCACCTCCATCACCCTCCAGCCCTCTGTTCTCTCTTGCTCTCTATCTCCCTCTCCCTCTCTCTGTTCTCTGCCCAGAAACAGAGCAAGGTAGCAGCAGCGGCAAAGGCCGCCACCACCACCTCCCCTGTTCCCGACGGGAACAACAGCCGCCACCCGATTGCAACCCACCATCTCCCAACTCATCTCACTCAATTCCCCTCTCTCTCTCTCTCTCGACCAGGGAATAACTAGAGGGAGAAACAGCAGCAGCAAGCCACCAAAAACAGAGGATCCAAAACTACCACCGTCGGCCACCATTATTGCCGACGGGGGAAGCTTGGCCCAAGCTTCTCAGTGACTCCCGTCTCTCCAAACCACCACCAAACAACTCCTAGAGTTACCAGGAGACGAACCCAAGTCCTAACCGGAGCTAGAAGGTCCTCCATCACCGGCGGCGAAGAGCACTGCGCGACTCACGTCGGCAAACCCGGAAAGCTTCGTTTCTTGACCGATTCCGGCCATTCTTGGCCTAGGTATGCTCTAAATCTCGCCGTGATTCCGTTTAAACAATCAAACTCGCACCTTGTATGCTCGATTCCATGTTTAGAATGATGAATTTGATGATTTTGTAGAAAGGGGTTAAAGTGTCTTTTACCCAAACTGTTTATAGCATGCCAATTATATTGAAGGGGGTAACTGTTTGTAATTGTGAGAACTTGGTGGGTAGTATTGCATGTTATATAACCTGCCATGTGAGTAGGATGGGGTCTTGCTGACTTTTGATATAACTTGTGGGGTTATAAGTGTAGTTTATATAAACTTCATATTATTCGCGAAAAATAAAAATAATATTTTTGGATTAAAAATGTTTTCTAAAAATAATAGATTTTGCCCCGGTTACAAAAATGTGATTCGGTCGTCGAAATAATATACGGATCACTCGTTAAAAATTAAACGAGTAATGTTTTTATTAAAAACTAAATAAATGTTGCGTTTAATTGTTTAACTTTAAAATTGGTTGTTTAAATATTTATAAAAATGACTTTTTCGAGCTTATAAATATTGTCGCATCATTTCAAGTATTTAGAAGTGGTTTTTCATAAAAATCCAATATCGTATAGTTGATAATATTAATATTTACTTTATGTAAAAATACAAACTACTATTAATCTTTACTAGTATTTTATAAAAATAGTTTCTATAATTAAATGAGACTTTTGTAACATAAAATCTAATAGCTCTTCAAATACATAATCGTTGTTTATTAATTTTTGCTAATAAGAAAATATAATGAGATAAAGAAACGCTAATAAATTAGTATGCGAGTTCGGGCTAATTTTAAGAATCGATAACTAGGGTTATTGATAAGACTCGTAGAATTATACAGAGTTGTGACGATTTAGAAGCTCCGATTTGTAGGTAACGGATTCGTAAGCAACGACAACAAGTAGGACGTTTGACGCTACGGAATCCAGGTAAGTAAATATGCCTAGCCTAGCGTGCTAGCTCCTGTTCTTGTCAGAATATGCTTTAATACTTGTCTCAAAATTATATTTTTTGAGTTACATGTTTTGTTTGAAATCTCTTTGCAAGTTGAAGAAGTTGTTTTACTGAGAACTGTCACACGAATAATATTAATCCACTAATAACGTAAAGTGGAAAGAGTTGTGCGGGGATCGTTATATTCGCTTAAGATTGGTCGTGGCTGACTACGTTCACCCGACCCGTTTATAAGATTGGTCGTGGCTGGCTACGTCCACCCGACCCGTTTATTTTATCCGGTCGCAACCTGCCGGATCGCTCCATGTACTCACCTCTCTGGCCGCGAGTAGTCTTAGAGGGGTGCCGGCACTTAAGGTCTTGGATGCGTAGTGATAGTAGATCTTCCCCGTATCAACAAAGTTAAAAGTGGTTTTCTTCAAGGACAAGAATGTCTATGAATAAAGGAAGACAAGATTGGGATATCACTCCCCGTTTCAAGATCAAGGAAGAAGAAATTGAAAGCTTGAGAAGTTTAAAGCTTGATGTGTGCCTTGTTTACTCTTTTAAAGATTTACTTCCTCTTATTACTGTTTTTGAAAATAAATTATGCCTCGTCATCTGTTTACGAGCTAGGGTATTTATTTACTCAGCATTTCCCGGCTGACTTTAGAAACTGCGGTTCCGTTTTCTTTCCCACCGCAGGATTAGCAGAAGAAGGCTATGGTATGGATGGGTACGAGACTCACTGAGGAAGTCAGGTCACGTATTGTAAGATAGTTTGAATCATGTAAGATAGTTTGAATAAGGCTTGAGTAATGTGTAATAATAACGCCTGAAGGACTTTAGATCGTACTGTACTGTTTAATAATATGTAATATAAGTGCTTGGAAGTTGTGCTTTCGATTGTCCGCCGTTACTTTTAGCCTCGGCCTCCCCGATTCGTCCGAGTCGGATAAGGGGGTCGTTGCAACATTAGCAGTTAACAGATTAATCCACGACTAGCAACATAAAGCCAATTCATAAAAACAAGTAACCCATTTCCCCACGGCTTGTTTACTCATTAATTCTCAGATTTTAGTCTTCCCTAGTCCGGTTAATAAAAATTTGAAAAGATTTTCCATTTGTGATTAACTAGTTAATTAATCCTAGTTCTTTAGGTAGGTCACGAAGCCGGGCTCTGATACCACCCGCTAAGATTTTCCCCGCACGAGGAGTTTTACCTCATTGTGAACGGAGTAGAACGCCGGCCTCGTACCAAACCATAAAGAACAAAACTTCAAATTTAATTCAAAATCAACTTTATTACAATAAAGGGAATGACCAAACGTGGTCCTTAACATGAATACTTGAAAACAAAACTAAACTTGTTTGTAAAACATGAAACTAGTGATTTACTCCGTGAGAGCAAAAGTGATTCCTTGATCCAAGCTAGTGATTCGTTTCCCCAGAGCATGCAGCGGTGCTAACCTGTGGGTTTTCAAATGGCAAAAGCTGACCACAGTTTTTCCAAAAGTCAGCTTAAGCTGAGTAAGAAATACCTCAACATGTAAACAGATGATTGAGCACATAATTCAAGAATAAGTAAAGAAAAAGATGATTAAAGCTTTAGATTGAGATCACAAAGGCAAAAAATAAAGGTAAATGGATAAACTTGGATTTGATATTCCAACTTGATCTTTCTTATTAATGTCCTTCTTTAAAAGTTTTCTGGTGGCCACCTGGCCACGTGCCACGGGAGCAGCTAGCTCTACTGCCCCATGAGCCCCATAAATTAAACATTGTACGAGCGAATGCAGAGTTCCCGCCTGCCTCGGAAATATATAACTCGGGGTTACCTCATGGGGCTATCAAACCCTAAAGTAAACTGCCCAATACCTTCAGATGTTCAAACCAAGGGAGTTGCAAAGAAGAAATATAACCCAATGGAAGCAGCTCTAGACAGGTTTCTTGCAGAGAAAGCTATTGAGGAGGAGGAGAAGAGAAATGCTGCAGATAGTCAGGTTGATGGCAAGCAGGTGGACCCAAATGTAGTGGCTCTCTTCAAATTCTTGGAAGAGAAATATGGAAATAGGAATGTTAAATCAGCCTAAGTCATGCTGGGTTCTATGTCGATCTTTGGTGCTTTGCCTTTTCTTTGAAAACTTGATATTTTGTCGATTGATGTGATGTTTAACGATGGACTTGGCGTCTCCATTGAAGTTCTCACATTTCGGCTAAAAAAAGGATAAGACAACATTCTTGAGCATAGTCAGGGGAGAATGAGAATAAGCTCAATGTTCCATTCCATAATTGTGGATTTATTTTACTACTTCAACAAACCACATACTGTTTTAATTCGCTTCCCTAAACACTTATTAATTTTCGGATTCAAGATTTCAACAAAAGAGGTAATCCGTGAATGATGTCTAGTAAAATAGTCTTCCCAGAATTGCCATAAGCCGAGTACCCAATTTTAAGACATTTTTACTTTGATAAATTGTTTTCCAAGCACAAGAGGCATATGTGAGAGGACAATAAAGCCAAATGGGTTTATCTTTACAATATGTGTGTTCAATTTTACTGATTAAAATTAATTACATTATTTCTCTATAAGTAAAAAATGGGATATTTAAAAAAGAAAAGTTAGTAATCTTGACAGTGTCTACTATTTTTCTAATCAAATCGATGTGTTTTGGTACTTAGTACAAAAAATAACTTGAATTATTACTCCAATTAAAGCAGAACATTTATCTTTTTTCGTATAGTTTTAATGGCCGCTTTGATACTTATTACTCACAAACAAAAGAACATTCTTTTCATCAACTGATAAGAAAAATATATAATTATTTTCTATTGAAATTGCTTAATTCTAAAATAAAACCTATGTTTTTATACAAAATAAATATTAATTGAAGAGTTATGGCAGTTTTCTCATGCAATATCAGGTTCTAATACATAGCGATATGAATTGACAACTGAAACGAAAATTAATTTGTATTATTAAAATGGAGGCATGATAATCATTATTCATGTTTGCTTCTAAAAACCATGATTTAGGTGAGTGTAAGAAAACACGCTCATAGAGGAGAAGATATTCAATACCACGGAAATATGGATGATGTGGTACTCCGCCTCTAACTTTCCCTACAACTACATTAATGTGTGTATATCCTCCATTTCATGCCAACCCAACAAATTCTGTGGCTTTGCCCATTTTCCTACCTGCTTTTCCGAGTATTTGAAGGAAGGAAGAAACCAAGTACCATCAACACACCACCACACCATGGAACACAGAGATCCAAGCCTGACCTCATCCATGATGATTATTATTGTCTCTTTTATCAATTTATTTATCTTCTTCTCCTCAACATCAGTAGCAGCAGCAGCAGCACCCGCCGCGCCGGATCCTTCCGCCAAGTTTGTAGAATGCATGTCATCATCCGGCGGTGGTGCTGACGCTGCTAAAGTCGTGTTTTCGCCCAAAAATCCTTCCTTCTCGTCGGTTCTAAACAACTACATCAGAAACCGTCGCTTCATCAATCCCACAACCCCTAAACCCGTTATCATCGTCACCCCTATGAACCCGGCCCATGTCCAGGCTACCGTCATTTGTGCTGTCAAACTCGGCATCCAAATCAAAGCCCGAAGTGGCGGCCATGACTACGACGGCCTCTCCTCCACCTCCTCCTCCCGCAACCCCTTCATGATCCTCGACATGTTCAATATGCGTTCCATCACCATCGACATCAAAACCGACACCGCCTGGGTTCAATCTGGGGCGACTCTCGGTGAAGTCTACTACCAAATTGCAAAAGCCAGCAAAGTCCGCGCCTATCCTGCCGGCGTCTGCCCAACCGTCGGCGTGGGCGGCCACGTCAGCGGAGCGGGTTACGGCAATCTGCTCCGCAAGTATGGTTTAACAGTTGACAACGTTGTGGATGCTCAGATAGTGGACGTCAACGGTAAGCTTTTGGACAGGAAGGGCATGGGCGAGGATCTGTTTTGGGCAATCTCAGGCGGGGGCGGTGGCAGTTTCGGAGTGGTGGTTGCGTACAAGATCAAATTGGTGCCCGTCCCTGAAAAAGTCACGGTGTTCCGGGTGGAGCGGACACTGGACCAGAAGGCGACAGACATTGTTCACAGATGGCAATTCGTTGCTGACAAGATCGACAACAATCTGTTCGTGAGGCTTCTTTTACAGACCGCCACTATGAAGCCCGATCCAAAGAAAGACTCATTCAAGACCATCAAAGCAACCTTCATTGCCTTGTATCTTGGGAATACTCAGGGGGTGATGCAAGTGATGGGCAAGTCTTTCCCTGAACTGGGTTTGAAGGCAGAGGAGTGCAAGGAAATGAGTTGGATTAATTCGGTGCTCTACTGGAGTAACTTCAAAGAGGGGACTCCACCTGAAGTGCTGCTAAACAGAACAGGAACCCCCAAATTTGAGAAGCGGAAATCGGATTATCTGAAAACTCCAATACCCAAGCCAGGGTTGGAATCACTGTGGAAAAAGATGCTGCAAACTCACAAGGTTGGTTTTGTCTTCAACCCCTACGGTGGGAAAATGAGCGAGATACCGCCAGCAGCCACTCCTTTCCCTCACAGGGCTGGCAACATATTCAAGATACAGTACTCCACCAACTGGGTGGAACCAGGTCCCGCTCCAGAAAAGGAGCACATGACCCAGATAAGGGACCTCCACAACTTCATGACTCCTTTCGTCTCCAAAAACCCAAGAGGGGCATATCTCAACTACAGGGACATCGACATTGGGGTTACCGACAACGGCAAGGACACCTTTGCCCAAGCTAAGGTCTATGGGCCAATGTACTTCTTGGGTAATTTTGACAGGCTGGTCAAAGTGAAGACCGCCGTCGATCCAAAAAACTTTTTCAGGAATGAACAGAGCATCCCACCCATGCCAACTGCCCCGAGGAAGGCTTTCTAAAATACCTACAACCAAGCCACTTTTCTAGTAATCGGAGCTTTATTAATTAGCGATGTTCTCTGCTGGTAGTAGTAGTAGTAGTAGTATTTGACATGATTATGTCATTCATCGTTTCCATTAGTAGGATAGACAGGACAGCACTAGTGATGTGCCACCCACCGTGTTTTCAGGGTGAGACTAGAATAAGAAAAATGATTTGTTGTATTATGAAACCAAGTCTCATCTGATTACACCCATGGAAGTAGGGAAAATTTTGTAGTCGTAGGAAGAAAAACAACAGATAGCAATCTTTCAACATGTGAGGAAGGAATGCCTCTTGTTCCTTTCTGTTGAGAAGTATCTATTTATGCATATGCAGCTAAGGGTGATAGCTCAAGTGGTAGAGCGTTGAAAGCCTGTGCATGAGGTCCCGGATCAAACCCAGTTGATGACAAAAACGATTTCTCAAAAAAAATAAAAATATGCATATGAATACTCCAAGATTTAGACTACGTTTAATGTTCTTGGATTTGCTATATTGACTGAGGATTTATTTTCATGAAGTTGTTATTGAATTTAGCCTATTGACACGGTTAGGTTAGGATTTGCTTATCAAAGTGTAATACCGCTATACTTTTGGCGTAGGATTATGGGGGTAATTAAAAAAATTAGGATTTGCTTATTACCGTTTCAGTTTTTATATCAAATTATAATTTTCTAAATACATGCTGCCAAATTATATTTTAATGCTTCTTTCATTTTAATCTAACTGTAATACTTTATTCATTCTAAAAACCGTGTTTGTGCATTAGAGGGTAATTGGGCGATGTTGTTTAAAAAAAAAAATCAGATTTTATTAGCGGGGTAGTGAATATAGTTTGTAGAAGTTATGAATTAAGGGATAGTTGTGCATTTTTTTCAGGAAGTTGGGGCTTAAACCTTGCATTTATTCTTCTTCCTCTTCTTCACTTCCCCGACACCAACACCACGACCACCGCCAACACTCGAGCCATCACCACCTCCTCCATAGCGTCTCTGCTCTCTCTCTCTCTCTCTCTCTCCACCTCTCTGCTTCCCTCTTTACCTTCCTCTCGGACCAACGACAACAGCGGCGGCAACAGCTGCAAGGACGCTGCCACCACCGGCCAAAAAAATGGACGGGGACGCCGCCGAGAACCACCACCACTGCCCTTGTCCTCACTGCTCCTCTTATCCTCTCTCTCTCTCTCTCTCTCTCTCTCTCTCTCTCTCTATATATATATATATATATATATGTTGGAAATTGGATGTTAAATCCATAAAGAAATGGTGGTGTTCTTGGTAGCTTGAAGAAGCTTGAAACCAAGAGGGTCATTTGTCCCACATTGTTGCTCAAAGTGGTGGTAGGTGGGTATATTTGGTTTCACACACAAGGGTAGTATATAACAACTAAGGTGTGTGGAGAGCCATGAGTGTTATTGTGTGCCTCGCGCACACACACACACGCGCGCCGCTGCCGCCTCGACTCGGGTCGGGTCGAAGGGCGATTTGGGCGAAATATCTCGGCGTCTCGCGTACGCGAGGCGACCCGGTGAGAGGTTATGCTAGAGCTAATTTTTATTACTCACCAGTTTTAATGGGTGATTAATTCAAATTAACTGTTTTTGACCGTTTTGTTGTGGGATTAATGATCATTAAACGGATTGATTGCCAATCAATTGGATTGATCAGTTTTACCAAAACTGATGGATTAATCTCATTGAAATAGTCAATCGTTTTGAGACTGCTGTACGTTTTCTCTCAGGTTCATCTCTCATCACAAAAATTCTCTGCTTTCTCTGGCGAACTGAGGTGCGAGTCGTGATCTTCATCGCTGCTATAACGAAGAGGATCAGAGCTGTTTTATCCTAGAAGGATCATCGCCGGATCCCAATACGGCGATAATTTCTTCAAGAGCAGTCAGGCCTTCTTCGCAAGACCTGGCGACTCAGCTGCGTTCGTGTATTACCTGTTCCATTGTGAACAGAGGTATGAACTGTTCCTTCTTTTCTTTCGTACAGTATCTAATTTCATTATTATTTGCCTTCATGATTTTCTTTCTCTATCTTCTTGGTCATGTCCTGTTAATCAAATTCGCCCTACTAAAATCGTTATTTTTAGTGTGTTTCACCAACATTCTTGAAGAAATTATTCGTAATTTGTTTAACAAAATGACTACTGAAACTGAGAAAACTGTTTCCGGTTCATATGCTCCTGTCGTGGCTATTGATTGGGCCACTTATACATTTCCACAAGCTGTTGAATTGACTGGTTTACCAGAAAAATTCAACGGTGGTGTTGGCTTTTCTCGTTGGCAGAAAAAGCTGAAATTGTGGTTAACTATAAAGGGTTTATGGCCAGTTGTGGAGTATGAGAAACCAGTGGTGGATCAAGAAAAGCCTGATTCCATTAAGGCCTTTGCGAAGTGGACTGAAAAAGACGGAGTGGCTAAAGCGGCAATTCTTGCTGCTCTGTCGAATACTCTGTTTGATGTTTATTCATCAGATTCATTCACTGCAAAGCTTTTATGGGAAAAGCTGAATGAGACACATAATACTGACTCACAAGGTCTGGAAAAATATTCTGTGTCTAAATTTCTTGATTTCAAACTGGTGGACAATAAGTCCATGACTGAGCAGGTGCACGAGTTTGAGATGATTGTGCATGCTTTGAAGGAGTCCGGTATGGATCTTCCTGAAAAGTTTCTGGTTATGTGTTGTAGGGTTTTGATTCATGGAACGCGCAAACGGAAGCATAATCAAATAAAAGCCATGCAAAACCCTCCAAGGATCACAAGTCTAGATGCATAACGATAGTGAAGGTAAGAAATCATAAACACACCTTTGGGTTCTCCTTGATGACTTCAAACGCGAATAGTGTCACGTTCTCTATAGTTGATCCACGCCTAGAGTTGATCCTAGATCTCCCAAACTCCTTGGTGCTAGCCCGGAATAAGAGGAGGGTGAAGGAATCACGCAAAACGAGACAAAAAGAGGGGCTTCGGCCCTCTTTTGGCCGACGGGGTGAGGGCGGCGGCAAGGGGGTCGGGTTCGGCCTCCTTGTTGCTTGCTCTCTCTCCTTTGTTCTCTCCCACTCTTGTTATGTTCAATAATGAGCATAAGTTATGAGGAAGGAAGGAAGGAGGGTCCTTTATATAGTCCAACAACTCCTTGTTAACTACCTAAAGGACTTATTCTAGTCCAACTAGAATTCAATTTAGTCCCTTCCTTGCAAATTAGTCCCTACTAACTTTGCAAGGGTTTGCAAAGTGATCCTTCTAATTAATTAATCCAATTAATTAATTCCCAAATCTAGTACAACTCTATATAGCGTGTGACCCCATAGGTTCTATCTAGTTGGTAGCAACTATTTGCTAATATGGAGCGGTTTCTAGCAAAACATCCATTCTAGCCAACTAATAGAATAGTCATCTAGACAACCTTGTACAAGTAATTGTCTCATCCCTTTGCCTCAATATCCGGATTGGACACGAGACATACAAGTCACACTCGTATATCCAATCCATAGTTTCTCGATCTATGGGAATAGCCTTATTCGTGCAAATAACATCAATATCACATATATTGATTTATTTGAGTCTGGCCAGACATTCTATAAGCACTATCCCTCGAGTGGCCTAGGATATCTACTCCCGTTATGTGGGAGGGGCAAATCCTCTCTACGTCCACTACGATCTCTAAGCTTGCTTCTCATTGTATCCAGTACACGCCTTTATAACTACCCAGTTACGGTGTAACGTTTAACGCTAACAAGATCACAATGATCCACAACTAGAATATCTAGTGACTTCAAGTCTAAGGATGACAATACCATTGCACCGCGAGAAGCACTTGTGACTTAACATAACATGTATGTAGCCTTCTCGGTGATGGGTCAATCCAGTGTAACATTCCGTAATGCACACCTATGTGTTGGATCATGATATCTCTATATCAATCCAACCCCATACTAGTCTATAGATGATTGTCCCATTAATCATTATACTTGACTAGGGATATTTAAGATAAACAACACGATTGTAAATCTAAGGACTTCATTATATTAAATATCCAATAAATAATAAATGAATTTTCTAGCCATATACAAATTCATACTAAACTAGATTGCCTCTAGGGCATCTATTCCAACAGTCTCCCACTTGCACTAGAGCCAATCTGGCGCATCTCGTATGCCCATACTCCTAGTGTGCCCTTCATGCTTCCACTGCGTGAGAGGCTTCGTAAGCGGGTCTGACAGATTATCATCTGTAGGAATCTTGCATATCCGAACGTCTCCTCTATCGATGATATCTCGAATCAGATGAAACTTCCTGAGCACGTGCTTGGACTTCTGGTGCGATCTAGGTTCCTTTGATTGCGCGATCGCCCCAGTGTTGTCACAGAACAACTCCACTGGATCCGCAATGCTAGGGACCACACCAAGTTCAGAAACAAACTTTCTGATCCAAACAGCCTCCTTTGCTGCGCCATTTGCAGCAATGTACTCAGCCTCTGTTGTAGAATCAGCTACCGTCTCTTGCTTGGAACTCTTCCAGCTCACCGCTGCTCCATTCAGGCAAAACACATATCCCGATTGTGATCTAAAGTCATCTCTGTCAGTTTGGAAGCTTGCATCAGTGTAACCCCTTACACGCAACTCTTCCTCACCGCCAAATATCAAGAAAGCATCCTTAGTTCTTCTCAAGTACTTTAGGATGTTCTTGACAGCAATCCAGTGACTCTCACCCGGATTGGATTGGTATCTGCTTGTCATACTCAAGGCATATGACACATCTGGTCTAGTACATAACATGGCGTACATGATAGATCCTATGGCCGAGGCATAGGGAATCCTACTCATGCCTTCCTTCTCAATCCCATTGGAAGGACAACCACTCTTCAAAAGAGTGATTCCATGTGACATGGACAAGAATCCCTTCTTGGAATCTTGCATGTTGAACCGTTTCAACACCTTGTCAATACATGTACTTTGACTTAGGCCTAGCAACCTCTTAGATCTATCTCTATAGATCTTTATACCGAGTATATAGGCCGCTTCCCCTAAGTCCTTCATTGAGAAACACTTTCCTAGCCAATCTTTCACAGATTGCAGCATGGGAATGTCGTTTCCAATGAGTAGTATGTCATCCACATACAAGACCAGAAAAGCTACAGAGCTCCCACTAACCTTCTTGTAGACACAAGACTCATCTTCGTTTCTGATGAAGCCAAACTCTTTGACCACTTCATCAAAACGTCGATTCCAACTCCTAGAAGCTTGCTTCAATCCATAAATGGATCGTTACAGCTTACAGACTTTGTTGGCTTGCTTTGGATCCTCAAAACCCTCCGGCTGTATCATATACACGTCCTCGAGGAGATTCCCATAAAGGAATGCTGTTTTGACATCCATCTGCCAAATATCATAGTCGTAGTATGCTGCAATTGCAAGTAGGATTTGGATGGATTTGGTCATAGCGACTGGTGAAAAGGTTTCATCATAGTCAATACCATGAATCTGTCTGAATCCTATCGGCCCTTATAGGTAATCACATTACCATCCATGTCGATCTTCTTCTTGAAGACCCACTTGCACCCTATGGGCCGCGCCCCATCGGGTGGTTCCACCAAAGTCCATACTTTGTTGGTATACATGGATTCCATCTCGGATCTCATGGCTTCAAGCCACTTCTGCGAGTCTGGGCCACTCATGGCCTCCTCATAGGTAGTAGGCTCATCATCTATGAGCATCGTGTCACCGGAATCCGTTACGAGAAGTCCATACCTCTCGGGTTCCTGGCGCACTCTACTAGATCTACGAAGCTCTTGTGTTACCTGAACAGGTGGCTCCACAACCGCTTGTGATTCCTGTTCATGTTCCATAATCGGTTCAGTGATTTGTGGTTCTTGAACTTCTTCAAGTTCTACATTCCTCCCACTTGCTTCTTTAGAGACAAACTCTCTTTCTAGAAACACGCCGCTCCGAGCAACAAACACTTTGTTTTCGGTAGGATTGTAGAAGTAGTATCCCTTAGTTTCCTTAGGGTACCCCACAAATTTACACTTATCCGATTTAGGCCCTAGCTTGTCTGATTGTAAACGTTTTACATAGACATCGCAGCCCCAAATCCTCATGAACGACAGTGTGGGACGCCTCCCACTCCACATCTCATATGGTGTCTTCATAACTGATTTAGATGGAACACGGTTAATGGTGAAAGCTGCACTTAATAGAGCGTAGCCCCAAAACGATAATGGAAGATCGGTTTGACACATCATAGATCGAACCATAGCCAATAGGGTTCGATTCCTCCTCTCAGACACGCCATTCCATTGTGGCGTTCCGGGTGGAGTGAGTTGGGACACGATCCCACACTCTCTAAGATAGTCGTCAAACTCCTGGCTCAAGTATTCTCCTCCACGATCCGATCGTAGAGCCTTGATACTTTTGCCAAGTTGCTTCTCTACTTCATTCTTGAATTCTTTGAACACTTCAAAGGATTCGGATTTTGCCCTCATAAGGTACACAAATCCATATCTACTGTAATCATCAGTAAACGTAATGAAGTAGACATAACCACCCCTGGAAGGCGTGGCAAATGGTCCACACACATCAGTATGTATGAGTGCCAATTGCTCACTAGTCCTCTCACCTTTCTTATTGAAAGGGGACTTTGTCATTTTTCGCAATAAACAAGCCTCACATGTCTCATATGATTCAAAATCAAATGAGTCTAGTAATCCATCCTTATGGAGTCTAGATACACGTTTCTCATTTATATGGCCTAAACGACAATGCCATAAATAAGCAGGATTTAAATCATTTATTTTAATCCGCTTGGTATTAATGTTGTAGACAGGATTGCTTAGATCAAGGACATAAAGTCCATTAAATAATTGCGCACTAAAATAGTGAATATTATTCAAATAAAAGGAACAACAATTGTTCTTTATTGAAATAATAAAACCTTCCTTGTCCAAACAAGAAATATAAATAATGTTTCTGCTCATAGCAGGCACAAAATAGCAATTATTTAATTCTAAAACTAATCCTGAAGGCAGAGATAGCTCGCACACGCCTATGGCCAACGCAGCAACCTTTGCTCCATTCCCAACGCGCAGATCTACCTCCCCTTTAGCCAATCTTTTACTTCTCTTTAGATCCTGCATATGTTGACAAATATGAGATCCACATCCAGTATCTAATACCCATGATGTAGAGACAGTTAAATTGACATCTACAACAAAAATACCTGGTGGTGGTGGAATCACTATTCCAAGCCTCTTGTCCTCCAGATATTTTGGGCAGTTCCTCCTCCAGTGTCCAGGCTGACTGCAGTAGTGACACTCACCCTTAGTCACGACCTTGGCAATGCCACCAACAGGCTTAAGGGCTTGTTCCTTCGACTTGGCAACTGACTTGCCTTTGCCCTTGGAGGAAGAGGCAAACCTTTTACCCTTTCCTTTCTGTACCATCATAATGGCCTTGCCCTTACCCTTGTTGATGCTCTGTTCAGCCGTCCTCAACATGTTGAGCAAATCTGGCAGTGGTTTAACGATCTCGTTCATGTTATAGTTCATAATGAACTGTCCATAACTCTCGGGCAACGATTGCAACACGAGATCGGTTGCCAACTCTTGGCCGACCGGGAACCCAAGCCGGGCGAGATTCTCCAAGTACCCGATCATTCGGAGTACATGGGGTCCCACCGGGTTCCCTTCTGCCAGATGACATTTGAACAGTGCCTTTGAGACCTCATACCTCTCTACCCTCGCCTGCTCTTGGAAGAGCTGCTTTAGATGTTCGATCATATCGACATCATTCATGTTCTCGTGTTGCTTCTGAAGCTCAGAGGTCATGGTGCAAAGCATTAGGCAGGCCGCATCATTAGCGTCATCAACACGCTTTTGATACGCCTTTAAGGCAACAGGTGTCTGATTCTCTGGACCTTCTGGAACATGCTCCTCTATTGCGTACAGTTTCTTCTCTTGCTTGAGAACAATTCTCAAGTTTCTGTACCAATCAAGAAAGTTGGTTCCAGAGAGCTTGTCCTTCTCAAGGACAGATCATAGGGAATGTTGTGAACTCGATGAGTTGTTTGCCATTTGGAATTCTACAAAAGGAAAATACGCAAGTTTTAGTATTTGTGAATTTTTGACTATATTAAATAATGGCTAGTTTATTAAATATAGCTCCCACTATTTTTCTACGGATTAATAACCCTCAAGATATTAATGCGGAAAATATCCTTATATTTTCTAGTGGGCCAAGATCCATCTTTTCATCTCCTTATGAGCTTGCTTTGGCAAGTCACCCATAATTTGACTACTTTTAGGTAGGAACAATTCCAATTGCATCCCATATGCAACTCTTGGTTCAACCGGGCAAATAACTCCTTATTTATCCATCCGTATGGATAATCCCAATTGATTACCTCTAGGTTTCTTAATCAAATTAATAGCCTAGTTGTGTTCAACTTCTTATCTAAACAATTGCACATTGTTACGTGCCATCGCAATCCATCATTATGAACCAAGTCGCCATGCTTTGGCACGCACGAACTTGATAAATAATGATGATAATGAGTGTTTAAATAACGAGAAGGCAAGAACACAATATTTAAAATTTGAGGGATTTTAAATTAAATTTTAATTGTTTTGTTGATCAATATCAACTAATCTATCTATTTGAGTTTGGGCACAACTCCAAATAATAGATCCGGGTTGTCTAATTATCTTATTATCCTAATTGCATGCATCATCCATACACCAACCACACAAATAATAAGACAATAAATAAACAACCACAAAACAGAAATTAAACGTGATGTGGATATGGCCTTTTCTAGACTAAGATAATTCCAAGCCAATGGAATTATCTATGAACCCTAAGCAAACACATCTCCATGCGTCTTGATCTTTTGGTCCATCCTTCATAGTCATGTGGAATGCTCCATGCTCCATGCTCCATCCTTTTGTGGCTTCTTTGGCTTTGGGCTTCTTTTCTCCATTCTTGGCTAACAATCTACTTTATCTAGCACTAGCTAATATCTATACTAAATAAAATAAATCTCACAAGTTGAGAAAAAAATGGCACGCAGGCCATAAAACCCTAATTAATTATTACAATTAATTGATCAGCTCGCAGGCCGTAAAACCAAACCACAAAATTAAACATTCACATCAAACCACATCCTAAGGCCATATCCAATCACCATGCGATTTGCACATAAACAGTTAAAATCCAATTTTAACGCGCTTGGTCAATTTTAATTGATTTTAGGATTTCTAGGGTTAAAACGGTCCATGGGCCCAACAATCCAATTGCCCGGGCCCATTAAAGTGAACCACAAGGCCCTAGGGCCGGGCCGGCCCAAAACCCGCAAGCTAGGCCCGCGGGTTAGGGCCGCCCGGCCCCTTAGGGCGGCCAAGCTTGGGCGGCAAGCAAGGGGGCGGTCCCCTAGGGGGCCGAACCTCCTCTTGGGAGTTGTTTCCAAAACATCTCCCTTGCTTGGAGCCCAAGTTTGGTTGTTTCCTTGTTTTGGGAGAACTCCTTCTTCCCCAAGGATGCCCAAACCCTAGATCTAAGATCCTAAAATTTCTCAAACTCACCAATTCATGCATCCAATGCAAAAATTGGATCTTGTTATGAGTAATTCTTGACAAATTGCATCCCATGCTTGATTTGTCTTGTTTTACGCGATAAACTATCAAATTAAGGTGTAAAACAACAAGAATGTAACACATAAACTACGTTTATGCTCTATGACCTGTGGCTCTGATACCACTGTAGGGTTTTGATTCATGGAACGCGCAAACGGAAGCATAATCAAATAAAAGCCATGCAAAACCCTCCAATGATCACAAGTCTAGATGCATAACGATAGTGAAGGTAAGAAATCATAAACACACCTTTGGGTTCTCCTTGATGACTTCAAACGCGAATAGTGTCACGTTCTCTATAGTTGATCCACGCCTAGAGTTGATCCTAGATCTCCCAAACTCCTTGGTGCTAGCCCGGAATAAGAGGAGGGTGAAGGAATCACGCAAAACGAGACAAAAAGAGGGGCTTCGGCCCTCTTTTGGCCGACGGGGTGAGGGCGGCGGCAAGGGGGTCGGGTTCGGCCTCCTTGTTGCTTGCTCTCTCTCCTTTGTTCTCTCCCACTCTTGTTATGTTCAATAATGAGCATAAGTTATGAGGAAGGAAGGTAGGAGGGTCCTTTATATAGTCCAACAACTCCTTGTTAACTACCTAAAGGACTTATTCTAGTCCAACTAGAATTCAATTTAGTCCCTTCCTTGCAAATTAGTCCCTACTAACTTTGCAAGGGTTTGCAAAGTGATCCTTCTAATTAATTAATCCAATTAATTAATTCCCAAATCTAGTACAACTCTATATAGCGTGTGACCCCATAGGTTCTATCTAGTTGGTAGCAACTATTTGCTAATATGGAGCGGTTTCTAGCAAAACATCCATTCTAGCCAACTAATAGAATAGTCATCTAGACAACCTTGTACAAGTAATTGTCTCATCCCTTTGCCTCAATATCCGGATTGGACACGAGACATACAAGTCACACTCGTATATCCAATCCATAGTTTCTCGATCTATGGGAATAGCCTTATTCGTGCAAATAACATCAATATCACATATATTGATTTATTTGAGTCTGGCCAGACATTCTATAAGCACTATCCCTCGAGTGGCCTAGGATATCTACTCCCGTTATGTGGGAGGGGCAAATCCTCTCTACGTCCACTACGATCTCTAAGCTTGCTTCTCATTGTATCCAGTACACGCCTTTATAACTACCCAGTTACGGTGTAGCGTTTAACGCTACCAAGATCACAATGATCCACAACTAGAATATCTAGTGACTTCAAGTCTAAGGATGACAATACCATTGCACCGCGAGAAGCACTTGTGACTTAACATAACATGTATGTAGCCTTCTCGGTGATGGGTCAATCCAGTGCAACATTCCGTAATGCACACCTATGTGTTGGATCATGATATCTCCATATCAATCCAACCCCATACTAGTCTATAGATGATTGTCCCATTAATCATTATACTTGACTATGGATATTTAAGATAAACAACACGATTGTAAATCTAAGGACTTCATTATATTAAATATCCAATAAATAATAAATGAATTTTCTAGCCATATACAAATTCATACTAAACTAGATTGCCTCTAGGGCATCTATTCCAACATGTGTGTGATTGAGTAGCTCCCAAAGTCTTGGGAAGATTTTTGTCTCTCCCTGAAAAGACAGAAAGGATAAATCACCTGGACTAACCTCATGCTGGACATCTCAGTGCAAGAGCAACACAAGTCCAAGCAAGGACATGTGATGCCGACTGAACCGGGTAGTACGAAGGTGAATGTTGTTACTGCTGGAAAGAAAAGGGAAAACACTGTTAAGAAGGATGAAATTGATAAACCAAAAGATGATAAACCAAAAGATGACACGGTCAAGGCCAAGAAACCAAAGGGAAGCAAATCTTGTTGGGTTTGTGGACAGGTTGGACACTTCAGTAAGGGATGCCCAAATAAGAAATCAAAGAAAACCAATGTGGTAGCACAAGCAAATACGGTGCTTGGAACCACGAGTGAGGCTGTGGTGAACATGGTTGTTGGTGAAGCTTCTGCTTCTGAAACCGACATTGGCCGGTATGTTACCTACAACCCTGAGCTATTTCGACATATCTGTCTAACGAATGGTTGATTGATACTGGAGCTAATGTGCATGTTTGATCTGATATTAGTTTATTTGTATCTTATCAACAGAGTAGTGGCATGACAGTGACGATGGGGAACGCGAATGCTGCACAAGTGCTTGGAATAGGAAACGTGGACCTAAAGTTTCCTTCGGGTCGTATCCTGTCCCTGACAAGAGTGCATCATGTTCCTTCTGTTCGTAGAAATATAATAAGTGGAAGCCGTTTGGTAGCTAGCGGTTTTGAGATTTCTTTTAAATGTAATAAAGTAGTCCTTATTCATACTGGTACTTTCTTTGGCAAGGGCTATTTGTCCAATGGTTTATTTGTAATAAATGCTGAACCCGTTTTGGGAAATTTGGCTAATGTTATTGTTCCTTGTGTTAATAGTGTTGAATCATCTAATTTGTGGCATGCTAGACTTGGTCATTTAAATTTTAGTGCTCTAAAGAATATGATGAATTTAGAGTCGATACCAAAGCACACCATAGAAAAGAATTATAAAGGTCAAGTATGTGTGTCTGCTAAACAAACAAGGAAACCCTTTCATAGTGTTGTAAGGGATTCAGACTTGTTAGATTTAGTGCACATGGACATTTGTGAGTTTGGTGGTGTGTTGACAAAGGACCATTGTAGATATTTCATTACTTTTATAGATGATTGTAGTAGATACTGTTATGTTTATTTGCTTAAACATAAAGATGAAGCGCTTAATAAGTTTATTGTTTATAAAACTAAAGTTGAAACACAAACTGGTAAGGTACTTAAGCGTTTAAGATCCGATAGAGGTGGTGAGTATACGAGTAACGCTTTCGATGAATTTTGTGCAAACAATGGAATAGTTCATGAAGTTACTCCTCCATGAGTCCAATGGGATTGCTGAACGAAAGAACATAACCTTTTCTGATATGATTAATAGTATGCTTTTAAACTCTGGGTTGCCTAAATACATGTGGGGAGAGGCTTTGAATACGGCTTGCCATATTCTGAATAGAGTCCCTCTGAAACACAAAGAGAAAACACCCTATGAGTTATGGAAAGGCAGGAAGACTAGTCTTAATTATCTTCGTGTGTGGGGGTGCCTTGCTAAGGTACTTGTACCTGTACACAAGAGAAAGAAGCTAGGTCCTAAGACTATTGATTGTATCTTTCTGGGCTATCGAGAAACCACTACGGCTATGAGATTTTTAGTAGTAAAATCTGACATAGACGGTATAGTGGCTAACGCGATAGTTGAATTTCGTGATGCTACATTCTTTGAGGATGTATACCCCATGAAGACTGGTATACCTCAAGATACTACTAATGATAATCCACCTCACACATCTAGTTCTATTCCTGATCATGTGGAAAAGATAACAAATGTGGGGGCGGAATCAAGTAGTAGGTATGTACCTGAGGAGGTAGAAGAACCTAGAAGGAGTAAGCGTGCTAAGGTTGTCAAGGATTTTGGAAGTGACTTTGTCACTTACAATGTCGAGGACGAACCTTTAACTTTCCGGCAGGCTATGGATTCTTCAGAATCTAGGCTTTGGAAGGGCGCTATAAAGAGTCAAATTGACTCTATTGTTTCTAATGGAACATGGGAGTTAGTTGATCTCCCTCTTGGGTGTTCTACTATCGGGTGCAGATGGATCTTTAAAAGGAAGTTGAACCCTGACGGTTCAATAGATAAGTACAAGGCTAGACTGATTGCTAAGGGTTTTAGGCAAAGGGAAGGCATTGATTACTTTGATACATACTCTCCAGTTGCAAGGATGACAACAATCCGAATGCTTATAGCATTGGCTTCTGTCCATGGTCTTACCATCCATCAGATGGATGTTAAGACAGCTTTTCTTCATGGTGATCTTGAAGAAGAGATTTATATGGATCAGCCTGAGGGATTTGTTGCATCAGGCAATGAAAGGAAAGTATGCAAGTTAATCAAGTCCCTTTATGGCTTGAAACAAGCTCCCATGGATTGGCATAAAAAGTTTGATGAAACTGTATTGCCATTCGATTTTATAATAAATGATAGTGACAAGTGAGTCTACTCCAAAGTTAAAGGTGGTGAATGTGTGATCTTATGCCTATACATGGATGATATTTTGTTGTTTGGAACCAATAGTGAAATTATTAATGAGACGAAACATTTCTTGAATAGGCATTTTGAGATGAAGGATATGGGTGAGGCTAGTGTGATTCTTGGACTGAAGTTGACTCAGTCAGCTGAGGGAATAACCTTATCTCAGTCTCATTACATAGAGAAATCTATACTTGAGAAATATGGTTATTCGCAGTGTAGAATCTCTAGTACACCATATGATTCTAAAGTTGCCTTAGTCAAGAATTCTTCAGGTGTACCTGTGTCTCAATTAAGGTATTCTCAGATTATTGGGAGTTTGCAATATCTTGCTAACTGTACTAGACCAGATTTTTATATTCTGTGTCTAAGTTGGCTAGATATACGAGTTGTCCAAACATAACTCATTGGGATACTCTTGATAGAGTGCTTAGATATCTGAAAGGAACAATGTACCTAAGTTTACACTATAGGAGGTTTCCTGGTGTACTTGAGGGGTAGAGTGATGCAAGTTGGATAGCTAAGAAGTCTGGTTCCAATGGAGTGACTGGATATGTGTTCACCTTGGCTGGTGGAGCAATATCCTGGAAGTCGACCAAACAGACGATAGTAACTCGGTCTACTTTTGAGGTTGAGTTGTGTGCGATTGATGCCACGGGAACGGAGGTTGAATGGTTACACGGACTTATGTCCGCTTTACCTGTAGTAAGCAAACCGCTTCCTGCTATTGTTATTCATTGTGATAGTCGGACGACTATCGACAAGATTAGCAGTAAAAAGTATAATGCTAAAACAAGGAGACACATCCAAGTTAGACTAAAGTCTATAAGGGGTTTGGTGTCTGATAGGATTATAGTTGTAGAGTTCATAGGAACTTAGAATAATACAGCTGATCCTTTGACTAAAGGACTGGAACCTGCAGTGGTCATTAAGTCGAGGTTGGGGATGGGACTGACAACCCATCGTAGTTCATCAACAGTGGGAACCCAATACACATGAGAGGAGATCCCTCAAAAGTATATTCAATGTGGTAATAACAAGCTGTGAGGATGAACTGGTAGTACCTTTGCTACATAGATGATACATTTGTATCGGAGTCTATCCCATGTAAACCTAAAAAGGTATTGTTTCTGCCAGTGTAGCAAGAGTTATTCTAACTCTGAATGGGGTCAAGTAATTTTGACGAGATGATGGCAGTCATCTCTGGAGATGCCCAGCTAAGAGAATGTAATTGTGCGGTCGCAATTAGAGGAAAGGGTTATTCCTTGAAACATTCAACGAACAGGATCGAGACAGGACCATTAATGTCTCAAAGCCGTAGATTGGCACCATAGCCTTTGACTTGTCGTCGTCTATGGAGTATGATTACACCCTACGGATAAAGATTCAAGGTGAAATATTCCATCTTAATCCGGTAATCATCGAAGTAGAGGACTTAGGAGGGTTCAAACCCGGAAGGGTACCGACTCTGAAAAAAAAGTCATGATGAGAATCCTGAATGCATTTCTGCATGGATTTGTGGGGGATTGTTGGAAATCGGATGTTAAATCCATAGAGAAATGGTGGTGTTCTTGGTAGCTTGAAGAAGCTTGAAACCAAAAGGGTCATTTGTCCCACATTGTTGCTCAAAGTGGTGGTAGGTGGGTATATTTGGTTTCACACACAAGGGTAGTATATAACTACTAAGGTGTGTGGAGAGCCATGGGTGTTATTGTGTGCCTCGCGCACACACACACACGCGCGCCGCCCCGCCTCGCCTCGCCACGCCTCTACTCGACTCGACTTGGGTCGGGTCGGACCGGACCGGGTCGGGTCGAAGGGCGATTTGGGCGAAATGTCTCGCGTACGCGAGGCGACTCGGCGAGAGGTTATGCTACAGCTAATTTTTATTACTCACCAGTTTTAATGGGTGATTAATTCAAATTAACTGTTTTTGACCGTTTTGTTGTGGGATTAATGATCATTAAACGGATTGATTGTCAATCAATTGGATTGATCAGTTTTACCAAAACTGATGGATTAATCTCATTGAAATAGCCAATCGTTTTGATACTCCTGTACGTTTTCTCTCTGGTTCATCTCTCATCACAAAAATTCTCTGCTTTCTCTGGCGAACTGAGGTGCGAGTCGAAGTGATCTTCATCGCTGCTGTAACGAAGAGGATCAGAGCTGTTTTATCCTGGAAGGATCATCGCCGGATCCCAATACAGCGTAAGTGGGGGCGATAATTTCTTCAAGAGCAGTCAGGCCTTCTTCGCAAGACCTGGCGACTCAGCTGCGTTCGTGTATTACCTGTTCCATTGTGAACAGAGGTATGAACTGTTCCTTCTTTTCTTTCGTACAGTATCTAATTTCATTATTATTTGCCTTCATGATTTGCTTTCTCTATCTTCTTGGTCATGTCCTGTTAATCAAATTTGCCCTACTAAAATCGTTATTTTTAGTGTGTTTCACCAACAATATATCTCTTTGTCGGACTGAAAAACAGCAGTATATGGGCCAACCGTATAATACGGGACAACCTTACTATTCTTATCAGTTAATTTTGTTCAATCACTTATCTATTAGTTAGTATTGTTAGTTAGTTTATTTAATTAGATGTTTATCTAATTAGTTAGTAGACCGGCAGGCCCGTTATGTCAAATCGTCTAGTTAGGGTTAGTGTTTTTCTATTTAAAATATTGTAATCGTTCAGTTTTAATCAATCGAGAAGAAATTAAAACTATTTAGTGTTTTTAGTGTGTGTTAGTGTCGTGTGTGTGGCCGAGCGACAGCAATTGTGCTATCAATTGGTGCTTTCATTGATTTTTCACCAATCAAGGTGAAATTATGACTAACTTATCGGCCCAATTAAATAACTCGTTTGCTTCGTTTCAGCAAGTCTTGGATAAATTCAGGAACAGTATGGCGGCAAAATTGGAACGCTTTATCGAACAACACCGAGACGAGCTCCTGGAGCAGGAACAGCCCGTGCAATATCAAGAACACCAATTGCTGCCAACAGAATCACAGCCACTGGAGGACACCCACAACAGCAACAACCACCACTATTACCGCAGGCACAACCTGAACAAGAGTACAAGTAACATCCGCTTCAATTGCAGCCCGCAACACCACTCTAGGCGACCAACGACTCAAACCAGATCGGAGCTTATACCGCCAACACCCTTGTCGTTGGCCTCAATTCTGTTGCTCCAACGCCACAGCAGTCCGGCTGCTGCAGCAGATCGAATCCCCAATCCTGACGTCCCAGGTTCAAGAGGCCATTGAAGCCGGCGTCGCCACAGCCCACCGGCCGTTCATCCAGACGCTGCAACAGCAGCAGCTACCGGCAAACACACAATCGTAGTTCGACTCGGCGGTGTTCACACCCGATCCGCACAACCACTTACTTTCGACGGGGGTGCTGCCACTCCTTGGTGGTTATCCTTCCCTGCCGGTCCAATCGTCTCCAGAGCAACCACCGAACGCCGGTTCCACCAGCAGCCTCCGCCCACCTTCGATGGGGCTTCGTTCCATTCATCAGGGGCGGAGCTAGAGTGCGGCACAGTAAGGCACGTGCCCCACCCTAACTTCCAAAAACACCACTATTACCCCTAGATTTTACTGAAATTTTAATAGTGCCCCTGGTAAAACTATAAAAATGCCCTACCATTATTGAAAACATCGAATTGTGCCCCAGTACTTACTAGTTCCTAGCTCCGCCCCTGCCATTCATGGTGGCCTGCTTTCACTACCTGCGTTAACTAGGCCTGCAAACTTGTTCGAGTCTCCTCAAGCTTTTGGCCCAGCAGCTATTATCGATTACCCTCCTTTTGGATATCCTAATTCTCTTGAGTAAACTACAACTTATGGCCCCAGCTCTGCTACTGGACCTCCTTCAGCAATCGAGCATAACTAAACATTTAAATCCAATCATCCGATCCGCCTTGAGGGCAAGGCGTTTTTCATCGGGAGGGGAGTTGATACGGGTCAGCCGTAGAATACGAGATGACCTTACTATTCTTATCACTTAATTTTATTTAATCACTTATTTATTAGTTAGTATTGTTAGTTAGCTTATTGAATTAGATGTTTATTTAATTAGTTAGTAGACCGGGCCGGGCCGTTAGGTCAACTCGTCTAGTGAGAATTAGTGTTTTTCTATTAAAACATTGTAACTGTTCAGTTTTAATCAATCAAAAAGACATTAAAAGTGTTTGTGTTTTTAGTGTGTGTTAGTGTCGCGTGTGTACCTGAGCGATAGAAATTGTGCCATCAAGGAGCTGCCAAAACAATGGTCGTAGCCACACCTCTTAGGAATAGATGCCCTAGAGGCAATCTTATTTTAGTATGAATATTATTTTGGCTAGAATATTCATTGTATTATTTATGGAGATATTTAATATAATGAAGTCCTTAGACTGCAATGTGTTGTCTATCTTAAATATTTCTAGTCCCGTGGACAAGGAATCCTCTGGGATGGATCCGGATGTACACATGCAATAGACAAGAACACACAGAGTACATATACACAGAGAGTAAGAGACTAAGCGTGCAAGGGTAAGACTAAGCATTTGCCAATTATCTGAGAGAGAGACTGTAATACCCTGTTTTAATACGAAGGGTAAATTGGTAATTGAGAGAAGAAATTTGATTTTATTTGCGAGTGGCGAATTGGGAAATTTCGGGTTAAAAATATAGTCGGGAAGTTTGTATATTAATTTTATAGAAAACGGCATATTTATTTCGTATTCGACTTTAACATTTTATTTAAATTTATCTGAGTATAGGCCTGTGTGTGCCCAACCCACTTGATCACCCAACTTAGTGGTATGCCCATAACACCATAGCCTAACTTATACAAAACAAAGAGAAAAGAAATGAATTTCCCATCTTGCAACAAACCTCCCACTTTGTTTTGGGAGCCACAAATCTCTCTCTCATGTAACTCTCTCTCTCTCTCTCTCTCTTTCTTCTCCTTCTTTCTTCTTCTTCTTCTTCTTCTTCTTCCCCGACAACACCCACAACCACCACCACCGGCACCAACTCCGCCACCACAGCCACCAGTCTCTATCCCTCTCCTCCCTCCGACCTCTCTCTCTATCTCCCTCTCTTCTCTCTGGTTTTGCCGACAAAAAACCCATCAGAAACAGCAGCGGCACAAGGCCGCTGCCGTCCCCGACGGGAACCACAACCACCCCAACCAACATATCTCTCTCTTCTCTCTATTTTGGATCACCAGCTCTCTCCCCCTCTCGGTTTCGACTCAAGGAGATGAATAAGCAGCAGTAGCTAGCTGCAGAGACCAGCCCGAAGCACCACCACGCAGCCGGCCACCATATTTTCCGGCGAGAAGCTCATCCGAGCTAGCCGGAGCGACCCACTCCTCGAAATTAGTACCAAACAGCTCCTGGAGGTCGGAGGAGTCCAGTAGCATCATCAAACAGAGGCAAGAACGCCTTGTTCGTCGTCGTCGTTCCTCACCACCGACCGCCACCTTCGGATCCGAGACCCACTTCGTCTCTTGACCGTTTCTTGCGATTTTTCGCATACGTAAGCTCTAAATGTAACACCCCTCGATTCCCGAGCCTTTCGTTCCTGACCGGAGAGCCGGGGAGGGGGCTACTCAAAATGTATTGGCGGAAATCGAGAACAAAACATGTCATAGTTATATATTACAAACTCATAAATTGTCTTGAACAAGATTTTCAACATAATATTACACAGGGTGGAGTTAAACTAGAGTCAGCTTGTTTAAAACTACTATTAAACACTACGTGTGTAATACCCCTATATTTAATAGGGTATTTTTGTATGTGTTATTCTTAAATTGGGGTAATTGTTATTGTTTTTAAATTGGGGGTATGCATTTGTAGTCCTATTAAATTAGGTGTGGGGGGTTAAAATGTCTTTTCCCAGACTTGGGTGTAAAACCCACCTGCACCACTCTCCCCCTCTCTCTCGCTCACACACGACCGTACTGATCGGAAAACCCAAAACAACTCCGATTCTCCCTCAACGTTCTCAGCCACCTCACCACGAATGCAACCACGTTCTCCCTCAACTTTCACCCCAGTCAACATATATCAATCCCCTTTCTCCCTCGTCACTCCATCACGCTCACCCTCTGTCTTGCCGAAGAAAACCCAGAGAGCCTCCCCTGTTTTCATAACCATCTCCGAACACCAACACCACCACTGCAAATTCCGGCGAACCCCCTCCCTCTGCTGCTCACTCTCCGGCGACCCAGAACCACCAGAAGTCAGCTGCAACAGCAGCGATTCCACCGGTGAAGTGCCAGACCCGTTTCCGAATCGGACCCGGACGAGACCCAACGTCGCCGTCCTCTGTCTCCGTGCGTTCACTCCGTTCACCATCGATTTCGCTTCCTCCGGCGAACTCATCCCCGACGAACAAGCAGGACGTAACAGAGCCATCGTCGGCTCTGTTTTGTGTCGACCCGGTTCCGACCCGAGAGCAAGGCCGACGCAAACCCGGCGATCCCTCGTCCTTCTTCCGTTCGACGCCACCCCTCTCTTCTCTCGCCACTTCATCCTCTCTCTCCGGCGACCAGTAGAAGAAGCAGCAGAGGCCGCTTCGATTCAGTCCAGAGCCAATTGCCGCCTTCTTCTCCGCCATTGCTTCTTCATTCGGTAAAAGCAAAAATTCTCTCCTTCTTTGTTTGATTCTTCCATTTCAGTTGTCAATTTTTCCCAAGGGTTTGTTATGAGGATTGTTATCTTGGTGGGTTGGTTGAATGGTGGTATTACAGTGAGTTCATTCGGAGAAGAAACTGGATTGTTTTCTATTTTGAAGCTAGGGGGGTTGTTTTGGAGGATCTGAAGCTGTTGGGGGTGGTTGTGACATTTTCAAAAAGTTTTGGGGAGGTCTCGGTTATTAACTATAAGCTGTTTTTAGGTTATTATTCTTATACTAATAATTAGTGTTTTATTTATTAAATATTAATTCTAATTGATTAGTTTCTTCATTATGAATTTAAATATAAGTTTTTATAGTATAATTTTTGAAAAAAGAGTTTTATTAATATAAACAAATATTTATTAATAAATAAAAGTGTATTTTCTTAAGATAATACATAGCTTTACATTGCGTTTATTTCAAGATTATATATTGTTTACAATTAGATATTTACTATTGTAATAATTAAAATAACTTTCTTGAAATCTAGTATATTTCTAAATATTATACACTTTTCTAAATAACTAGTTATAAATAGATTTTTAAGAATATAGTTAATTAGTTCAAAGTTTATTTCTATTATTTTAGTTCATTATTATTATTATTATTATTATTATTATTATTATTATTATTATTATTTTATTTAATATCACAACTTTATAAATTAGTATGCTTTTCTAATATTGGGGTCGTGTAAACGGAATTGAGAACTTGTCGGGGAAATATTCTTTGCTTTTGCATATAGGGCATAATTGCATTTGTTGTATGAGTTTGGTCACGTGTTAATATTAGGATTATGTGATAATTGTAGATTCCGAGTTCGTAGACGATCAGTTCTTTGACGGTCCGTGCTACGAGTACTAGTTCCGTGCTTGCTTTTGTGTGTGGAGCTTTCTTCAATCCAAGTAAGTCTATATGCACAATATCTTAACTGTCAAAATGTGTTTGGCGTGTGTTGTTTTTCCAAAGTCATAAACTGTTATCCCTCGTAAAATACCTGGTTATCGTGGAAATCGGAAACTGAATCTCTGGCATGTTAAATCGATGAAAGTACGATAATATAATTAGGACGATGTGCAGAGGATGTGCGTGAAGGCTAAGGCCGGGGACACATGTGAGTTGATTCCCCTTTAGGGTACTTACCCTCTTAATTTTATCGTGGAATCTATGAGTACTACCTATGCATGTTTAGGTCATGGCTGTATAGGGGTGTCGACACTTAAGGTCTCATTAGAATGGTTTGGGCGGGATAGCGTTGGGCTATCTACTAACGTCCGGGGAGAAATTGGTATATTCCAAGAATGCACCCCTTTATTATGATTTATTGCATCGTGACCTCTCTGTCCACATCGTACATGTTGGGGCTCGTAGGCTACGCCTCAACCAAACCGAACACTAAAATCTGGATCTTGGCCATATGCTCAATTTTCCTTCATCCCTGGTTTACTATCACTGAGTTTATCAATTACTCTCAGCATCTTTCAAATGGAATTTTATCAAATCGTGTGTATCTTGAGCCAAAACTCTTGTTTACGTATTGTGGTATATGCTTACTTAGTTTTTACTAATTAAAATTTTCCTGCGGTCGGCTTTGTCTATTGTAAAACCCGCAGGTTGGCATTGAGGGGGAAACGCGCACACGTTGAAGCTTAGGATTTTATCAGCAAATAAAGTTTAGTTTTCATTTCGTCACTTAGACATTTCAGACGTTTAGTTTTGTTATTTCTTTGTTTCCAAACGTTGTTGGAGGGTTTCTCCTTTTTGTTTATAAATAATGTACTTGGGATTTGGTTGAATTGTACTAGCTGTGAACCGTGGTCCTTCGGGCTGTTTCAGTTGGTATCAGAGCGAACGGTTCTAAGCTAGTGCGATTCTCCAACTTCCTTTAATAAAGAGAAATCAAATATTAAAAACATTTTCAAAAGAAATTTAAAATTTACATAGGACAACTAAAACTGGTTATAAAATTAAACAAGTCGGGGTTTGGGGTAGCTTAGCTATTTTCCCTTGTTGTTTTCTATGAATATTTAAGTTTCCTGTTGATTGGAACCTCATGTGTGGCCTACTTGTGTTATTTCATGCCTCAATATGTGGAGATTACTGTATGTTACTTAGCATATGTGGAAATTTCTGTGTGGTTATTAGATTGTCTACATTTAAATTTTCGTTGTGATATTGAGTGCATGCATGGATTCGAACCTTTCTGAGACTGTTTCTTTCTATTTTCTCAGATGGATTCCCAACCCGCAACTGCCCCACCAGCTCTACAGCCTGAGGATTCCCCGCTGTTCATGACGTACTTAGGACCTCAGGAGGAAATGATCGATTACTTCATTCGTGTACACGAACGCTGCAACGATTGGAGCTTCTCTGCGTTTGGAGATGACCGCTTTCGAAACCGATTGGTAGTGGGTCACTGTATCCTCAATGGACTTCCCAACATGCAACCATGGCTGGCAATAAAGGACGATTTCGAAGAGTTGGTGCATGAGTGTGAAGATGGGAACCTGGTACCTAACGATGGATTTTGGAAGCATAACGGCGTTTACATGTTTCGACTCCACGACCTATATGATAGGTTGCAGGAAGCGGCCGATCGACTTGTACACGAGGAGAATGAAGAACCGGAAGAGGAGGATCATGACGAGGAACCCGAGTCAGATCCGGAGGAACCGGTGGAACAGGAAGCGCAAGAGGGACAAATTCCCGAAGAGGAGGAAGTGGCCGATCAGATTTTAGGGGAATATGGAGTAGGTAGACAGCCCATCCCTGCTTCTGATGACCTCACCGATGCACACCGAACAGAGCATGTGATGTACCAGCCCGGTCAGGAAACCATTGCACAGTACTGTACCTATGTGATAGATATATGCGTTGCATGGGGCCACTTCGATGACCGGCATAGCCATCCGTTAACCATATACTACTACATACTCCGAGGATTGCCTGACGTACACCCTTGGAGGAGCCTGAGGCATCAATACCGTGACCTACTCGTTTGGAACGTGTGGGGCGAGGCTGTACCTAACGAATCTAGGTACAAACATCGTGAGCAGGACGTCTACGATATCGACCCACTTAAGATTCAAGGACGACTAGAGGACTTAGATCAGAATGGGGACCAGGAGAACATGGATGTGGGCCATGATAACATGGATGTGGGCCAGGATAACATGGATGAAGACCAGGAAGAAGAGCATGTTCAGGAGGAAGAGCACGATGAGTTCATAGATGATGAAGAGGAAATAGGTGAAGACGAGATCGACCTTCTAGAGACTGGCTCTGAGTGCCTGACTGACGTTGAGGAGCCTTAACACACCCGACCATTCACCCCGTAGTTGCATTTTCTATTCTTCATTGCATTTTATTTTTCCAAGTGAGAACGATTAGGATTAGAATTTTGATTCAGTATGTCTTTTGTTGGATTGATTGGATTTCTTTGTGGATTATGTGGTATTTGAATCAGTAATGCATGGTTATCCTATATTTTTTTTCTCTCATGTGTATGGTTGGAATAGAATTTTTATTAAGTAAGGTTATATTTAAGAAGGTACAATGCAATACTATACCAGGAGACGTGCAAGGGAAGTAGGAACGATGAGTCAAGGAACCCAAGGAAACCAACCGGCTCCATTTCCAGAACAATATGACCCAATCCGGTTCCTGAACTTGGAACAAGCGACCCTAGCCCTAACCCAACTCCTGCACAACCAACAGGCTGGGGGAGGTGACGTGATGAGTAAACTTGCAGAACTCCGCCCTGATTTCTTTTATGGGACGGACGACCCGACCACCCTAGAGAATTGGATTCGCGACTTCCACAAGGCACTGATTTCCGTGCGTTGCCCCGATGACCGACGCATAGAAGTGGCGGTCTATTACTTTAAGAAAGAAGCTGATAACTGGTGGACTTCCGTCTCAGCCGACTTACTCGCCCAGGAAGGCTTTGGATGGGAGCAGCTAAAGGAGGCTATGGGTGAACGGTTTTACCCCGACCATGTGAAGTCGAAGAAGTTTGAAGAGTTTTTGCACCTGAAGCAAGATGGAGCTACCTTAACTGCTTACTATGAGAAATTTATGGAACTCATGAGGTTCGGACGGGAAATTATACCCACAGAAGTGCGAAGGATCCGCAAATTTGTCGAAGGTCTGGACTTCGAAGTCCGAAGGGCAATGGGACCCACACGATTTAACTCGCTAATGGAGGCTTATGGAGCGGCTCACGATATGCAGCGCATGCTGGATAGTAATGCTGAAACCAACAAGAAAAGGAAGACCGAGACACCAGCTGCAACCGGATTCCAGAACCACGGTACGGGAAACAACGCTGAAGATAAGAGGGTTCGTCCCAACCCTGCCCCCACCAACCAGTTTGGGTGTCAAGCCCAAGGTGGACAAGGTCGGATAAGGTCATACTACTGCAAGAGGTGCGGCGGAAACCACCCTGGGGTGGACTGCCATGGTATGAAGGTGACTTGCATCAATTGTGGTAAGTTGGGCCATCGCAGATTTGAATGTCGTTCAAGGCCTCAAGATAACAATAGTGGCAGCAATTCCAACAATCAGGGCAACTTCTATGGAGGTGGAAACAATGGAAGTGGTATGAACCGCGCATGGGGAAACAATGGACCTAATCGTGGAGGTAACTACTACAACGGTGGTAATCAATATGGCGAGAACCAGCAAAACGATCAACAAGGTGGAGGTTACCGCAGTGGCAACAATGGAGGATACCACCAGGGCAGGAACAACAACAACAACAACAACAGTGGAGGTGGCTACAACAGAGGAGACAATTGGCAAGGTGGGAATGGTCAAAATAACCGACCCCAAGGAGGTAATGCCGCATTAGCAACAGTAGCTGCGCTTACAGCACCAACAACTACAGCACCAACTGCCACAACCAATAGCGCCACGGGAACTATCAATGTCATGAACCCGACTCAAGCGGAACATGCCAATGCAGCAACTGGTACATCCCTAACCATCTCACCCCAATATTATTTTTACCTAATTCAGAAGCATTGTTCCTCTTTATCTCGTCACCTTCTGTCAATGGCCTAGGATTACTTACTCCTATCTCGCATATCTGTCTCGATCTCGACTTCTATCAACTTGTGAAACCATGTAGCCTGGACTAGCTAACCTAGAAGTAAGACTACCATCATACCTAGTTTAGTGACTTAGAAAACCCATATCGAGTGTAACTTGAGTGACGGGGACGTCACTCTCTTTTAAGGGGAATGTGATGAAACACCCCATTTGTTGTATATTTGGTTGGTATGATCTTTGCGTTTTCTTGTGCAATAGATATTTGCATCATTGCATCGTGCATGTAGGTATAATGTTCTCGCTGGGAGTTGTTGTTTTACGCTTCGAGGACGAAGCGTTGTTTTAAGGAGAAGGTGATGTAATACCCCTATATTTAATAGGGTATTTTTGTATGTGTTATTCTTAAATTGGGGTAATTGTTATTGTTTTTAAATTGGGGGTATGCATTTGTAGTCCTATTAAATTAGGTGTGGGGTGTTAAAATGTCTTTTCCCGGACTTGGGTGTAAAACCCACCTGCACCACTCTCCCCCTCTCTCTCGCTCACACACGACCGTACTGATCGGAAAACCCAAAACAACTCCGATTCTCCCTCAACGTTCTCAGCCACCTCACCACGAATGCAACCACGTTCTCCCTCAACTTTCACCCCAGTCAACATATATCAATCCCCTTTCTCCCTCGTCACTCCATCACGCTCACCCTCTGTCTTGCCGAACAAAACCCAGAGAGCCTCCCCTGTTTTCATAACCATCTCCGAACACCAACACCACCACTGCAAATTCCGGCGAACCCCCTCCCTCTGCTGCTCACTCTCCGGCGACCCAAAACCACCAGAAGTCAGCTGCAACAGCAGCGATTCCACCGGTGAAGTGCCAGACCCGTTTCCGAATCGGACCCGGACGAGACCCAACGTCGCCGTCCTCTGTCTCCGTGCGTTCACTCCGTTCGCCATCGATTTCGCTTCCTCCGGCGAACTCATCCCCGACGAACAAGCAGGACGTAACAGAGCCATCGTCGGCTCTGTTTTTGTGTCGACCCGGTTCCGACCCGAGAGCAAGGCCGACGCAAACCCGGCGATCCCTCGTCCTTCTTCCGTTCGACGCCACCCCTCTCTTCTCTCGCCACTTCATCCTCTCTCTCCGGCGACCAGCAGAAGAAGCAGCAGAGGCCGCTTCGATTCAGTCCAGAGCCAATTGCCGCCTTCTTCTCCGCCATTGCTTCTTCATTCGGTAAAAGCAAAAATTCTCTCCTTCTTTGTTTGATTCTTCCATTTCAGTTGTCAATTTTTCCCAAGGGTTTGTTATGAGGATTGTTATCTTGGTGGGTTGGTTGAATGGTGGTATTACAGTGAGTTCATTCGGAGAAGAAACTGGATTGTTTTCTATTGTGAAGCTAAGGGGGTTGTTTTGGAGGATCTGAAGCTGTTGGGGGTGGTTGTGACATTTTCAAAAAGTTTTGGGGAGGTCTCGGTTATTAACTATAAGCTGTTTTTAGGTTATTATTCTTATACTAATAATTAGTGTTTTATTTATTAAATATTAATTCTAATTAATTAGTTTCTTCATTATGAATTTAAATATAAGTTTTTATAGTATAATTTTTGAAAAAAGAGTTTTATTAATATAAACAAATATTTATTAATAAATAAAAGTGTATTTTCTTATGATAATACATAGCTTTACATTGCGTTTATTTCAAGATTATATATTGTTTACAATTAGATATTTACTATTGTAATAATTAAAATAATTTTCTTGAAATCTAGTATATTTCTAAATATTATACACTTTTCTAAATAACTAGTTATAAATAGATTTTTAAGAATATAGTTAATTAGTTCAAAGTTTATTTCTATTATTTTAGTTCATTATTATTATTATTATTATTATTATTATTATTATTATTATTATTATTATTTTATTTAATATCACAACTTTATAAATTAGTATGCTTTTCTAATATTGGGGTCGTGTAAACGGAATTGGGAACTTGTCAGGGAAATATTCTTTGCTTTTGCATATAGGGCATAATTGCATTTGTTGTATGAGTTTGGTCACGTGTTAATATTAGGATTATGTGATAATTGTAGATTCCGAGTTCGTAGACGATCAGTTCTTTGACGGTCCGTGCTACGAGTACTAGTTCCGTGCTTGCTTGTGTGTGTGGAGCTTTCTTCAATCCAAGTAAGTCTATATGAACAATATCTTAACTGTCAAAATGTGTTTGGCGTGTGTTGTTTTTCCAAAGTCATAAACTGTTATCCCTCGTAAAATACCTGGTTATCGTGGAAATCGGAAACTGAATCTCTGGCATGTTAAATCGATGAAAGTACGATAAGATAATTAGGACGATGTGCAGAGGATGTGCGTGAAGGCTAAGGTCGGGGACACATGTGAGTTGATTCCCCTTTAGGGTACTTACCCTCTTAATTTTATCGTGGAATCTATGAGTACTACCTATGCATGTTTAGGTCATGACTGTATAGGGGTGTCGACACTTAAGGTCTCATTAGAATGGTTTGGGCGGGATAGCGTTGGGCTATCTACTAACGTCCGGGGAGAAATTGGTATATTCCAAGAATTCACCCCTTTATTATGATTTATTGCATCGTGACCTCTCTGTCCACATCGTACCTGTTGGGGCTCGTAGGCTACGCCTCAACCAAACCGAACACTAAAATATGGATCTTGGTTACTGTTCCATATGCTCAATTTTCCTTCATCCCTGGTTTACTATCACTGAGTTTATCAATTACTCTTAGCATCTTTCAAATGGAATTTTATCAAATCGTGTGTATCTTGAGCCAAAACTCTTGTTTACGTATTGTGGTATATGCTTACTTAGTTTTTACTAATTAAAATTTTCCTGCGGTCGGCTTTGTCTATTGTAAAACCCGCAGGTTGGCATTGAGGCGGGGGAAACGCGCACACGTTGAAGCTTAGGATTTTATCAGCAAATAAAGTTTAGTTTTCATTTCGTCACTTAGACATTTCAGACGTTTAGTTTTGTTATTTCTTTGTTTCCAAACGTTGTTGGAGGGTTTCTCCTTTTTGTTTATAAATAATGTACTTGGGATTTGGTTGAATTGTACTAGCTGTGAACCGTGGTCCTTCGGGCTGTTTCTGTTGGAATAGATGCCCTAGAGGCAATCTAGTTTAGTATGAATTTGTATATGGCTAGAAAATTCATTTATTATTTATTGGATATTTAATATAATGAAGTCCTTAGATTTACAATCGTGTTGTTTATCTTAAATATCCCTAGTCAAGTATAATGATTAAATGGGACAATCATTCATAGACTAGTATGGGGTTGGATTGATATGGAGATATCACGATCCAACACATAGGTGTGCATTACGGAATGTTGCACTGGATTGACCCATCACCGAGAAGGCTACATACATGTTATGTTGAGTCACAAAGTGCTTCTCGGGGTGCAATGATATTGTCATCCTTAGACTTGAAGTCACTAGATATTCTAGTTGTGGATCATTGTGATCTTGGTAGCGTTAAACGCTACACCGTAACTGGGTAGTTATAAAGGCGTGTACTGGATACAATGAGAAGCAAGCTTAGAGATCGTAGTGGACGTAGAGAGGATTTGCCCCTCCCACATAACGGGAGCAAATATCCTAGGCCACTCGAGGGATAGTGCTTATAGAATGTCTGGCCAGACTCAAATAAATCAATATGGGATATTGATGTTATTTGCACGAATAAGGCTATTCCCATAGATCGAGAAACTATGGATTGGATATACGAGTGTGACTTGTATGTCTCGTGTCCAATCCGGATATGGAGGCAAAGGGATGAGACAATTACTTGTACAAGGTTGTCTAGATGACTATTCTATTAGTTGGCTAGAATGGATGTTTTGCTAGAAACCGCTCCATGTTAGCAAATAGTTGCTACCAACTAGATAGAACCTATGGGGTCACACGCTATATAGAGTTGTACTAGATTTGGAATTAATTAATTGGATTAATTAATTAGAAGGATCACTTTGCAAACCCTTGCAAACTTAGTAGGGACTAATTTGCAAGGAAGGGACTAAATTGAATTCTAGTAGGACTAGAATAAGTCCTTTAGGTAGTTAACAAGGAGTTGTTGGACTATATAAAGGACCCTCCTTCCTTCCTTCCTCATAACTTATGCTCATTATTGATCATAACAAGAGTGGGAGAGAACAAAGGAGAGAGAGAGCAAGCAACAAGGGCCGAACCCGTCCCTTGCCGCCGCCCCCTCACCCCGTCGGCCAAAAGAGGGCCGAAGCACCTCTTTTGTCTCGTTTTGCGTGATTCCTTCACCCTCCTCTTATTCCGGGCTAGCACCAAGGAGTTTGGGAGATCTAGGGTCAACTCTAGGCGTGGATCAACTATAGAGAACGTGACACTATTCGCGTTTGAAGTCATCAAGGAGAACCCAAAGGTGTGTTTATGATTTCTTGCCTTTACTATCGTTATGCATCTAGACTTGTGATCCTTGGAGGGTTTTGCATGGCTTTTATTTGATTATGCTTCCGTTTGCGCGTTCCATGAATCAAAACCCTACAGTTTCAACGTGATATCGCGATCCCCGCAGGCCGAGCTCCCGTCTCCTAGACCTGCGGGGGAAATAAAATAAAGACCGCAGTTTTTCCAAAGTCAGCAAGCAATGCTGAGTAAGCAAACACCCAAACGTGTAAACAGATGAAGAAGCATATTTTCTTTTACAACAAACAGGAATAAAAAGGAATAAGTAACATTCGTAGTTAAAGTGCTATATCCAGAGTATCAAGTATGAATTTTCTTATCACTCAAAAGGGGAGCATTACTCCCAAGCTATTCTTTCTTGCCTTCCAAAACATATCTTTTTCTCAAAAAAACTTCATTATTAACTTGTTGGTAGGGGAAGCTTCTACTACTAGTGCTACCATGACCATAAGTGTCGACACCCCCCTAAGACATCACGCGGTCAGAGAGGTAAGTACATGAAGCGACCCGGCAGGTTGCGACCGGATCACAAACATATAAGTAACAATATACAGTTCACCCGCACAACTCTTTCCACTTTTCGTTATTATGCATTATTACTTTCAGGTGGGAGTTTCCAAGAAAACATTTATCGACAAGCAACGAAAGCTTTCAAATAAGATACATAAAACACGCATTCATTTTGAGACGGAATAAAATAAAATCACAATATCAACACGAAAGAAGCATGGCTCTAGGTTTGGCATGTTTACTCACCTCAAATAGTAACCGTAAATAGCACGGAATGACTTCTAGAAATAAATGTAGCCATCGTCTATGAATTCATCGCCTACAAATAATAATTTATAATCAATCCCAATTCCCACTACTACGTATAATGCAAGTAATGTGATAAATGTTCTAAATATTAGTTAACTTCTTATTTTAAATTTTCAAGCCAACCCAAACTCCCTTAATCATTCATTTAGGATAAGTTTCGAGCGACTTATAGTATTCTTTATTTGTTATCAATAAATAAAGTGGTTATATATAATTAGCTGGAGGTTAATTAAATAAATTTATCTAGAAAACTCATATTTAAGTGGAAACATCTTTAGCCATAAATCTCTTTAAGTGTAAATTTTTGCAGTTACAAAATAATATTATTTCACAAAAGAATTTAATTGACTTCAACATAACGAATTGCATACTTATCACAAGAGGATATTAATTTACATTTAGAAGATTTCTAAAACAATACATCTTCTTTAAATTATAACTTTCCCATAAAATATTTAAAACTATTTAATTACGGCCAATTTCTAAGTTATAAACACGTTATATTTTATGTTATATTACTAGGCTAATTAATTACATTTATTTAATCCAACCATACATATTACTTAGTAGCTAGAAATCTTGTTCATAAAAATAACTATAGATTTTTAGTTCGTAACTTTTGAAAATAAATGACTTATATAATCATAACACAGCTAAATGTACACAAATACTTATTTGTTTAAGTCATAAAAGAATATATGTCTACATAGGCGTACATGAGAAATTACAAATACTAGTTTTTTTTTATTTAAACAATATTAAGTTTATTTATAAAAATCAGATTGTGTGGTCTATAACAAAAACCCCAAAAGTTTAAGAATAAACTATTTAGCTACCCCCACTAAATAAAATAATTTCTGACCATACACACAGCACCCCTAAGCTTTATTTAAAAGACAAAATCTCCCCCTTTCCTCCTTCATCGTTCAACATCATCTTCCTCCTTAAACCCCAAAACGTGATTCTTCAACATAAGCCTACCCATCCAATTCTATTGTTTTAAATCTCTAATTCAAGTTCAAATAACAATATTCAAGACGAAATTTAGCCGATTTGGTTACCGGTCGAAGGAGAATTCGTCAGCTGAATCTAACCCGGAAATTGCTCGGATGGAGCTCCGGCGACTGTGGTGGCTACGGGTGGCGTCTAGGAGCTCGGTCGAGCTTCAAAGAGGGTGGGGGAGTCTTCGGATGTGGCAGAGAGGGACGGAGGAGGCGCCGATGGCCGGGTCGGGTTCCGGGTCGGTGGCTTCCTTGGTGGCTCTAGCCACTATTGCCGTCGCCGCCGCCACTGCTGCTACTTGCTGGCTCTGGCCCCGACGATCAGAGAGGGAGAGAGATAAAGACCGAAGGGAGAGGAAGAGAATGGAGGGAGGTGAAGGTGATGGGTGCCGGCGGTGATGGCGGCAGTGGTGGTCGGTGATGATGACGACAGTGGTGCTGGTAGGGGGTGTTGTTGCCGCTCGGTTTAGGGGAGACCAAAAACAGAGGTGATGGAGAGAGGAGAGAGAGATAGAGGTAGGTGGGTGGTTGTGGTTTCGGCCATGGTGGTGGTGCCGAAGGTGGAGGTGGTGTTGTTGTGGTGATTGTTGATGTTGTTGTTGCTGATGCTAATAGGGTGGAGGAGAGGTAGGGAGGGGTGTGGTGGTGAAGGAGATATTGGTGTTGATGGTGGTGGTGGTGGTGGTGATGGGTTCGGGTGAGACAAGGAGGAGGGAGGTGGAGGTGTTCTTGTGGAAGAAAATAATGAGGAGGAGAAATAAATAGAAGGGTGGAAGAGAAAGAGTTGGATCGGGTATGGAGAGAAAAGGTGGGAAATTTTTTTACCTAACCGGGTTGAGTTGTTTCCGGGTTGGGTTATGAATAAAATATGGGTTACATATAAAATACACGGGGTTCGGGTCGGGTTGGATTGAAATACGAATAGGTACAACTATATGGTACAAATTACCGGGTCATACTAATATATGGTTCGGGTTGGGTGAAATACGGGTAGTAGACAATTATTTTATACGTATATAAATACAATCATTTTTATAAAATACAATCACCTCCCCACCTTTATAATTAAATCAGTTTTCAACTTCTATCAACTACAATTATGCCCCAAATCTTCAACCAACTACTTTTATAACTTCCTCAAAACTACAATTTTAACGTATTTTTTAATCTAGAAAATTTATAACTTCTGCAAAAACACAATATAACCCCAAACTATATTAAATTACCTTCGTATGTAATTATCGGGGTATTACACTAAATCACCCTCTGATCAATTATTGATCATAAAAATATGATTTTTTTAGCTCTAGATCGAATCAGGTCGTTGGGTTGAGGGATTTATACGTGTGTTCATGTTGGGGGTAGTATTTGTACTTTTTGAAATTTGAAGGGTGTGAACTATCACATGTGAAACTGTTAATATTAGTGGGAGGTTATTAGTTGTCTTGTATAAGAATTTGGGGGATCCACTTGTTAATTACCTAAACTGCATATATAATATGAAATTTAAAATGCAAAATTTGGATTAAATATATTTCCTACCAATTCTAGTAATTGTTTTAATATGTAAAAGAATTTTTGGCTATTAAAATTATATATGTATAATTTAATATGAAATACTGTTGTTTCCCTTGAAAAACAAGCAAGATAAAAATATATGTTGTTAAATAAATACTTTCAAGTACTTATAAATTAGTGTTTTGAGTAAAATAGGTTATTCGGATAATATTGTTGAAACAAAATAAGCTAGCAATTAATTTAGAAATAATAATAATAATAATAATAATAATAATAATAATAATAATAATAATAATAATAATAATAATAATAATAATAATAATAATAATAATAAGTAGACTCCTTAATTAAAAATCCACATTTTCTCTTATTAGATAATACTTGATTATGATTTGTAGATATTAGAAATTATTTCTCCAAAATAAAGTTATAATTATGTGTGACCAAACACTTGTATTCTTTGAAATATTTTGCGAATTTCATTTATGAATTAATTTCTTTTATAGTACAAACATTTTCTAAATGATTAGCTATAATTAAATTAGTTTAAAATAAATTTTTATAGTCATTTAAAAATAAATATGTTGTATAATAAATTATTATTTCCGAAATATGAGAGTGTATAAATTTAATATGTGATTTCTTACTTAATAATTTTAAGAGTTAGTTTTTATATAAGTAGTGATTTTTATGAGAAAAATACAATTGTTTACTTCACAAGTTTATTATATAAATATAGCACGCTAATAATTAATGGGGTAATGGGGGTAATTGCAAATGAGACTCGTTAGGAATCATAGCATTGTTCATAGCCTACTTGCACGGTTGGACTTGTAATTTATTTAGGAATTATAAATTGTAGGTGACGAGTTCGTAGACGAGGGCTACGTATATCCGTAGAAGCGTAATCGTGTTTGTTTTGCTACTCGGGGTGAGTAAACATGCATAACCTAGTGTGCCGTCCTCTTTTCGTGTCCAAATATATATATTTTTATAATTTTATGTATCAAAATGTGAATTGTGATATACATGCTCGACTTGATATTTCAAATACTTGTCTAAATAATTCTTTGGAAACTATCACATGAAATTAATAATGTGTAATAACATAAAGTGGAAACAGTTGGGCGGCGAAACCTTGTTCACCTTCTTATATACATTGTGGTTACGATATTGGGATGGCACGACCACCAGACCTATTATGATATTTTGCTCGGTTGCAATTAGCCCCGGGCTGCTCCATGTACTCACCTCTCTGGCCGCAAGAGTCTTAGGGGGTGCCGGCACTTAAGGTCTTCGATGCATGCCAGATGGTTGGTTTTGATATTAGATACTGTGATGGAATTTTGTGATGGATTGGTTTGTTCCTCGCTACAATTATTTAATAAACGTGGATATTCATGAGAAAATGGAAAGAAATTCTATACTTGAGATGTTTCCCCTAATTGGGACATTATTATGAGATTACCTCTAATTGGGACAGTATGGTGGTTTGAAAATATTTTGTTGGAATTATAAACGGTAACGTTTTGTGAACATTGGAAAATTTATATCATCTCATACATAGTCTTTTGCACTACTATATCTGATCTCTTATTATCATTCATGTTCTTTAAAGAAAAGCATGCCTCTTTCCTATTTACACGATGGGGTGTTTACTTACTCAGCATGCAACACCCCCAAATCGCAAGGCCGGCCGAGCCCCACGTTTTGGAAGAGATGTCTCCGCCCGAGTTGATGAGCCTCATTGGGAACGGATAAGGATCGTCGGTTCATAGCTAGCAAAACCATCGACTAAACAAAATATAATTTAATACATTCCAAAAATAGTGACAACTTTTGAAAAGTCATGAGTACAACTGAAATGATATTACTGTGTGATATTCTAGCAACAAATCTTCCTGTCCAGCAGTCTCGTGAACGTTCCCCCACCCGCGGTTTTAAAATAGCAAAATTCGACGTAGTTTTTACAGAAAATGATCAGCAAGCGGCTGAGTAAGCTAACACCCATAGCACGTAAACAGATTATGAGACATATGATGGGAATAACATATTCGCTGATATAAATATCAAATATTCGCGGGACTAGTGTTCACGTTGATTTGATGTGTCAAACTCCGTAACGATCTCAAATTTCGTATTCCAACCCAAAGATGTGGTCCACCTTGGGAAATCACTGTTAATAGAAATTCACAATATTACTTTAATCTCAAGATAATAACATTCTCATCGATATGAATCGAGTCCAGAAATTCATTTTAGTAACTAGTTGACACGGGGCGTGACCATATCCAATCCACAACCTCTTTCTCATAATGTGCAAAAGCACTCACATAACCATAACTCAATCACAGGAGGTTCGCATCATAGCGCCTCACAACCATAACTAATCAAAAGGAGGCAGAGCCTCATAATCTCATAATCTCATAATCAGTAACCAATCACGATATGTCAGAAAATGTATCGTATCAGGGATATGACATAAACCCACGCACAACGGCTTTCCACTTTACATAATTACGAAATTTTCTTTCAAGATGTAGAATCGGGTAAGTAGCTCCAAACTAAAGTCGGTGTGGCAAATATCATAATAATCGATGTATGATTGAGATATATTTTGATTTGACTAAAAAGTGAGCGGTGTGCTACTCTTGGATAATTATGGTAACGATTTCAAATTTCGTACTTCCAACCCAATGACGTGGTTCGTCTTGGGAAATCACAGTTAAAAGATATATTCCCAATTATTTCACAATAGCATTTAGGTTCATCTTTCAGATTCGTTATTTAGATTTGGATACCAATTTCAAACGATACTTCAAGTAGAGTTTTTCAAATACAAGTAAAGAACTCAAATAAAATATATACGGTAGCATTTCACTAATAACACAAGCGATACACGAAATGAAAGAAAGGCACACGAGGCTAGGCATATTAACTTACCGAAATCCAAGCACATCATATAAGTCGTTCTCGTCTACGAAATCGTCACCTACAAATCGGAGCTTCTAACTTAATACAACCTCAACAAATATACAACCTATATATTCTAGCCTCTTTTTATTTTTCTCAATAAAATATTAATTTTAACTTATTTACAAACCCAAATATATATTTTCTTCAATAATGTTTACCCCCAAAAATATAGTTATTAATTTATAAATAATAATCTAAAAAAATTACAGAAAAAGTAATTTATAAATGAATCTGAAATTAAAAACTACACTTAGTACCCCTAAAAGTTTCTGAAATGTCAACTGCCTCCCCCTAGGTTTCTGAAACTGCAAAATAACCTCCCCCCGTAAACTTTTTAAAAATGACACTTTAACCCCCAAATCAAGAACACCCAAACTCATTGATCAAAACATGGATTTAAGGTCTCAAGACTCGATTTTGACTACATAAAATGACTAAGAATGAGATTTAGAGCATATTCATATAAAATTTTGCAAGAAACAATCAAGAAATAAGGCGGGTCGAAGCGCCAAAAGTGGCGCCGGTGAGGGTGGCCGACGGGGTCTTCTCCGGCGAGTTTTGGCTTCGTCTTGTACCTCCACAGACCTGGTCGGATCTACAGGAGGCTAGGGGGATGGGTGGAAGAGGCTGGGTGCCTCTGTTTTGAGCTAGCTCGAAGCTCGCCGGAAAAAATGGAGTCTCGGCGACTCCGGCGGTGGTGGCTGCGTCTGAGGCTCTCGCTGCTGCTTCTCTTTCTTCTGGTGGCTCTGTCGAGCAAGTTAGAGATGTGAGAGATGGAGAGATCAGGGCAAAGAGGGAGAGACGGATGGCAGTGGTGGTGGCGGCCATATTTTTCGGCGGCTCTTCTCGTCGGGAAGGCAGCGGCCATGATGTCGTTGCTGCTGCTGTTGCTGCGTCTGGGTCTTGATCAGAGAGAAGAGAGAGAGGGACGGAGAGGTAGGCAGAGATAGGGAGATGATGGTGAGGTGGTGATGGCGTCGGGGGTGGGTTTCTTGCCCGGAGGTGTTGGTGGTGGTGGCGCTAGTCTCTTGCAGCTACTGCCGCTGCTGTTGTTGGCAGGGAGAGAGAGAGAGAGAGAGAGAGAGAGAGAGATAGAGGGAGAGATATGGAAAGGGAGGTGTGGTGTTGGGGGTGGTGTTGGTGTTGGGAGTGATGGAGATTGTGTTGCCGAAGAAAGGATGGAGGAGAAGAAATAGGGGAAGAGGGAGGAGAGAGAGAGAGAGAGGGTGGCGGGGAGAGAGTGTGAGTGAGGATGTTGGGGAATGTGAGAAAAGTTGGGGAAACACACATCACCAGTGTGTTTGAGATGGGGGAAACAAAACAATTATTATTATTATTATTATTATTATTATTATTATTATTATTATTATTATTATTATTATTATTATTATTATTATTATATAAAAGTATAAAATATGTAGTATGTATACAGTATAAATACGTATAGGTAGAGAGTATAAAAATACGTATAGTATAAATACAAGTACGAGTATACATACCAAAAGTTTCGTAAAAGACAAATAATACCCCCAACAACAACTATTTAATATTACCTAAAATTACAACTACCTCCCCAAAACTATATATTTTGAAAATAACTGTTTAAATTTTACGAAAAATACGTCAACAATACCTAGAAAAATACGGGGTGTTACACAGCATTTCTTGCTGACTTTGGAAAAATAGTGGTCTTGTTTCTTTCCCCCGCAGGTTTGAGAGTTGGGTTATGGAGTAGCGGGATTCGAGACTCACCTAGAATATCAGGCATCGTCACTTTATGTTAAGAACAATAGTTTAATAGAATCATTATCATAACGTTGTAGCATGTATTAGTACCCTAAAGACGATCATGTAATAACTTGTTATTTAACTTTCAAATGGAATACTTTTTCTCGATTTCTGCTATTCGAGTGGCACTCTCCCTGTCTCTAGCCGGACTAGGGGAGTGCTACAGAGACAGTTGCACGATCGACCACATATATAGACACGTGATCAGCAAGTCTCTTAGATAACTGACAAGGGTCGCACGCGAGCGTAACCGCTGCTCACGTGCGACGTGCCTTACTCTAGCCTCCAAGCCACTTAAGCCATTCAACTCCCGTGCAGTTAGTATGCGAGGGTGACCCTGTCTCACAGCCCCTAGATGGATAAGTATCCAGCGATATTGGAGTATTATATGAACTTACCTGTGATGGACACATGGATAATGACCGATGTGCACATAATGCACTATCTACAAGTTCATTATATTGATTAATAGGACGATCACTATACACTAGTATGTGGGTAGATTGATATGGAGATATCAAGTCTAACACATGGGTATGCATTATGTGATAATGGCATACTGGATTGACCAACCACAAGAAGGCTACATTAATTATGTTAACGTCACAAGTGATTCTCGTTGTGACAATGGTATTGTGGTCCTTAGACTTGAAGTCACTAGATACTCTAGTTGTGGAATATTATGTTTTGATCTCGTCAAACCTTACACCTTGACTGGGTAGCAATAAAGGCGGTTATCAGACATAATAGGAAGCAAGCTTAGAGGTAATAGTGATGTAGAGAGGATTTGTCCCTCCCACATATGGGGGTAAATATCCATGGCCACACGAGGGGTAGTGCTTATGAAATGTCTGGCCAGACTCAGATAAATCAATATGGGATATTGATGTTATCTGCACGGATAAGCCTATGCTGGATCGAGAAAATATGGATTGGATATACGAGTGTGACGTTTATGCCTCGTGTCCAATCCTGATATAGAGACAAAGGGATAATGACATATGGTAACATTGGCCACAAGATTTGTCGGATCACTGATTATTTCTATTAGTTGGGTGGCATAGATGTGTTGCTAGACACCGCTCTATGTTAGTAATTGTTACTACCAACAAAGTAGAAACATATGGGGTCATACACCATATGGATTAAACTGGACATGGGTATTAACTAGTAGGACTAATTAAAAAAAATGATCAATACGCAACCACAAACAAACTTAGTAGGACTAATTTGTAAGGTGGACTAATCCGTGTATGGACATGATTAGTATTGGGAAAATATGTAATTAACAAGAAGTAGTTGACTATATATAGGCACTCCTAGATTATTATTTTCATAAGAGTCACATTAGAGTGAAAATAACAAAGAAATGAGAGAGAGAGAGAGAGAGAGAGAGAGAGAGAGAGAGAGAGAGAGATTTAGAGGCCGAAGCCCCTAACCCGTCCGCTGCACATGCACCGTCGGACCCTTGTGGCGCGCGACTCCGTGGTGCACTGGTTTGTGTGATATTCTTTTTCCTCCTTCTTGGCATGAACTAGCACACAGACGTGAAAAGGGATCCATCACAATCCTTGATATGGATATTCATAGAGACGTGGACACCATTCTGCGTATCGTGATATGTGAGACAATTACTTTTTCCTTTACCACGTTATGATGGTTTGTCCTGCGATTCATGGAGGGTCTTGAACGGAATAGTTTATTTATATTTCCGCTGCATAATCCATATCAAAATCCTACAACACCTCCACCACCACCATTTTAGTGGCGTGAAGCTTGGGCTCGAACAACGATTGACACCCATCCCCTAACTTGTGATCCTCTTCATTCCTGATCACCCAAGGATCACTCGGAGCCACTCAAACGCGACCAGAAGTAGTCGGAGCATCAACGTCGACCACCGCCGCCGAGCTGTCCGACGGCGAGCTTGACCCGATCCATTTATCAACCAATTTTCTTCGTTATTGGTGTTGGTACACTCTAAATCCCCTATTATTTCATTTTTGATAATTAAAATCGAATCTTGAAAGCTTAAAGTCATAGTTGTGTTGGAGAAGATGGCATGGGTGAATGAGTTGTTTGTTTTGGGGGTCGTTTTAACAATCTGGAACGTATAAGGGATATACTTGTGTTTTCTAAAACTTGTGGGGAGGCTTCGGTCTTGTAGCAATATGTCATGTTAGTGGGGGTACTTTTTATACATTTTGAAAACTAGGGGTATGTTATGTTGTTTACTTAAACTTGTCTATGGTGTTAGGGGAGTTAATTGTAGTTTACACTTTCTATTTTCTTCCAAATAAATGGTTTTGTTAATTACTACCTCCGTTTCTTCTAGATCGTCCTACTTTGACTTTTCTCTGTGATTTTGAATCGTTTTACTAATCAAATTACCGGGTCAAAGTGACCTGATGAATAGTGACAAAAAGTAAAGTAGGCTAAAAGAGAAGAAACAGAGGTAGAGGTAATATCAACTATTAAGCAGAAAATTGTTTAATTTTTTTATATTATAAAAAATATTATTATAACTAAAATGGATGGAATTTTACTAAACATGTTTCATAAAGTAATAACAAATACTTATATATGACGGTAAATTTCTTAATTAATAATTTCTTATATAAGTCAATTTATTTTTTGGAAAATTAAATATCGTTTGGCCAATATTACGAGATACCCTCTTTATTAAAAACATAGCTTTATAGTTCAAAAAAAAAAAAACGTAGCTTTATGTCTAGATGTCATATACTCCCCGTCCCACCAGATTTGTGAATAAGTTAATCGGGTATTATTTAGGTCTAGCGATTTAGTTAGTTAAAAAGACAAGAATTTGATAATTTTTGTATGGTCTTGTAGAGTACGGCGTGATGATGATTAGTCAAACATCATCACGCCGTACATATTGGATAGAATAAAAATAGTCCAATCCGATGCTCACCCCTTATACATATGACCTTCATTCCAAAGCTAGGGGAGTGCGTGATGATGAGGTCAATATTTTTTACACGGCATTCATTTCATCACTGTCATCAACTAAGAAATACTTGCGGTTGGATGGAGGAGGAGATATCATGTATGAAGTCAACATTCTAGGCAAACCAAATTCATTGCACATGTGTACATCAACCATTGCAATCTCCATTTTTCCTTCTTTGAACTTTCCATGTCCCCATGACAATGAAATGAAATTTCTTCCTTTATCTAGGACGGACTGACTCTTACATTTTGGAAACAAATATTTCTCTCCGCAAAAATAGAAAAGTATAACTATTAATCAACAACACTTTCAGAAAAATGGAATGAGTTAGTAGTAAATAGTACCACTCTGTTTCTTCTCTTTCTCCCCCTTTTGACTTTTGTCACTATTCACTGGGTCACTTTGACCCGGTGATTTGGATAGCTAAACGAAGCAATTTTTTGACAATTTTTTCACGGTGTTGTAGAATAAGTGTTAATCTATAATGTCATGAAAAATTTATCAAAAAATTATATCGTTTTGCCATCCAAATTGCCGGGTCAAAATGACCCAACTACGAGTGAAAAAGTCAGTAGGGGGAGAAAGAGAAGAAACGGAGTGGTAATACGTAATTGGTGTGGTCCTCCTCCTCCTCTCTCTAGAACTACATATAAAGGTTAATTATTATATGTCGTCCATTTCATTCCAACCTACAAATTCCCCATTTTCCTTAATGAATTTCTGAGTATTGAAAGGGAGGAATCAACAACACCACATGGAACACACAGTTCCAAGCCTCACCTCATTCATCATGATTACTGTTGTGTTTTTTATCAATCTGCTTGTTTTCTTCTCCTCACCAGCAGCCTCCTCCACAGATCCTTCCACCATCTGCAACAAGTTCGTAGAATGCCTCTCAAACCGAACATCATCATCTGGTGGTGGTGGTGCTAAAATCGTGTATTCGCCCCAAAACTCTTCCTTCTCTACAGTTTTAGAAAACTACATCAGAAACCGTCGCTTCATCAATCCCACCACCCCTAAACCCGTTATCATCGTCACCCCTTTGGCCCCGTCCCACGTCCAGGCTTCCGTCATCTGCGCCGTGAAGATCGGCATCCAACTCAAAGCCCGAAGTGGCGGCCATGACTACGACGGCCTCTCCTACACCTCCAACTCCCCCAACCCCTTCCTCATCCTCGACATGTTCAATCTCCGTTCCATCTCCATCGACACCAAAACCGACACCGCTTGGGTTCAGTCTGGGGCCACTCTCGGTGAAGTCTACTACCGAATTGCAAAAGCCAGCAAAGTCCGTGCCTATCCTGCCGGGGTCTGCCCAACCGTCGGCGTGGGCGGCCACGTCAGCGGAGCGGGTTACGGCAATCTGCTTCGCAAGTATGGTCTAACTGTTGACAACGTTGTGGATGCTCAGATAGTGGACGTCAACGGTAAGCTTCTGGACAGGAAGGGCATGGGCGAGGATCTGTTTTGGGCAATCCGAGGCGGCGGCGGTGGCAGTTTCGGAGTGGTGGTTGCGTACAAGATCAAATTGGTACCCGTTCCAGAAACTGTAACGGTTTTCCGGGTGGAGCGGACACTGGACCAGAAGGCGACAGACATCGTTCACAGATGGCAATTCGTGGCTGACAAGATCGACAACAATCTGTTCGTCAGGCTTCTTTTGCAGCCCATCACTGTGAAGCCCAAGCCGAAAGGGGGGAAGTCATCCAAGACTATTAGAGCATCCTTCATTGCCTTGTATCTTGGGAATGCGCAGGCGCTGGTGCAAGTGATGGACAAGTCTTTCCCTGAATTGGGTTTGAAGGCAGAGGATTGCAAGGAAATGAGTTGGATTAAGTCGGTCCTCTACTGGGGTAACTTCGACGAACGGACTCCACCTGAAGTGCTCCTCAACAGAACAGGAAACCCCAACTATGGGAAGCGGAAGTCGGATTATCTGCAAACTCCAATATCCAAGGCAGGGTTGGAATCAATCTGGAAAAAGATGCTGGAATTGGGAAAGGTTGGTTTTGTCTTCAATCCCTACGGTGGGAAAATGAGCGAAATACCGGCATCAGAGACGCCTTTCCCTCACAGGGCAGGCAACATATTCAAGATACAGTACTCCGTCAACTGGAACGAGGCAGGAGAAGCTGCAGACAAAAACTACCTTGGCCAAATAAGAAGCTTGTACAGCTTCATGACTCCTTTTGTGTCCAATAACCCAAGAGGGGCATATCTCAACTACAGGGACATCGACATTGGGGTTACCGACAACGGCAACGACACCTACGCCCAAGGGAAAGTGTATGGGCCAAAGTACTTCTTGGGTAATTTTGACAGGCTGGTCAAAGTGAAGACAACCGTCGATCCAAACAACTTTTTCAGGAATGAACAGAGCATCCCGCCCTCCCCACTTGCCATGAGGAAGGCTTTCTAAAAAACAAAGGATTCATTCTAATCATCGAACTTGGCTTTGTGCTTTTGCTACGGGTAATTTTGTTACTCTGGAAGTATTATTATTTGAGATGATTATGATATGTCATTTATTCATCGTTTTCAGTACTAGGATACACACGACAGGACTATTGATATGCCACCGTGTTTTCGGGTGAGACTATAATAAAAAATGAGTCTGATTAGTGGCTTTATGAAACCAAGCCCCATCTGATTAGTTGTGAACTCAAAATTTAGCATTTCTTCTTTATAATACTACCTCCGTCTCCGTTTCTTCTCTATAACACTGGTTTGACTTTTCCCACTATTCGCTGGGTCACTTTGACCCGGTGATTAGTGTAGCAAAACTATGCAATTTTTTGATAATTTTTTCATGGTGTTGTAGAGTAAATGTTGTTCTATAACACAGTGAAAAAATTATCAAAAAATCGAATCGTTTTGCTATCCAAATCACCCGGTCAAAGTGACCCAGATACGAGTCAAAAAGTCAAACCGGTGTGATAGAGAAGAAACGGAGTTAGTATTATTGTAACTATCGTGTAAATTGACGATACTCAGAGTTCGAGAGTTAATATCTATGTACTACTAGTCTACTACTTCTTTTTTGGGAACACAACCGTCTTTAGAAACTTGGTGGCCTAAATTTCTAAAGACACTAACAACGCGAACAATAAATTTGAGGCCATCGAATATTTTGTTCCCATATTATGCTTTTGCAAAGATTTCGTATTGGAAGGCGTTGTGGAATACATGTGTAGTGCAGTGCATTGCAGTGCACATATTTAAAATGCTAACATCTTTTAAGAATCAGACACCCTCCAATTTTGGTTGCCCTGCTTTAATTGCTTAAAGATAGAGACGGCTTTGATTGTGAAGACTGTTGTTGCCTTCTTGTTCGGCCTCTGTCGGCGCACTTTCGTTAGTAATTGATAAATTTAGACTACATTATTTCAGAATTATTCTCCATGTGTAACCACTAACCAATACAGCGAATGTCTTCTTGCAAGCTATCATTAGGATTAAAATATGTGAGTCTCCCCAAAAGTATCTGCTACTTGGCATAATAAGGTTTTTGAGAATCAGACAGCTTGGGGAAGCCGGCAAGATGTGTATAATACAAATAAGTCTATATGTGAAAATTTGTGGAGTTTTCCAAATGTCATGAGTCTACAGAACCATGACAAAGATACGATGGCACATACAATCCTTCAATATTTGAAAATTTGTGGAGTAAGCCTAGACATCCTGTTACCTGCTCAGGGATTTAAACACCAGTTACTCCAATGGCAGTAGGGAAAATTATGTAGTAGTACATAAAAGTCCAACAGAAACGAAGAAACAGATAGCAATCATTTTAAGATGTGAGAAAGGAATACCTTTTTCCTTTCTGTAAAAACTTAACATCATTCTAACTCGTTTTAGTCGAAAAAAAGTATCTACTACTTAACATATTAAGGTTGTGGAGATAAAGACAAATTCTGACAGCTTGGGGAAGCCGGCAAGATGTGTGTATAATACAAATAAGTTGGATGTGGATTTATTAGCTTAAAATTAAATGCCGCCAAAGGTGATCAGTTCTTGTGTTCCTGTCATTGATGATGCAGGAACACAAGAACTGCTCTGCCAAACGTGGGAAACAAGAGAATTTCGTCTGTCATTTCTCTATGTTACAGTTACGTAATCAGGCCAACTCTATTTGGAAAAAGAAGAGCTACTGAAAATGATTTTATACATTGTTCTAGCTTAAACTCCAAACAATTCATACACACAGGCGCACAGAGGAGAGATGGGTGGCTTAGAGTTGGCTTGTTTTCTTCTAGCTCCGATCCTTTTGCTCACAACTTGTAATGCATTAATCCAACAAGAAGTTCTTCAGAGCATACCCAGGTTTGTAGAATGCCTAAAAAACCAAACATCATCTGGTGGTGGTGTTGAAATCTCAGATTTAGTCTATTCCCCCCAAAACTCTTCCTACTCCACAGTCTTAAAAGATTACATCAGAAACCGTCGCTTCATCACACCCACAACCCCTAAACCTGTCCTCATCTTCACCCCTTTGCTGCAATCCCACGTCCAAGCTTCTGTCATTTGCACCAGCATCATCGGTGGAATCCAACTCAAAATTCGGAGTGGAGGCCATGACTTTGACGGAATCTCCTACACCTCCGACGTCCCCTTCCTCATCCTTGACATGTTCAATCTACGTTCCATCTCACTCGACGCCAAGACTGACACTGCCTGGGTTCAATCTGGAGCCACTCTTGGTGAACTATACTACAGAATTGCAACTGCCAGTAAAGTCCGCGCGTTTCCTGCTGGATCCTGCCCAACCGTTGGTGTAGGTGGCCACCTCAGTGGAGGGGGTTATGGTAATTTGCTTCGCAAGTATGGTTTATCTGTTGATAACGTGCTGGATGCTCAGATAGTGGACGTGGAGGGGCGGATTTTGGATAGGAAGGCCATGGGCGAGGATCTATTTTGGGCAATCCGAGGAGGTGGAGGTGCCAGTTTTGGAGTTGTCTTAGCATACAAAATCCAATTAGTGCCGGTCCCTGAAATCGTCACAGTTTTTCAGGTAGAAAGAAGTTTGGACCAGTATGCAACAGACATTGTTCACAGATGGCAATTTGTTGCTGACAAGATTGATGACAATCTATTTGTGAGGCTTCGTTTGCGGCCCACAACTGTGAAGCCGAAAGGGGGAGATCAGAAGTCATCCAAGAAGACTATAAGAGCGTCCTTTGTTTCATTATTTCTGGGGAATGCGGAAACACTAGTGCAGGTAATGACCAGTTCCTTCCCTGAACTGGGTTTGAAGAAAGAGGATTGTAAAGAAATGAGTTGGATTAATTCAGTCCTCTACTGGGCCAGCTACAAAGACGGGACTTCACCGGAAGTGCTTCTCCACAGAAGAGGAAACCCGAATTACCAAAAGCGGAAATCAAATTATCTGCAAACACCAATATCCAGAGATGGGTTGGGATCAATTTGGAAAAAGATGCTTGAACTGGGCAAGACTGAACTTGTCTTGAATCACTACGGTGGGAAAATGAAGGAAACCCCGGCATCCGCCACTCCTTTTCCTCACAGGGCTGGAAACTTATTCAAAATACAGTACTCAGTCAACTGGAATGAGGCAGGAGATGCTGCAGACAAAAACTACCTTAGCCAGATTCGAAGCTTGTACAGCTTCATGGCTCCTTTTGTGTCAAAAGCACCCAGAGGCGCATATTTGAATTACAGGGATGTCGACATTGGGGTTACCCATAATGGCAATGATACTTACACTGAAGGAAAGGTGTATGGGACCAAGTACTTCATGGGGAATTTTGACAGATTGGTGAAAGTGAAGACCATGGTTGATCCACACAATTTTTTCAGGAATGAACAGAGCATTCCGCCCTTGCCTTCCAAGATGCGTCTCTAGAAACAAGGTAATTATATAACAAGATGCTGAAGCTCTGGTACTGGTGGAAACTACTCTAGATATTATCTTGAGATTATCTCGTTATTATTTTTCTGTTACAGCTCATTTTCTGTTTTTCGTAACTAGAATAAAAAGATCTGTTATGTATACTTCTCGGCATTAATTGCTCATTCCAAATTAACTAGATCTTACTTATGTTCATTTTTTCAAATTTGTTCCAGCCGGCCTTTAAGGATTTACATACTCTCATTTCCTCATGGAGTCATGGGAGGAAAACTAATTCATCCATAGTTCTTTCTAGAAAAAAGCTTTAACAGAAACTTCCACTGGCAATATATGGTCGTAAAAGAAGGAATTTTGTCTCCTGCGTTGGAGTGAGAATGATGAGGTGTTGTGAAGTACTATGGATTGTAGAACTTAAGGGTTTAGGGTGACAGTAATTTGTTTTTCGGACTTAAGGGTAGTGTCTCTTGGAAATATAAACTTGATAGTAATAGAATCATTTTGTTTCTAGTATGTTCCAGGTATCTCTGTGTATTCCTAGGACAAGTGTATCTACTTTGATAATGGAGCTAGTTAGTTGCTCTTGCAGAGATTCATGGATGTAGGCAGGTACTTCGGATTGGGTACATGCTTGAGGAGTCCTATGAAAATAATTATGTACTTCTAAAGCAGTAGGAATTGTGGAAGTAAAGAGTGAAAGAACAAATTCTTACTGTGTCTCAAGTGTAGAGTTTAATAAATATTGAGAAATGAGAAATTGGATTGAACAATCTGGTGAGCCCAGTCTTGGTTACAACTTACAAGGCTATATATAGGCAGCCCTAATCCAGTAAATGAAAAAAATCCTTCCGTTTAGAACCTGCCACCTGTTCTAAACGTGTCTAATTGAGACTTAGTGGAACGACACCGTTTCTGCGGCTAAACCTCAAGACTCTCGTTTCTGATATTTAAAAAGGACCCTGATCTTTGCCTATATTTCAACAAACAAACAACGACGTGTGGTTGTTTGCATAGCTCTCCTACTCCTGTCAAGTACATTGACTAATTTCGAAACATTGTCCAACGGGGAAATTAAGTTAAGGTTCAGTGAACCTGAGGCTGCCCATGTGAAGAGAAACAAAGGACAGTGGTATCTGACACAGTAGTACGCCCACTGACACGAAAAGGCTAAACTTTTAGTGTATACCGAATGCACCCTCTTAGAAAAAGAAACCCCAAGAAGTTGCAGCAGGTGAAGGTTGGATCAGTTGACTGGCAAAATCTCTGGTCATTATTACTATAAGCATAATATAGTCCAAGGAATTTTTTTAACGAGTAATTACCAATGACTGACTGGATGATTAACTAATATACCGAATTCTTGAGTAATTGTGCTTCTGCTTATAGTTACTGTTGACGACAAACAGATGATATGCATTTCGAATGTGTTCAGACTTGGCAAAGCTCAGTTTGATGTGGATGATTCATAGTGCATACAACTAAAGAGATATGTTGCCATCTTTTCACCAACTACTCCTCCACTGAGCTAGGAAAGGCACCCCCCCCAGAGAAAAAGAAAAAAGAATAACATACACATACAGTATTTCTGGGGTGTTCTAAATTCAAGGAATCTTAACTTTTAACAGAGCGTTTCAGACTAGCATCAATTGCTTTGCAACGACGCCCAGTAGGTCGCGGGAGACAGTTAAAGATATGTAAACATTTAGTCCTGTATTAAAATGCAAAACAATGGTGGTCGAAGGGGGTACAAGGTTGATGTCTAGGCATACGGCATCTCTGTTGGCAAGGAGGTGGGTGGCTGAGTGAAGAAAGTACTCCTATGTCTGCTGTGATTTTCAGATAATGACTTCGTCGACACATCATGATGACGGCAAACAAGATAAGAAACTGGTCTGTGATAACTGGGAATCTAGCAAAGATAATACTAAAGTAGTACTCCTGTGAGGAGAATAATCTGGAAATGTCAGATAGCAATCTTTATTAGTACCAGTAGTATTCTTTTGTTTACTTATTTCTTTTCATGGTTTAGTGCGTATAATATGGTATCTTCACCTACTGCACGAATCTCAATCAACTAATTATTGATTACTACTTTCATCTTATCTTGGCTTGCACTAATGGAAGACAAAACGTCCGTTGATTTTGGCCTTACTTTCAGTTTGAAAGGAAAAAGGAAAAAAGTAAAAACACATTTGATGAGATGACAGTGCAGTACATCTTTGTACTGAGATGAGAAGAGTGCGATTTTAGAGGTTCATATCTCTGTCTTAGCAGTTTTCTGTCATCTTGGAATTGCACTAATGGAGGGAAGTTTTTGCCACCTATGATGGTAGATTCAGTGTATCATTCCCTCCTTTTGGAAAGTGTGTTAGTGGACTAGTTACTACACTACTATAAGTTTTGATAAAGCCGCAGGCAGTATTTTTCTCCACCACATTTTTACTGCTAGCTTCTTTGCGGTAGTGATTTCCCATCCTATCGATCGGGCATACAGTAGTAGTTATAAGGCCGGGACTAGGGTTTAGCTCCAAGGGTCAACAAAATAAGTTACAGCATAAAGCTTATGTTGGTGCTATTTAGATAACCAGGCTCTTGCACAAATGGATAGATAACCTTTCTATATTGGTTCACCGTTTTTCCCTTCCCAGAGAATTAAGTAAAAAATTACCTGATTAAGAACAATTACTTTTTGCTGCTTTGTTTGACCCCGTCCTAAGTGCACCTTTTTTCTCTTTTTACAAAGGAAAAGTAAAAATAATAATTAGATTAGTGATAATCACATTTGATTTTAGTGCTTCAGTTATTTTTCTTCTTTTTTGACTCGGTCCACACATGCTAATCATTTTAAAGAGGAACAACAACTCGGAGTAAAAGATTTGGCAGAGGAACAGAGTATAAAAGGAAAGCTAACTAGTATCTTCAGATAATGTGTGTTCACATGCTTAAAACAAAAACAAAAAATCCAAGTCCTTAGTAGACTAATGCAACTGTGTAATTTTATGTTAATGTCAATCAAAGAATTCACGGCTACAATTACGCATGACTTATAGAATGCTCATCCCACCTGCCATGTTCTCTCCCCTTTTTTGATGGGGGGAGAGCGGAATGAGGGAGTTTCCTAAAAGGCAATCATCAATCCCTTTGATAAAAGTGTTTCAGCTTAATTTTGCTACGAAAATTACACCACCTACCCATTCTTCATTCTTCTGTTCATAAGGCTGAAAATCTTTCTTCCCCACTATAAAAAGATTTGAATTCATCTTTTTAAAGAAAGAAAGGGATGTCAAAAGATGTAACCTAACTGATACTAACCTGACCTGATGGCAGCATTAGCTCATCCAGAGTCATCAAAGACAACCCAAGATGTCTCTATAAATAATGCATACTCCACTACTATAACCCACTCACTCACTCCCAGAGGTCATAAGCCAAGCAGTAAAAAAAGAAAGAGAAGAAGAGAATCTGCTATGGAGTCTTCTTACTCCAGCAGCTCTGTCCTTGTCATTACTACTACATTACTACTAGTCCTTGTTTCTATTCCATTGGCTGCTTCTAACTCTATTCAGGACAGCTTTTACCATTGTATCTCTCGCAATCCCGAGATTTCTGTCCCATTCTCAGATTTTTACTTGCCATCCAACACTTCCTTCACATCAGTTCTACAATCTTCTGCCCAAAACCTCAGATGCCTGACCCCTTCAGTGCCCAAGCCCCAACTCATATTCACACCTTTGCTGGAATCCCATGTCCAAACAGCTCTAGTCTGCTGCAAAGAACTCAACATTCACTTCAGAGTCAGAAGCGGAGGCCACGACTACGAAGGCCTCTCCTACATCTCAGACGAAGAAACCCCTTTCGTCGTGATTGACTTGGGAAAGCTTCGTCACGTCAGTGTTGATATACAGCGGAACACGGCTTGGGTTCAGGCCGGTGCTACTGTTGGTGAGCTTTACTATAGAATTGCAGAGAAGAGCCAAGTCCATGGTTACCCAGCTGGACTCTGCACCAGCTTAGGCATCGGTGGGCATATCACCGGAGGTGCATATGGTTCCATGATGAGAAAATATGGCCTTGCTGCTGACAACGTTCTCGATGCTCGGATTATTGATGCAAATGGTAAGATTCTAGACAGGGAAGCTATGGGGGAAGATTTGTTCTGGGCCATCCGAGGAGGGGGCGGAGCGAGCTTTGGGATCATCCTCTCTTGGAAAGTTAAGTTGGTTCCAGTTCCACAAACTGTGACGGTTTTTACAGTTCCCAAGACCTTGGAAGAAGGCGCCACCCAGATCCTCTACAAATGGCAGCAGGTTGCAGATAAGCTCGATGAAGATCTCTTCATCAGAGTCATCATACAAGTTGCTGATATTGCAGGAGCCAAGAAAGGCGAGAGAACTGTCAGGACTTCGTACAATGCCTTGTTTCTTGGTGAAACTGAGAGGCTTCTCCAGATTATGAGCGAAAGCTTCCCTGAATTGGGCTTACAGAGAAAGGACTGTACAGAAATGAGCTGGCTAAAATCGGTGCTTTACATCGGTGGATACCCTAGCACCGCGCCTTCCGAGGTTCTGCTTCAAGGGAAGTCAACATTCAAGAACTATTTCAAGGCCAAATCGGATTTTGTCAAGGAAGCAATTCCAGAAACCGGGCTTGAAGGACTGTGGAAAAGACTGCTGGAAGAAGATAGCCCAATGATGATATGGAATCCTTATGGGGGAATGATGAGTAAGATTTCAGAATCTGAGATTCCTTTCCCTCACAGAAACGGCACCCTGTTTAAGATACAGTACCTAACACTGTGGGACGACGCGGATAAAGAGACGGGGGCAAAGCACATTGATTGGATCAGGAAACTGTACAATTACATGGCACCTTATGCTTCTATGTTCCCAAGACAAGCATATGTGAATTACAGAGACCTCGACTTAGGCATGAACAAGAATGGGAGCTCAAATTTTGTGCAAGCAAGTGTTTGGGGAACAAAATACTTCAAGGACAACTTCAACAGGCTGGTTCGTATCAAGACCAAGGTCGACCCAGACAACTTCTTCCACCATGAGCAGAGCATACCGACTCTTCCTAAATCATGATCGATCGATCGATGCTGGCTGAAGCACCATAAAACAATAATAATCATAAAAACAAAAGTTATAATTAGGCGAGAGGTATTTTATTCGTGTAAGGTTGTAGTTGCCTCTTTGTCTACCTCATCAGGATATTATAGGGATGAGAAAAATGTAATCTTGTTGGTTTGAGGTTTGCATCCTTGATTATAATTCTAAAAAGAATATCAAGCGGTCATTTTTCTATCATTGTGAGCAATTAATTAATCGTCACAAAAAATATTCAGCTTGGTCTCATCATTTACAACATAGATTTCTTAGAATTCTAATCGTAGATATAATAATTTTATAAGAGAAGGATGCACACGTGCATACTCATATGAAGGAAGACACACTATATTATGAAAATTAACTCACGTCCACACACAAATGGCAAAGCTCGTGAACAACTCTTCATCCTCCCACTAAGTACATTCATTTGGAGCAACTTCCAAAACTAGGAAATATATATATCACAAAATAATACCAATAGTTAAATTTATAAAATAAAGTTTATAAAATATTGGAATTCAGAGAGAGATGAATTTGAGAAATTGAAAGAGGGAAAATGATTTTGATTGAAATGAATTACAGTTACACAAGGGTTTATATAACTATCCATAATTGCACATAGGTCCTGCAACTAAGACATAAATGCAAAAGAGACTAAAACATAAAGTTTGAATAATGACAATTACATACCCTGTGAAACTATAAAGCTAATATAAAATAAACTAATTTCCCCTAGCCAAGGAGATTTTGTTGGAGCTAGCTAGTAGTCAAGGGGCACAGTTGCAAAAATCAATTTCACTTGAGGATGGATTTAAGCTTTCATAAAATGCTAGGTATACTTTAAAAACAAGATAACAGTTACTTGTGTACCCGGACAGGGGTTGTAAATCAACAAGTGTGGAGGGGTTAAATGCATGGTTCTGTATCCAGCAAGGTTGGTGGGAGGGAGGATGAACAGAATTTCACCTAGGCATGAAACCTTGAGACATGCAGTTAGTTACGCCATCTATGTATAGCGAGTAAGCATACAGTAGTTGAATAGCATGAGAGAAGTGCAGGGGAGGTCTAGTATATACTACCTCTGTTCTCTGTGAATCTTCACAATTTGACTATTTTTTTTCGTAACCGGATCACTTTGACCCTGTGATTCGGATAGCAAAACGATGCAATTTTTTTGTAATTTTTTCATGGTGTAGTAAAGTAAAATTTACTATACAACATGATGCAAAGAGTATCAAATTCTTAGATCGTTTTGATAATCAAATCACTTATAGACAAAGTGACCCAGAGAATAGTGGTAAAAGTCAAAACTGTAAAAATTCACACCGAACAGAGGAAGTACGACCATTACAATTTCAAGAGTCCCTTTGTCTCCAAGAACCCAAGAAAGAGAGCATATGTCAAACTATCAGGGAATTTAGAAAAGCAAACGCCAATCTTCACTCTCAAGGCTGGGATAATAATAATAATAATAATAATAATAATAATAATAATAATAATAATAATAATAATAATAATAATAATAATAATAATAATAATAATAATAATAATACAGTGCAAGATGGTTATGTTGCGGGGAGCTAATCAGGCTGATTTACATGAGTTCTTCAGAACTGAAATGAGTAACCAAAGATGAAGTATACAGTTACTTGTTTGCTAGCATGCATCATGCATGAAGCTGAAAAATTGAAATGCTAACTACCACGATACTTTTTTTAATCCCAACCTAGTAGTATGAGGAGTAGTTAATTGCCAACCACATTAATTTGTGTAGGTGGAGAGAGCGAGAAAGATGCCAAATGAGACAAGCATGACGACGTGTCAAGTAAGTCTGTCAAGGTGGCATTGCGATTTGCCTTTTGAATTGACACCTACCCCCTTTGTTTGATGGATTCATGGACATGAAAAGATATGCTCTGCCGACCGGGAGCTAGGGAGGGGAGGGAGGGAGAAACACATCATTTATATTATGTATAGAGACAAGAGAGACAAAGAGAGAACTTCTATTCTGTTTACTTAATGCTCCATCACAGAGAAAGAAGAAGACGAAGAAGAGACAAATCCGTGCGTTACTACGAACTTGTAATTTCAAGGGGTAACAAGTTCCAACCTCCTCCCCCTCCTCCTGACCGGTGAAAGAAAGAAATGGCTTTATATACATACATATACCTTAATTGACACCCAAAGCTTACACACATCAGAGAAGAGAAGAGAGATGGGTAGCTTTGAGTTTGCTGCTGCTAGTAGTAATTATCTCCTTCTTCCTGCAGTAGTACTAATTTTACTGACAAGCAGTAGTAGTGCTGCATTAATCCACCAAGAGTTTCTTCAGTGCATGGCCATCCACTCAACACCACCACCACCAGGTGCCCAACAAACATCCTCCTCAGAATATTATCTTCACACCTCCACCTCCCCATCATACAAAACTCTCCTACAATCTGCCCAGCAAAATCCCAGGTGGTTGAATTCTTCATATAACAAGCCTCTTCTAATCGTCACACCTTACACCCCATCTCAAATTCAGGCAACTGTCCTCTGCAGCAGAAAGCACCGCCTTCAAATCAGAGTCCGCAGCGGAGGCCATGACTACGAGGGCTTGTCATACACCTGCAACACACCCTTCGTAATCATCGACCTCATCAACCTCCGCTCCGTCACTATCAACTTACAAGATGAAACTGCTTGGGTACAGTCCGGGGCTACGCTAGGAGAGCTTTACTATGCTATTGCCCACAAGAGCCCCGTCCACGGCTTCCCAGCAGGACTATGCCCCAGTGTGGGAATCGGAGGCCACTTCAGTGGAGGCGGCTTTGGGACTATGTTGAGAAAACATGGCCTGGCAGCAGACAACGTCATAGATGCTATTTTGGTTGATGCCAATGCAAATCTACTGGATAGGAAAGCAATGGGTGAGGACTTGTTTTGGGCTATCAGAGGAGGCGGTGGAGCAAGCTTTGGAGTCATAGTTTCATGGAAGATCAAGCTGGTCCAAGTTCCACCTGTGGTGACTGTTTTCAACATTGACAAGAAGATGGAACAAGGTGCCACCAAGCTCGTCCACCGCTGGCAATATGTTGCTGATAAACTGCCTAATGATCTCTTCATCAGAGTCATCATCCAAGATGTTGATGGTAAGAATCAAGGAGGTCAGAAGAAGACGGTTCAAGCTACTTTTCAGTCCCTGTTTCTAGGGAAAACAGATGAGCTAATCCCTGTGATGAAAAATAGTTTTCCTGAACTGGACGTGCAGGCAGGGCAATGCACTGAAATGAGCTGGATTCAATCCGTCATGTATTTTACAGGGTACCAAAGCAGAGGACAGCCCTTGGAGTTTCTGCTGAACCGAACCGTTCAATATAAGAGCAACTTCAAGGCCAAATCAGACTTTGTGCAAGAGCCCATCCCGGAGAGTGGGCTGGAAGGAGTATGGCAAAAGTTTCTTGAAGAAGAGGTGGTGTATATGATATTGGACCCTTTCGGAGGTAGGATGAATGAGATCCCAGAAACTGACTTACCATTTCCCCATAGGAAAGGGAATATTTACAACATTCAGTACATGGTGAAATGGGAATCAGGGGAAACAACACAAAAGCATGTAGAGTGGATGAGAATGCTGTATGAGTACATGACACCATATGTTTCCCACTCTCCCAGGGGTGCCTATCTCAATTACAGAGATCTCGATCTCGGACTCAGCAACCACCAAGCAAGTATTTGGGGTCACAAGTACTTCAAAGGTAACTTCCCAAGATTGGTGCAAGCCAAAACCAAAGCTGACCCAGAAAATTACTTCAGGAATGAACAAAGTATCCCCCCACACCCTACAAGTTACCACCATACTGCAGTAAAATCAGATATGATACAATCAAATGAGCCAATATATCAATCCCGTGTGCTCGTGACATACGCTGGTCTTCTAATCTGTGTGCTCGTGACATACGCAGGTCTTCTAATGTAACAACTTTTTTTATGCGATGATAACTTGTATGTAACTTAGTGTTTTTTTACAGTTTCCGTTATAACTAACAAGCTCTAGGGTAGGGAAAAATAATTAACTACTGACAGTTCGTGCGGTCATTTCTTTCATTGACAAGCAACCCACTAGCATCATCAGTGGACTGGTTATTACGAAGGTTCAGTATGACTTATGCTACCAGTAATTTACATTGTGTGAGTCACCATATATGTGGCATATGCTACTATTCAGCGAGTTGAAAAACCTGACTACAGAAGACAATACCAACAAGGAAACCGGGTAGCACAGGCCTCCCTCCTCACTGCCTCCAGCTTGCTTCTGGAATGCAAACCAAGTCAAAGTTTTAATGATTTTCACATGCTATTAATATAAGTTGTTTTTCCTTGTACGAGTCCAATCCCCTTACGTTCCATGAGCAGATTTTGACAGTTGATTATCTATAACTAACTAAAATGGTTCTCGTGTTTCGCTCATCTAATTTCTCCTTAACAAAAGAGATGCCAGATAGCTTAATACCATGTCAAGCATCCTACTTCTTCTACCATCCTACTTCTTCAATTACTGAGAAAGATTCTACCTTTACATGGAGCAAGGACTTAAACTATATCAATATTAAGAATCTGATTTCAAATACTGACATCATCAGATCAGTACGAATACAGCTGGTGGCTAATACACAGTGGGTCAAACTATCCTACTATTCCTACATTCAACACCACTTGGACACTACGGCTTTGAAATTAAAGTCAAAGATTGAATCGTTTTTACATATAAAATCTCTCCGCTCCCCTCAAACCAGAAAACGTACCACCTTCTTCTCTTGCATTCGATCCTGCATGCAATACAGAGAGATGGGTAGCATTGAACTTGTCTCCCTGCTTCTTCTTTCATCTATTGTGTGGGTAACTTGCATTCCAAGCCAAGACAAGTTCCTCCAATGCATGTCTACCCACCCTTCAAGCTCAGAAATCCTCCATACCCCAAATTCCCCATCATACACACCTCTTTTGCAATCTTCCCAGCAAAACCCCAGATGGTTAAATTCCACAAATGCAAAGCCTCTTCTCATTGTCACACCTCACAGTGAATCCGAGATCCAAAAGACCGTTCTCTGTACCAGAGAGCAGGGTTTACAAATCAGAGTACGAAGCGGAGGCCATGACTATGAAGGCCTGTCGTACCTCTGCAAGAACCCTTTCGTCATAATCGATCTCATCAATCTCCGCTCAATAAATGTTGACATCAAAGATGAAACTGCATGGGTACAATCTGGTGCAACACTAGGTGAACTCTATTATAGTATTGCCCAAAATAGTCAAGTGCACGGCTTTCCAGCAGGAATATGCCCGAGTGTAGGGACAGGAGGCCACTTCAGTGGAGGAGGGCTAGGGTCAATGACGAGGAAGTATGCCCTCGCAGCAGACAACATCGTAGATGCTCGCTTGGTTGATTTCTATGGAAGAATACTGGACAGGAAAGCAATGGGTGAAGACTTGTTCTGGGCCATCAGAGGAGGTGGAGGTGCAAGTTTTGGGGTTATAACTTCATGGAAGATCAAGTTGGTTCAGGTACCACCTCTTGTAACTGTTTTCACCGTTGAAACTAAGTCAGAAGATGATGCCAAGAGGCTTGTCAATCGGTGGCAATCCGTAGCAAGCAAACTCCCTGAAGATCTTTTCATCAGAACCATTATTCAATCAAAGAAGAAGCTGATCCAAGCTTCTTTCCAATCGATGTTCCTTGGTAGAATCAGTGAGCTAATCCCACTGATGAAAAAGAGCTTTCCAGAGTTGGATCTGAAGGCAACAGATTGCACTGAGATGAAATGGATTCAGTCTGTTCTCTATTTCTCAGGGTATCCATCCCTGGATTCTCTATTGAATAGGACTGTCTTATTCAAAGGCTTCTTCAAGGCAAAATCAGATTTTGTGAAGGAGCCAATACCACAGAGTGGGCTTGAGGGTATATGGGAGAAATTATCTGAAGATGAAAAAGGGATGATGATATTGGAACCTTTGGGAGGAAAAATGGACGCGGTTTCAGAACAGGGGCTACCTTTTCCACATAGAAAAGGCAATCTGTACAACATACAATACTTTGTCAAATGGGAAGTTGATGGGATCGAGGAAACAAGCAAGCATGTAAACTGGACCAGGATGCTTTACGATTACATGACACCGTATGTTTCTCATTCTCCTAGAGCTTCCTATCTCAATTATAAGGATCTTGATCTGGGAATCAACCAAGAGGTTAACAACACCTTCTCCCACGCCAAGGTTTGGGGTGAAAAGTACTTCAAGAGTAACTTCAAGAAGCTGGCTACAGTCAAGGCACAGGTTGATCCAACAAGTTTCTTTAGAAATGAACAAAGTATTCCACTATACTCTTCTTCGCACAGCTGAAGACATATAAAGCAAAAAAGGTAAAGCATGAATCTGGCAAGGACACTGAATTAGTAGGAATTAGCTTCTGTATTAGTATATACCAAATAGAATAAATTTTAGTTTAGCTACATGTAACTACCACCGGAATAATACATTGCTGTTTTTTTGAGATTTAAGCACTTTTATTCTACAAGCCAACATGTCTTGATAGATACTAAGGCTGTGTAAAAAGAAATATATGCAAGAACTGAAAGAATGGTCTATTCAACAAAATCTGCAGTAGTAATTTTTATCAAAAGCGACGTAACAAATGGATATATCAAGTAGCACAGAAGACCACCATTAAGACACGCTATGCAATGTCCCGTTGTCTACAGCTTTAAGCTAATCATTCATAACACAGAATAAGACGGAAAAAAATATCAAGTGCTGGGAGAGCTCAATTGTATCTTTATCTTTTCCCTTCAGATGTAACATGTAATACGTGTTTTAGGGGACTCAACGTTAATTTCATCAATTAAACAAAGATGGGGATTTCATTAATTTAATTGTTTCTGGATTACTACTGTCTAAAGGATCAACCAGATCAAAGGAGATTATTTGACTTGCATGTCTCATGTGATACTATCTATGATTTCTAGTTAATTATCCTTTATACGGAGTATAAAATAGTCTGAATGGTAGGGCTGCTGACGAGACATGGCAACCAAAAAGGTAGACTAAAAAGTCAACAGAAAAAGAATAGTCAACTCGGCACAATAAGGGCAAGAGGTAGACTTGATCAACAGTGATGCATGCAACGTGCATCATCAAGACAGATTTGTGATAAGAAGGGAGAGAAATCGCGTATCAATTAATAAGTTGATAATAATCAATTGCTCCAGAACGGTAATGGTCATGAATTGGTGATGGTGATAAGAAGAATAAAATGAAACCTCCTTTGTGAAATTGTGGGAAGCAACTATTGGGAAAAGTGGCCAAAGATTGTCTCAGATTGTTGGACAATCCAGCTAATCTAATCAGTGAAATGAAATATGAGAGAAACTGGCCAACGCTATGCAGAAAGATAGAAAGAGGTTATTGCCATCTTGACCACAAATTATCGTTTCAAAATAATAGCCGAAACTCCCAGTGTCTGCTACAGTAGTATTTACAGTTACATTTCTGCAACTGTGTAGTTTCCACCAGATATGTTTATACATATAAATATTAAGAACAATCCGAACACCAGTTCATATACCATGTATAAAAGATCTTGTGAATCTTGTTGAGAATCATTTTTAAGGAAATGCAACTGATTTTTTTCCCTCAAAAAACTTGATCACCGTTTGCGATGACAATTCAGTGATTCACCATATCCATATCCGGATCTGATTATGAAGGCAAGATCCAAATCCGCGCGGACCTAATTGGATTCAGATCGTTCTTGACAATGTATCCAAAATTAGATCTACAGATCCATTTGCCAAGTCAAAGGGGACAAAGGGGTTGGCCAAATCCCGACGGATATCCAAATCTGGACAAGTTATTCACAAATTTTATTCAAATTAGATTGTTAACAAGCAACATTCAACTCCGTAATTCCAACCTATAAACTAAGCAAGCTAATGTTTTACTATTCACGTAATGTTAGTGTTTTATTGTTGATCATTGGATCTTTTAGACATCTGGCTGAAAATCTCCTGAATAAAATAAACTTTTTTTCTAGCTTTTTGAATCCTCCCACGACTACCCAGCCTCTATCCATCTCCTCATGTACGGGTTATGTTCTAGTACATTCTAAGACAACAAGAGTTCTTCAAACTTCAAGCCAACAAAATCCTACCCATCATCATAATCCTTTTGATAAATGAGAGCTTTGGTGAGAGAAAAGAGATAGTTGAGAGAAACGAGAGGGAGAGACGTGTTCCTGGCTTATATCAAGGGTTAAACAAAATAGTTCCTAATCGGACAGGAACGTGTCGTATAATTACAAGGATCTATCAGAAGTAAGAGTTGGAGATACTCTCACTATTTTATACTACATGAAGCCAAGGAAGCTACCTATTAACCGCTTTTGTTACGGCAATCATACCTAAAAACAGTAAATTGTGGGAAAATATTCAACTACAGAATATCAGCAACTAGTACTTCCTGTCAGTGGGGACTATGATGATGCTAAGTTGGCTAAACAAGCCTGCAACCATGAACCTCAACGACTACATGAAACACCTCCAGAGCAAGCCAACCAACAACAATGACGAGAGAAACCATGATGAAGTCAGACCTCACTCACGAAGAGATTACGTAAATAAGCACAGATTAGATATGCCCACCAACTAATCGTTTAAAAGAACCAATACTACTTACATTTTATGGACTTTCTTTCTAGTATGGAACAAACTGGCAATTTCTTTCATTGACAAGCAACCCATTAGTAGTATTACTATCACTTCATCAGTGAACAAGTGCAGAGGATTATTAAGATAGTGAGTTACCATATCCAACTTTTCAGCAGGGGTTGGACCTGGTTTTAATTTATGTTTTTTCTCTCTTTCTTTCTTTACAGTTAACCCTCCTTACATTCCATGAGAACATTTTTACAGCCAATTATATATAACAAACTAAATTTTTACCTTCCCTCCAACTAGACTCAGAATTACCAGGTGCGGTACAGAGGAAAACATACTCAATAAAAACACTTGTGTTATTCACATGTTTTACTCCTCTTTCTTCTTGACTAAACAGATGCCAGAAAGTACACACCAAGCCATTAGTAGACATGACTTTATTTTTATGTAAATTATAAGAAATATTTTCTCTACAAGGGTATAACCATGTTAAAATGAAGATGGAGAAAGATTTCACCGGTACGTGGAGCAGGGATCTAAACTAAATCAATAAATGAAATTAGAGGCCTCAACCTAATAAGATGTAATTTAAGAATCTGATTTCAAAGATTGAGATTGTCCATTCTTAATCGTCAAACTATTGTTGCAGAGCATTTTCCAAGTCATCTAACAAATGCCGGCCACACGTTACCAATAAAATAAGTCGACTACGCTTACACAACCAGTTTAAAATAATGATTGATATAAAAAAAATTGCTACAAGAAAGGTAAAAATAGCACCAATAGGAGAACAATACTTAACTATGTGAAGGTACAGGTCACAGCAATGTCAATGTCCCTCACAATCAGATGCTTGGGATGAGACAGCTGGTTGCTGCTACCCTACACTACGGGTCAACACCTCTAGGACATTATTACGTCTTTAAATATTGAAGTCGAAGATTGAATCGTTTTACTTACTAGTAATAAAATGTATCTGCCCCCAGCTCAAGCCAGAAAACATCCAGTCTTCTTCTCTTACACTCAATCCTGAAACGAGGCAATGGGCACCATTCCAAGCCAAGACAAGTTCATCCAGTGCATGTCTACCCACGCCACAGGCTCAGGAATCCTCCATACCCCAGATTCCTCATCATACACACCTCTTTTGCAATCTTCCCAGCAAAACCCCAGATGGTTAAATTCCACAAATGCCAAGCCTCTTCTCATTGTCACACCTCACACTGAATCCGAGATCCAAAATACTGTTCTCTGTAGCAGAGAGCAAGGCTTGCAAATCAGAGTACGTAGTGGAGGCCATGACTATGAAGGCCTCTCGTACCTCTGCAAGAACCCTTTCGTCCTAATTGATCTCATCAATCTCCGCTCAATTAGTGTTGAAATAGAAGACGAAACTGCATGGGTGCAATCTGGTGCAACAATAGGTGAGCTCTACTATAGTATTGCCCAAAAGAGTCAAGTGCACGGTTTTCCAGCAGGAATATGCCCAAGCGTAGGGACAGGAGGCCACTTCAGCGGAGGAGGGCTGGGGTCAATGACGAGGAAGTATGCACTTGCAGCAGACAACATTGTAGATGCTCGCTTGGTTGATTTCTATGGAAGAATACTCGACAGGAAAGCAATGGGTGAAGACTTGTTCTGGGCCATCAGAGGAGGTGGAGGCGCAAGTTTCGGGGTTATAACTTCATGGAAGATCAAGCTGGTTGAGGTACCACCTCTTGTAACTGTGTTCACCGTTGAAACTAAGTCGGAAGACGATGCCAAGAGGCTTGTGAATCGGTGGCAATCCGTAGCAAGCAAACTCCCTGAAGATCTCTTCATCAGAACCATTATTCAATCGCATGAGAAGCTTATCCAAGCATCTTTTCAGTCACTATATCTTGGTAGAATCGATGAGCTAATCCCACTGATGAACAAGAGCTTTCCCGAGTTGGATTTGAAGGCAACAGATTGCACTGAGATGAAATGGATACAATCCGTTCTCTATTTTTCAGGGTATCCATCCCTGGATGCTCTATTGGATAGGACTGTTTTATTCAAAGGCTTCTTCAAGGCAAAATCAGATTTTGTAAAGGAACCGATACCAGAGAGTGGGCTTGATGGTATATGGGAGAAATTATCTGAAGATGAAAAGGGGCTACTAATATTGGAACCACTTGGAGGAAAGATGGATGCAGTTTCAGAACAAGAGCTACCTTTTCCACATAGAAAAGGTAATCTGTACAACATACAATACTATGTGAAATGGGAGGTTGATGGGATCAGGGAAACCAGCAAGCATGTAAACTGGACAAGAATGCTTTACGATTACATGACACCATATGTTTCTCATTCCCCTAGAGCTTCCTATCTCAATTACAAAGATCTTGACCTGGGAATCAACCAAGAGGTCAACAACACCTACTCACATGCCAAGGTTTGGGGTGAAAAGTACTTCAAGAGTAACTTCAAGAAGCTGGCTACAGTCAAGACACGGGTTGATCCAACAAATTTCTTCAGAAATGAACAAAGTATTCCCCTATACTCTTCGCCCAGCTGAGGAAAATAAGCAAAAAGGGTGGATAACATGAATCTGGCAAGGACATTGTAATAGCAATTAGCTTCTGTATTATATACAGAAAAGATAATTAACATTCCCTCATGTACGTAACAACCACCGTCACAAATTCATGACTCTAATGCTTGGAATATTATATTGGTCTTTCTGATGTTCAAACACCCTTTTTCTACAAGCTTGAACTGTCACCATGGGGCTGTTTGGATTTTATGGTTCTGGGATTTTGGTTAACCGTGACCTGTTTTGTTTGAATTTAATGGTTGGGGTTTTAAGTTTAGTGGATGGAGTTATTTTTTTCCGGTGACCGGACAAATTATAGCCGGTCACTGGTTATCTTTTTATTATTTTTTTGTCGCTAGAACTACCATTTTCGTCACCACATCATCGCCACAGCCGGTCACCGGCCTAATTACCCGGTCACCGGCGTCTTTTAGCCGGGCACCGGTGAAAATTACCCGGCCACCGGTAATCACGTCCGGTACCGGGTCTTTTGTCATGGTTGGCAACCTACCCCCGAAATCCAAACGAGCCCCATGTCTTGATAAATAGTACTACTACTAAGGTTGTATAAAAGGAAATATCTATAACAGTCTATCACAACTCGTAAATTTGATCAAAGTGAAATAACAAATGTATATATCAAGCGGCGAAGAAGTCCACCAAGCAGACACGATATATTAAGTGACTATTCCAAGTAACCAATTCATTACAGAGTAGGGATGGCAACGGGTCGGAACTGGATCGGATCAGGCCCTTCCCGATCTAGATCCGACAAGGAGAAATGGGATCCAGATCCGATCCAGATCCGTTCAGATCATCACCGGATTCGGATCACATCGGATCGGGTTTTCATTCTGCTGATCCAAATCCGATCCTTAGATCCATATAGTACGTGGTCGGATCGGATCTAGCTTGAGTTTGCAAAAAAAAATAGAAAATATAACATAAAAAATAAACACTATTTCATACGCTAAGGCATGTTTGTAAGTTATGAAGCGTAAAAAACAAAATAAATAGCTTTGTAGATTTGATTTACTATAGTATTCTTCTTGTAAGTGTAAGTAGAGAGGTAATAGATGTATAATTGCAAAGCACACATAAACGTCGGATCGGATCGGGTCGAAACCCGGTGGATCTGCCGTCAGATCCAAATCCAGATCCAAATTCGTTCAGGTCTGTCTCTCCGAATCCAAATCCGATCCATTTTCAATTGGATCGGATTCGGATCTGATCCATTCGGCTCGGATAACTCGGATCTCAGATCGGATCGGACCATATTGTCATCCCTATTACAGAGTACGTCAAACATAGAAGTCAAACAAAGAAATCAAGTTCTAGGAGAGCTGGTTATTGAGTATAAACATGGAAAAGTTTATCTTTTTTCCTTCAGATTTAGTCCTTTGAGCTTTTAAGCTGTTAACTTTGGTATACTTTGACATGTGACGTGTTTCGGAGAATTGAACGGTACTTTTTCTCAATTAAACAAACAAAGGCGATTTTCATAAAAACAAAATGTTCTGGTCTACTTCTAAATGATTAACAAGAGGAAGCTAGCTAATTTCACTTGCATGTATCATGTGATAACATGATTTGCTAATTTAATCATACATATAAAAATAATCCGGATGGTAGGTTGGCCGTTGGGACAAGAACAGAGATAATAAACCCCATTTTCTATATTTAATTAAAACTAAGTTGATGCAAATAATTTCTCCATAATGCTGAAGGTGATTGCAGTAATTGGACGGTGTGAAATCTCTTCAACTACTCATGGTTGTAGGGCATACTCTAGTAACTAGAGTCTAGTTGTATTCGGTTATAACCCAGAACCGAACCACTGTGACGTGGAACTGTTGGGTATGGGCTCACCGGGTCAAACTGCGGTTCCGGGTTATGTGGTTCTGGGTTTTTGTTTGTTGGGTCGGGTCGGTTCCGGGTCAGAACCGGCCCATTGACAGGTCTACTCTAGTTGTAGCATCCCCCCTCCCCACTAGGCCTCTACTGAAACAGAATATTATCTAAGTTGGCTCATAACCAGACCTCCATGAACAAGCCTGCAACCATTGAACCTTCACCACTACATCAAACACTTCCACAGCAGGCCCAACCACCAACAATGACGAGAGGAACAATGAAGTCAGATCTCACTGAGGAAGAGAGTACCAGTAAATAACCAGAAGATTGGATATACCCACCAATGGGTGAACAAAACCAAACAAACCAGTAATTCATTTTATACATACTTCTTTTTTCTAGTATGGAACAATGAGCCATCATAGACACCTGATACAGAATGTGGCAGTACAAGATCATCATAGACACCCCAAACATAGCAAATGCTAGTTACAGAACCCGTCATTCCACCCATCTGGCAGAAGAGGCAGAAGGAATGATCAAGGGAGGAACGTTAAACCACTGAAACATCTAGGTTCACTTTGATACAACCTCTGGAAAATGCTGCCATCAACTAGTTTATTTACTTTTCTCAGCTGCTTTTGTAAGGGGTAATGTTCCAAATGCCCTGTCCCACAGTGAGGAGGTGATGCCATAACCTTTGTTCTGGATGCGAAAGTGATGATTCAGATGATATTTCTGCAAAACAGAACACCAATAGACCTATGACCTAAGAATATTTTCAGAGAGGAATGGAACAATGAAATCATGGATGCAGGCTCCTACCTTCAGATTCCGAGGAATTTCACTCTTTGGCTGTGCATGGTGCAAGTAGTAATGGGTGACGTCATACATCACATAACCCAGTAAAAAGCCTCCAAATAACCCGGGGGTGGTGGAAGGAGTTGCTAGGAGTCGAATCAAATTCCAGAACTGAGAGCAACAGAAACAATGGGTTGGATGCAATATAAATTTTCAATCAGCTATATCCCCCTTTAATTTCATGTTACATTCAACTCTATACAATTTCAGATCATATCAATTTGTTGGAACATTCAAAAATATATTTTTATTTAAGGTTACCAACCACCCCGTGGCTTACAGAATTGGACAAAATCGCGCAATACAATCTAGTGAATGAACAATCTACCAACTCAAGTCGTGAACCTACTAGGTTGGTCTCCAGAATAAACAAACATGGGCACACATTCAGTGTTAACGGTGATCCAGTGTCATATATTCACAGGGGAATCTTTGAGAAGTTAGGTGTTACTTCAAATTTTAGCAAGTATTTAGCATTATTAATGCACCTATTGTAACACTGCCTGCTAGAAAACCATCTATATGTTTGAAACATACAATCGGTTACCATGATTACAGCAACCGTCTACAAAAACAGGTAGGTTGCTGTTCTGCACAGTTGGATTGATCCTATTACACCCGCATGACTATATGCCTATCACTATTACACCAACAGTCTCCATAAACATGTAGGATTGTAGGTAGCGGAGGTAGCAGTTCTACATTCCATCTGACTGACTCGATGGGACATCAACTCCAGTCAACCAGTCCCCACGTGCCATGCCTGCGTGGTGGTCATGCCATTCAAAATCTGAAAGAAGTCCGATTTAAGGGGGTTCCATCTGACATTTTTCAGATTATGTGTGGTGTGGACCACCACACAGGCATGCCACGCGTTGGGGCATGACCCAATGAATACTTTCGGTCAACCCGCATGACCCGAGGCTAGAACCATGTTATTAAAACAAGTCTCCTATATCTACAATAAATTGTGAGTTGGTTAGTGTCAAACCCATGGAGACCAGGATCGGATTTCTCTGCAGTACACAGTAGCTAGCCGATTTGCGGTACGCTCGGAGCAGGCTTCTTCGAATCACCTAGTTGAATCGAAATTTGCTTCACCTAGTTGAATCGAAATTGCTTGACCACTTCGCTGATCGATTTTAGGAATGTTTTCTTATAATTATGTATGTGGGTGTCTGTATAACATTTCCTACTTCATTGACTATTTACTAAAAACAACTTGACAATTTGTCAAAGTTCACCCTCAAACCAAATTCTTAGCCTAATCATGATATTTAAACATTGTGAAACCATTTTTCAAACTTATATAGGCGATTATTATCACCCAAATTGATTTTAAAAAAAAAAAAAAAAAAAAAACTATAATTTAACTATGAGATGACATGGAAGGTTCTTATTGGGAATAAACTCCTCTTTTTGCTACTACAAAGGCACATAACCAAATTAAGTAATAAAAAACCACTAATTATGAATTTACTCTATACATAGAGTCATTAACCCCATGTCTGCACAAGTAACAACTAACAATCCTCAATATCATTCCACTGCTTTGACGAAGGCAACCTTTACGTACATAATGTATTGGATTTCATTCATACTCTTGCCATCATTGTGTGTCTTAATCTTCAAATGGTTGAAACTACCAATCTTAATCGCGAACGACCCACGAATCGAATTGAGCAATCTAGATCGGGAATCACTACTACTTAAGCAATTTCTGGTAACCCTGGTCAAACCACGGTTACTTATGGTATACTGGATAATTGCTCGTCTCTTTTTCTGATTAGAAACCATTACCATCCACTCGCCACTATCTATTCGATCCTCAACCCCTATATAGATCCTTTTCTATCTCCCTCCTCTCTCATTTCACTCAATCGGCAGCACAAAGTGAAGATTGCGAGACGAAAGTACTACAGACACCGAATCCTACATGGTCCACACCAGTACACGACAAATCCAATTAACCCACATTGTGGTTGTGTTCAAGCTTCGTATTTCATCTGATAGAAGTAAAAGGTTTGTTTCAGCATCCATTTGACCCGCCGACAACGGTCAAAGACAGAGACTGGCCATTCTCTTGACCTTGAAGCAGATGAAGCCTTCTGGCTATCCTTGTCACCGAGCTTCGAGGGTCCTCACTTCTCATCCGCCATCGCCGCCACCAAGCTTCTCTCTCTTGGGTTAACTTTGTCTTGGTCCAGAAACCAAATTCCTCCATATCTATATAACCATGTGAATGTTCATGTCATTTGGTTATTACTGATGTCTGAGTTGAGTTTTATTCTGGTTTTGATCTTTTTCCAAGTTGTATTACAATAAGGGATAGATTAGTATTTTCTGGTTTTTGATTGTCAAGCGTCTCGGGTCATGTTAGAGATGGCAGATGGCTAACCCGAACACGACCCATATAATATACAGGTTTCTCACAGGTGTCGTGTTACCCCATAATTATCTAGTTCGGGTTCGATATCTTATACTAACACGATAAGGTACAAGTAAATTCTGCCCATTTATGATCCACCATGCTTTTGATGTGACCCAAACTCGATGGATTGGCACGAATTGCGACACTACACTCCAAGGTTTTGTCGATCTCAAAAATGGGTTTTCTCATATGATTTGGTTAACTTTCTTGTTGAGCCTACCTAAATCAATTAGCTAATCGAAGCACTTTGCTGAATCTCATGACATGATTCAGTTAATTCCTCCTCGTAAACATCACGGACATAATAATAATTATACCCTTCTTCCTTACCGCTGCCACCCCTGCTTCCCCACGGCCTACCACTGTGACCAGCCGATTCTGCCATTTCTCTTCACATTGCACCATGAACCAGCAGCCACAATCCATGGGGAAAATCGTCCTGGCTTTGAAGTAACTTCTCAATTCATGTCTTCTCACAATTAACCGTAACACCATCAATTAGTCCCCCAATGGAAACAGACCACATGGGGGACACGTTCATACATCACATCCACCCGGATTAATTCTCTTCTGCCACTCACCATACTTGAAACTCTCTTCAGAGGCATATTCAGCAGCATTGACACCCTTAACCGGAGGTAGCGCACCTTGCCATGCGACTCCAATTATTTAAGTCAACATGGAACACGTTTCCGCAACCTTTTCCGTCATGAGGTGAAAGACAATTTCCTACTCTTGGATCCATACATAATTGATGTTGAAAGCTAGATCCTCCACCTTCACCGCTGGTGATCATCTGCGGAGAATTAGTAAGTTGTCGTCGCTCTGTCCTCCGTCCAAAACCCTTGCTGCATGATTTTGGGAGGTAAAGTTGAAATTATAGTCTTTTCAGATATCTTCAATACTTACCTTTCCAATCTTCCTCCAGATTTTCTTCACAACTTCCATCATCAGGTTCTCATTTAAAGGCTCGAACGTCTCTATAAAAACTACCCTCCAGCAGATCTATAACAGGTTAACATTTTGTTTATGATAATTTCAAATCAGCTGCCTTGTGTGGTCCATCCAAGTATCAATTCACGCATATATTGCCTCAACCTAGGGAATCTAGAGTTTTAGATTATTTCGAAACTAGAGGAAACAGAGATCTACTTTTCATTTGTATTTTTCTTAAAATATTTCCTCACCGTAATTTCTTATTTGAAAACTGCTTCAGAACTTACGGTTCAGATATCAGAGCCCGAAAACTAAGAATTAAGGCGGGTACTACTATTGCCTTGAAACAGATTGCACGAATCATTAACAAGCCTGTACAAATAAATAGAAGCCAATTAATTACAGTGGAGGTAACTACAATAACACTTGAGCTTTCCTTTATTTCACCCTTTCTATTTTGTTACTTTCTTATTCGCCCAAATAATTAACCATAACTACAATTCAAGTGATAAATGACATGAATAATGATAAAAACAAGGTTGGATATATACCGGCACTAAGAGAATCGCTGTTGCTGTAGGAGGGAACACGAGGCGCAGTCCATCCATTGGATGCTTATGATGACATCCATGAAGAAGATAGTGTAACGTGTTTCCCCTACATTAAAAATTATTGGAATTCAAAAAAATGAAACTAGTTTTGGAGATTGTACAACTACAAACCCATGCAATTAGAGGCTATGGTTGCAGCAAGTACATGCACAGATGATAGGAAGATTCAAAGAAAGCACACATGCACGCACAAACACACACACAGATGGGGAGAGAGAGAGCGAACCAATAGCTCTTTGTTTTGATGTGAAAAAGGAAACGATGCAGGGAGTATTCCATCAGCGTCCACATAAAAATACCGATGACCACCAACAAAGCTATCTGAGGATGTGTGTTGCCCATCCGAGCAGAAATGGAGATGGCCCAGCATACGACTGGCAGCCAGATTAGAGGAATGACATACCACTCGTTTTTAGTCAGGAACTGTTTCAAGAAAACTTAGTTAAACGTGCATTACCATGAACTATGATGAAAATGAGTTAAATGTGCATTACCATAACCTAAACCAGCAGAAAACTCGTTATAAAATGAAAATGGAATATCGACAATATACTAGAAAAGAAACTAATAGCATTCCTAAATCTCGAAACAACATTGAGCACTATTCTGAAGTTCGACCATAAATTTGTGATATCGAATTAACCACGCAAAGGACAATACCTCCCAAAAATCACTTTGAAAAAATCGTGGGCCTTCCTTGCAAACAATTGGCTGGTGAACCCATTCCTGGTAATCCTCTCCAAGGTGACCAACCTATCCACGTAGTAACAGGGAAAATGAAATAATTAAGGAAGGTTTGCAACACATCGTGAGTTGAAAGTGGACATTTTGTATGTACAAGGACAAACAGAATCTTGTCTATTTTTACAGCAGAAAAGAAATCATGAAGAAATAAAATATCATTTATCAGACATCTGTTACCCTCATCATTTGGGAGATATAAAGAACCTCGTTATGAATTAGAGCTGTCAAATGGGCCGGATGACCGCCAATCCAGCCCTGACCAGCACATTTGAAGGGTAAACCGGACCGGCCCGGGGTGGTCCTGAACCAGCCCAGGACCGGAGGGATAGTGGACCAGGCCGGTCCCGGATATGGGAGACCATATGACTGGCCAGATAGAAAGCCTGGGACCGCCTAATTTCTTATAAAATTAAAAAATAAATATATATACACACACATATACATATATATAAATATAAATACAAATATAGTACTTCAGGTATAAAGATACAAATAAACATTTATATATATTTAGGGTTTAGGGATATACATAAGTAAATAAATATATTAAAAGATAACGGGCTAGGACTGGCCTTCCATAGTGGTCCGGTCCCAGGATTGCTTATTTCTGCCCCAGACCGGGACCGGCCCGCCTCAGTCCAGGACCGGGACTGTCCGAGAGGTCTTCTCTCTGGCGATCCGGTCCCGAACCGGTTAGGACCGTTTGACAGCTCTATCTATAATCATTTTACTGCAGTAATAACCTTAACAAGAATAGAGAGAATGAAGAGGGAAGGTTGATGCATGCAGCCTACAACCTAAATAACATTTCTAACACTACAGCAGTAATTCTCATAGCTCTCCCCCATCCAGCAAATTTATGCCTAACTAAATTACTGAAATGGACCACAACGAAATAAGTCAAAATACTGAGGCAAACGGCAAAGCTCTCCCCTTCATTATCAATATCTGACCAATTTATTGCTGGAAGGTAAGTGTAAATTGTGTCACTTAGGTGTTATTCACTTCCACCAAGCAACCTCTTCCAAAATTTATTCTAGCATTTTCTTCTTTTCTATTCAAGTAGTAACTTAAATTTTAAAGTGAACAGACCAAATTTAATTTCAAGTGATAGCTAAAAGAAAATGTAAGATTTCACTTTACAATAGTCTGAATATAGAGAGAAGTTAACGTATCCATAAACAAGACAACTTGAAGAGCTGCTGCGACAGAAATAAGAGTGATACTCCAACTTTGAACATTTCTCGGTCTAATTATTTTCCTTAATGACTTCTTTTAAGTGGGAAGATGATACAAGCACACCACCAAGTACATGGAAACAACAATCATTGATGGTATTCACCTGAAAAACTAGAGGTTTGTTCAAATCCACGGTGAAGCCTTGTGCAACCATCTTTGCTCTTTTCTTTGTTGGACTGAATCCTGCAAAATGGAAGGAATTGAAAAGGTTAGCAATGAACTGCATCACTGAATATAGACAGTGCATGACTAAAAACATTCATACAGAACATAGAAGGTTTTGTATTGTTTAATAATATTGGATGGTCGAGTAGGCTATGCTTAAATGACTACATGTTCCAGAGCTGATACAAAGGTGAATCAAATGACGAGAGGAAACCTTCTCCCTTCTTTCTATGCTATTTGGAGTTCAATATCCAGGATAATTTCCTGTAGTGAACTCATTCAGTAGCCATTACACTGATTCTCAAGTTCCATGACTGATACAATCTTATACCATCTGTTGTAGGCAAAACAATAAGCAAGTTCTAGAAAAATGAACTTGTGGAACAGTAAAGCGCGTCTGCAGAACGCAAATCTCTTCCCCATTACCTGGGGTTCACTTCATTGGTGCTATTTGGATGAGATTACTACGATAGACCCACACAATGTGATTGAAATTTTAGTTGTGGAGCCTGGAGAAAGGGGTTTGCAGTTGAAGTTAATACATGTCCTGTGTAGTCATCTAAACATTTGAAGTCATATTAACATTGAATTTAGATACTAGCAGATGAATACATTTATAAGTCTGTCTTAGCCATTTCATATGTTTGTGACTTGAGCTACGTGCAATTTGTCCGGTGTCTTTGACAAATGTATACTTTATTTGTTAAATCAATAGCTCATTCACCAACTGACCGGGGTTAAGAGAATGCTCCTCAAAAGAGTCAAAGGGGAAGACATTTGTGACATGCAATTTGGTACCTAGCATGAAATGATAATTTCATGATGACCACCTCATGTTAGATCTTACAACATCTACATGAACGTAATAGAGACCACACCAAAAGAAAATGGTGATTGTGGTTCAGATCAACCATGGCATTGTTGATGTCATAGTTGTCAGATATATAGGAACAAATTGTAGGGCCAAATACTTAAATGAATTGGAGAAGAAGCACAAGGATAATAAGAAAACATAACTTTGGCACATTACCAACTGCTAACAGCATGTGATAGTAAAAAGGTAAACCATGGCCTTAATAAGAAGAAGAAGAAACGGAACCAGAAAAGAAATTGGTAGAGGGACGAAATCACAATACGATGAATGAGTTACCAAATCATACATTACATATGAAAATCCGGCAAGAGGAAATAAGGATAAACACGGCAGGAAAATTCCAGATCTATGCGATAGAAGAGAGAACAAAGGAGGGATGAGAAGTTACCCCAATGCAGGTGGTCTGATCTCGGAAATTTTCTCTTTAAAGACGGCCAACTCCTGCAGCGGGCGAGGTTTTATGGCGGTGTCTAGGAATCGACGGCGGGAGTCGAAACCATCGGCGGGAATGGAGCTGCTGCTGCTGCTTTATTCTTCGTGCGGTGCGAGAGAGAGAGAGAGCAGTGCGAGAGAAGTAATAAGGCGTCCGTCCGTTTCAACTGATTCTTCGGACTGGATCGGCGCCTCCGGACTGTAGCGGTGTAGCCAACCTGGCTATCACGAGATCCATACAACTCAACATCACCTTTTCTTTTCTTTCCTTTTTACCCAAAACACATGCTAATATTACATTAAGACCCCCAAAAATAACGGTACAAGCCTAAAAGGATCATGAATTGTCCTATACTTGGGGATTGTCCGTGCCCGAGAGCACTACAACAAACAACAGGTAAAAACACCTCACCTGTGGTGATGCCCATGAAGGAAATGAAAAAAATCATTGTAAAACATAGACACAAAATGAAGATTATGTAAATAGCTGTATGAATTAACTTCTCGAGTCTTTCACTCTCGATTTAAAGGGATTCCTTGAATGAACTACTAAGAGATCGATGGGTAACTCCAGGGCCGTCTCAAGACATTTAGAGGCCTTAGGCGAACTTTTCGAAAGAGGCCTCACTATAAATTAATAACTCTTTTCCTTTATAAAAATTTTATGATTTCTTTTTTTCAGTAAACAGAATTTATGATTTTTTTTTCTTGACAAACAAATAAAATCCAAACTGTGGTACTCTAATAATATTTACAAAACATAAGATTTGGAAAGTTTAAAAGTAATGGTGCCTGAAACTTATTGTTAAGCATACTGAACTTGTATTGTATAATTGAACTCAACTTACTATTAGGAGCTTGATGTGCATTTGAACTTGAAATTTTATAAGAAAATTGATATATCATAAAATTAAGAGGTTGGAAGGTGATAATAACAGTTTGAAAGATATCCTAAAAGCTACCATTTTCATCCACTTTCTATTGCACAATTATCCTGAATAGATACATAATAATTTCCCTATAGTTGATTATAATTTCCTATTTACTTCCCGCATAAACATATCACATTATTATTTTTCATAGTTTACTCCTTAATTTTCTATTAACATAACTACATAACAATATAAGCCAATTTTCTCTCCATGTTCATCTCCCATTTATCAACAGAATTAAAAGTCAGGCCTAAATTATCTCCTAATTCTCCTGCCCATTCTTTTCCTCTCTCCTTTTAAATACTACTACTACATGATTTAGACTAACTACTCCCTAATTTGGGGCCTAAATTTTTTAGAGGCCTTAGGCAATTGCCTAAGTGACCTAAGGGTTGAGCCGGCCCTGGGTAACTCTATTAAAGGGGGATAGCTTACGCATCTTCTCGTTGGGTACAACAAGAATGCCGATAGCCCTTCTTCAAATAGGATTACGTAGCACCTTACTGGATTGAGCCTCGCTCTGTCGCTCACCCCTTTATGTTGTTCCTGTGTCTTCTTCCTAGTGGCTGGTAGTCCTTGTTTTCTTCTTAGATTTCTGATTACCCAATAAATAATGAATAAAAAAACTCTTCAACCTCAGGCCTGAAAAATGAAGGAAAATAATATTACTTAACATCATACACAGTAAAACTATTAAAATTGTGGCGCAATTGGAAGACAATTTGGAGCTGGCACGGGCACGGGCAATCCCATAGTTAGGCAATAAAAGATCGCACATAATTCCTTAAAAACAACGCTTTCACTCTTTTTAATGAAAATAAAACAACGCGTTCACTCTTTTTAATGAAAAACAGCAAAACAAAAATAAATGAGACATATATGGTTAAACGTTAAAACTTTTTACAGAAGTGTGGTGGAAGTTTTTGAAGATAATGGCAGAGTAAAACATGGAAGTGGAGAGTAGATGCTTGATGGCTTGGGCAATTCGGATGTTTTTCCCGAGAGAGATGGTAAGTTTCCAAGTAGTGGGTAGTTGTTTCTAACTATAAGTGGGTGGTAGGTGAGATCTAAGGGCTGAGCCTGATTTAATCTAAAAGCTGAAAAATAAATAAAAGTGTTGTTTTATAGAATAGATGTACAACCTTAACTGGTCATTCTATTTTACAAGGGCGACACAAGGAATAAGGAGACAAAAGTAAACATTAGGAACCAGCTATCTTTACAAGTGAACATTCTATTGTCTCCCTAAACGAGTTGTGGTTCTAGCTTGTCGATCATCAGACATTGTTAAAAGAGCACCAAGACTCAAAAAACCAAAGATCGGTCGTGAGAGATCTGATCACGAATCTCACAAAATGTAAGGCGTAAGATGAAAATCAATCTAGAGTTCATCCTCGGAAAGGAAATGGCGCTACACTCAGGTAGGCTCAGAGCGGTATAGTTCTGAAAAGCATTGAAGATTTGAAGGGACGCGTGGAAGTGTGAAGGATAGTGACGCGATTTCTTAATGCGTATGCGCAAGTGCACGGTCAAGTACTAAGAGTGGAGTATTTCTAGGACTCCGGGTTGTCGAACCCCCGTGAATATGTCGTGACTATCTAGCTAAAGATCATTCTAAAGCACTTAAGTAACAAGGAGGAATTGTTTGATTTGGCAAAAAGGCATCGCCCACAAACAAGCGACTAAATTAAATGAATAAAGAGACAATATTTTTGTATTTCCAATTAAAAGACTTTAAACAAACTATGGAGAGAACTAGGAGATCTATGGATCACCTAGGGTCTTTAGACATTTTCGAATTTCGTATTGAAACACGTACACACTAAATGATTACGCCGGGTAATAGCACTCACAATCTTCTGTCGGTCTCATGTAATTTTACGTAACAGTTTACTTTGGGTCATGTTGGTCCACCGCCGTCTACCATTAAGTTCTAGCTGACTAGTTAACTTCGTTCACCGGGTCATGTCGCTCCACCGATTCACTCACCTAACTAGTTCAACTGAATCTACCCACACGTGACTAATCATATCCATCTAGCCTATCGGTCTCAATGATTTGGGAGTAAAAAATATTATCTTATTCGTAACTGGGTTAAGTCTATGTCGAGCACCCACCTAGTTCACTAACAACTCCGGTTCGCGACTAACAAGATGAAGAATAATAAACATCAATCTGATCAAACGCGTGAATCAAACAACAAAATCCGAAAAATATATCTAAGTCATAACCCTAGGCTCTCCATAAAGCCTAGCAAGGAAATTAGCTACTCATCATCATGCAAAAATCACAAAGTATTCTCTATAGAATGATAAAGAGATGGTAAAAGAAATATAAAACGATGAAATTGCCAAAGCTTTGACAAATTCGTGCAATCCCCAAGCTCCAAGCTGCTCTCCAATGGTTCCCGTGCGTGTACCCCCCCCCCACCTCCTAGGTCTTCTCCATCGTCTTTTACTAACTGGGCACGAATTTTAATGTAATTTTTCTGAAATTGCACTTCAGCCCCTCCAGTTTGTAATTCTCGGACAGAATTGTAAGCTGATCTTGCGCGGACCAGACTCGTCTTTGGGCTTACGACATATCGTTGTAATGCCCTGGATGTCTACTTTCCAATGGCGCGTGTCTTGCTCCAAAATTCCTTGTAGATTTTCGTGAGCATCGAAAAGAATGCAGGCTGGTCCTGTGCGACTTTTTCGAATTTGCTTCGTTTTTGCATCTCCTTTTCTCCTCTTAATCTAGCTCCATTCCAAGTATTTACAAGCCTCTCATTAGCTCCAATGCACCTATTTTACTTGCGATACACAACACTAAACAACCCGTTCAATTATCATAACAAATATGAGAGAAAACATGCCTGAATAAGCTAAAAACACAACCTTTGACTCTTAGGCTTTCATCAGTTTCACATATTAGTGCACATATAACATAGAAATCATGTAAAATAATCCTAATACAAGTAATAAGAAAGTGTAATAATAACTCCTAACTGAGATTTATCAGATAGTTGAATGGCTTTACTCGTAGTTTTCTAGTATCTTGTTTGGTCCGTTCTTCTAGCCTTCTTGGCTCTTGATGTATTTCCCTCAAAAAAAAAAAAAAAAAAAAAAAAAAAAAAATGAATTTGGTGGCACATGTAGAACAAGGGACTGACTTTGACGACTTCCCGACTCTGCCAAGTGATCTGCTGCTCTATTTGCTTCTCGAGGTACGTGACAGACCTATCACCTGGGATAGATCTCAGAATTGGGTGCAGTGAGAGATCTGTGTCAAAAACTCAAACAGTCTGCACATTATTATTAGTCATAGTGACAACTACTCGAACATCAATTTCTTTAAGAAAATTATTTAAATGGTGGGAATGTGCCAAAAATAAACCATACGAAGAGCATGAAGTTCTGTTGTAAGAACAGAACATTGATGTTGATATCCACAAAATCCCATGAACCAAAGCCCCGTAGAATTACGGACCATGCCACCATATCCCCCATTTTCATTTGTGGAATCAAAAGCTCCGGCCGTACTTAATTTCATGAAGGTAGAGTCTGATTTCTCTCATACAATGTGAGTAGTGGTGAAGTCCTTGGGGATTGTAGTGTTTAGTGTGACCTATAAAGATTGCGTAGTTAAGAGATTTATGATACGCACTATTAAGAACAGTATGTGTGTGGAAATGGTGATTATTAAATAAAAAATACCATTACGAGCAAGCCAAATGTCACAAAATGTGTAACTGGATAGTAATTGCCAAGAAAGCACTGACTTATTAAGTTGTGATGCGGGTGGCATTGTGTATTAATCCAATTGCAAAAAGAAGTGTGTAGATGGGTATGTGTGATGAGGGATGATGACATGGTGTTCTTGATGACAGCTCCAAGTAATTGTTTCAGGTCCTAAAATAACGGATCTATTTACACTTAAAATGTGATGCCGGAGCTGATATGAGAGAATAAAAGAAATAGCATCCAAATTTTAAGTCTCGTGTTTGAAATAATCTGCTATCTCGACATTAATCTCAGGATGTTGTAAAGGTCCAATGAGTAATCGTCTAAGAGGCCCGGAAAGAAGCCAAGAATAAAACCAAAAAGAGGTGGCCATTATCAATATTATTTCTGAAATTAGGTTGGAAGTGTTTATCACGGGTTCAAATAATTAGTTTTCAAAATGGGCTGGCAGTGGAACTTAGATAGTGCTGTCGAATGAAAATAACGAGCTTTGAGTAGTTTAACCCACCAAACTGTGAGTAGAAGAGCATCTCCAACAATAACATGATTTCTTAGTCTTGCTCCAATGATGTTATGTATTTTACATAACTTTGTGTGTATTGAATTATAAAAAAAAAAATTATTAAATTAAAATAGGAGAGAGATAGACACAAAAAATTTAACTACCTACTTTCTAGCTAGCTACTTGTAGAGAGCATGATACATAATATGTAAAGTATTTAGTCATTTACCTAGCCCATTGGAACTCATTATTTCTTCTAGTTATGTATATTATAACTAAACCGACTTTTTTACCTAACCAACTTTTTCACCTAACCATTGGATACGATCCAGAACATACACAAAATACATTATATTTTTAAAATATGTTGTCATCTATTTTATATATATATAATATATATATATTTATATATGAAAAAATATAAATTAAGTATAAGAACGAGAAGAGACAGATGAGTAGCTTGACAAGTTATGTATGACAATTGCATGTGAGAACTTAAAACCTTGCTGAGCTCGGCGGCTATCCCAGTTAGTTAGGGAGCCTTATAGCTAGCTCGTTGGCTCGGGTTCGAGCCCCCCTATAGACATAGGCTAGTTGTAGAATTCTTACCTTGTATCAAAAAAACTTAAAACCTTGCTTGGACTTTTTGTTCAAAAGATATTTTCTCTTCTTTTTCTTTTTTTTTTCAAAACGAAGGTCTTTTCATATAGTGAGCCCACAATTATACATAAATACATACATACATACATATACACACACACACGCACATACATATATTATCTACTTTAGCTTACTTATATTTTAACCAATTTAAAGTTCAAATATTTCATAAAACAATCCGTGTGAAAGTCTAATAAACACAAAGGGGCGACAGTCATCTCTCATTAAGTGTCCCCCCAAGTGTCCTCCTATCGAGTCCAATAAAATTCTCTAAACTACACAGCCACCGCCGTACGTACGATTGTGTCCAAGTGTCTGACATGGAAATGACGCCTATTTTGGAGCGTCCATGCTTCCTAGCCGCACATTTAGGTCGAGAAATGTCATAGGTCAACTATCTCAAATTTAGGTCAGTGTGGGAGGACAAAAGGAAGATTGAAACATGGATTGCATCTCAAAGTTCTTCAAACAATTCAGAAATATATTGGACCAAACTGACTGACTGACCCAGACTTTTTCTCAAATTAAGTTACTAGGAGAGGTGAATTTTAAACTGTGCCGATGCAACCAATAGCATCATTCCTTTGAAGAAAGAATGAACGATAACGAGGTATGGACAACATGCTTGCAGGAAAAACGCGTGCAGCAACCTACTAATCTTATGTTGTGTTCTCTGGTTGCGAAGCTAATTAAATGTGCATGGTAGATTCTAACAAGAAGCAATTATTTCAGTTCATTGCCGGATTGACCACAGGTAGGATGAATTTTCAGATTTGGTGTTCGTGGTTTGGGTAATAAATCACTTGGGGGTGAAGTTCTATTTCAGCAGCAACATATATCATGAGCTTCAGAAGTACTACGAGTAGCAATTAGTCCATCCAGAGTCAATGATCAGATAGTTGTACCAAGAAATGACTCAAAAATTACCACAACTTGTTATCATACGGTTGAACCAACAACATCATTCATGCTGGAATGCCAACCGGAGGTTGAAAACAAAGCATGTCTCACACAAAGCTCATCTTCTCTATCTGGATCGGACTCTTCAGAAGAACCCTTTGAATAGACATAAACAAAGAACGAACGTGATTCAAGGACATACAAAAGATAAAAGGTGTGTGTATCTATCATCGACCACTATATGCACTACGGTTGGTGGTGGTGGGGAATTCTAGCTAGAAGTTGAGGAGGAGGCGGCATCATCATCATCAGCTGCTACACATTTTGTCGACCTGGGCTTGAGAATTCCACATGATTTGAGCAGCAAACACCATGACAAAGTAAATGCAATTGCCAAAGCCTTCCCTCCAACGAGTCCAACAAGAACCATTGCAAAGAAAATTAGATACCCTGAGGACGAGTTCCTCCTCTCTGTTTTACTTGCAGTGGGCTTCTCCTCCTCCTCCTCCCTTAATAATATTACACTAGTAGTACTAGCAGTAGTACCATCTTGTGTGTCCGCACTGGATAATTGATTGGAAAAGCAGATTACATTGTCACCAGTAGAAGAAGACAACATTGAGCGGTCATCATCACATTGACTTCCAAACTGCTGGTTAAATTTAACAAGTTCCATCCTCCTGCTGCTGCTGCAACTCATCATACTATTTAGTTTATCCTCGTCCAAAGAGGTGCTGCTGAATAATGAAGCTGCTTTGTTCCCACCAGACGATTCCTTGCTCCTTTTCTTATTCTTAAGTTTACTGGAAACCAGCCTCTTGATCTTGGATTTAATCTTAGATCTGCGACTTGTCCGTTTCTTAATGTCTGAAGAAGAAGATTCAGAAAAATCATCACAACTTGTGTATGCAGCAGCTTCTTTTTCCAAAACCACATGGTTCCTCCCATCTTCTTCTTGTGTGTTTGCCCAATTCAGTAAGTCAGGCTCAGAGGCCACAGACGGGATCCTTCTCTTGCGAGGGGGGCGAGGCAAAGTGGGTGCTGAGATTCCAATTTCATTACCGTTGTATTCCCTGGTGGTGGTGAGTTCATAAGTTGTTGTGTCTTCTTGTTGTTGCTGTGAAGGAGGAGGAGGAGCCTTGAAATCTTCTTCTTCTTCTTCATCTTCTCCGTTGGCGTGTTGGTGAGAAAAGAGATTCATCATCTTGTTGATGCCAAGAGAAGTGATGAAGCATTGTAAGGACTTGTTGATCACACACATACACTGGGGCGGTGGTGGCGGTGATGATTCATCATTATCATCGAGTTTGGATTTGGATTTGAATGAGGAGGAGGAGGAGAAGAATAGTCTGAACAAGTGTTTACCAGCGAATTCCATGAAAAGAAGGGAGAAGGCAGACAAAGTGATGCCAACAACAAACTTGCTGGTGGCGAAGGCCAAAAGCACGACGAAGAACATCTTGAGCATCGCCATAAAAAGCATCGTCGAATTGCAATCGCCTCGACAGACATCACCTTCCCCCTCCTCCTCCGGCTGCTGCACAAACGTCGTCGTCGGGGCATGAGGAGGAAGGAAATTTGCTGGGGGAGGGGAGAAGAGAAGAGGTGTCGGTGTCGGTGGAGGATTGCCACCACCATCAGCAGATGAAGGAATCGGAGGAATGGGAATGGGTATGAGATCGAGGGTGGGCTTTTTGGAAGAGGAGGATTTAGAAATCTTGGAGGAGGAGGAGGAGGAGAGGGTCTTCTTCAAGCGGTCGCGATTCTTGACGTAGAGATCGGCGACGGAGGTAGGGAATCCAGTTTCCACGACCAGGGATCCACCGTGTTTGGACGAGGATTGGAGGCGATCGACGACGAACTTGGAGATCGCCTTGGCCTTTGCCTTTTTCCATGGAATTGAAGGCATCTCGATTCAACTGATGAAAATCTCCCCCCTCCCTCCCTCGCTCTCCAAATCTAATTCGATCGATCCTCCTAATCAATCCAATTACATGGTCACTTCAATTTGAGGGGTTTCAAGGAAGGAATCAAACAAAGAAATCAAGCCCTCCTTTTGTTCTTTTCCCCCCTTTATGTGCTGGGTCGTTAGGAATAACAAGGAGATCAATGGGGCGATTAAAGTAGGAATTCAATTGATGGATGGCGTGCGTTTTTGATGGGTGGCGTGCAATTATGTAGAAATTTACACAAGAATAAATATGGAATTATTAGGATTAGGAATGCAAATCAGGACGAGATTGATTTTCAGTTGGAGGAGGAAGAGGAGGATCTAAAAGGAAGGAATTGACGAGTAGATGGATTTTAATGCTGGGAGGAGGAGGATAATGATTCGTTCCATTCAGATCCTAGACAGGAAAGGAAAAGACCAACCCCACACGTACTCTTACTCTTAAAAAAACAAACTCCCCCCCCCCCCCCCCCAAAAAAAAAAAAAATGAAGGGAAAACACAAGGACAGCACGCGGCGCGTGCTTTTAGCTGCAGTAATAAGTAACAATAGTACAATACTAAGGGATAGATAAATGTCAATCTTTTTAGAATTGCTGATGTGGTTCTCTCCATAGCATCTCGACTGCAAAATTTATGTGACCTCCACACTCGTTTGTGGTTCTGATACGGATGCTCTGTAAAATATCTATAAAAAACTATTTTAGTAAATTGCTCGAGCACGAGAAAACGCGGGGACAGTGAATCACTAAATGATATGCCCTGACGATGATGATGATGGCATTCCGTGCTGCTATTTCTCTCCTTTTTCAACATCTTAGTAGTACTAGTAAAATACTAGCCGTACCATTCACTCCTTTTCCTTTTTTGTAGTAGTAAGCAGAAGTAACATGCTCTGCTACTTCTGCACCTTTTCCTTCTCTTGTGCAGTCCATTTACCAAAATTGACTTTGCAAAACAATCATACTAAATTCCCACACTTGTCTCTCAAAACAAAAGAAAAGAAAACATCAAACAGCAGAGCAGAAGACATGCCCACTAAGGATCCCCCACTCCTCCCCCTACAACATTTTTCATGCACACAGTCCTTTTCTCTTTATATTGTTAATAATCGGCATATCACAGGCATTCTGAGTTCAATAGATAGATAAAATTACATAATTGGAATGGTGTTTACTACTGCAGTTAGTTAGTTAGTGCAATTCACTGTATAACTGTAGCTCTTCCTTGTAGTTGGTAGAATGCTTTACACGCTCTAATGCACATAAATTATAAGTTATCCCAAGCAAGAAAGCACTCTGGTCGCTAGTAGTGGAGTGAGTTAGGTAAGACAACTAAGCTCCAGTGGGGGCATATGTTTGAACATTTTAATCTTCCGATATAGTATTAGTATTATTACTGATGATTACAAACATATTGAATGTGTTTTTTGCTTTCATGGAGGAGGAGGAGTACTAATTTGTCTAATATCTTTTCCACGATGAGCCTATTGCTTTTATTAATGTATGAATGGGATATATCCAGGAAAAAAAGGGTACTGGTGGTGATCAGCCAAGTTGGTAGCTTTGAAGCCAAGTAACAACAGCTCCCTCCTTCCCTTTATGCACATGAGCATAAGTATATTACTAGCTCGGGAACGCATGAGTTGTTGACCTAATTATTACTTCTCCACATCTTCACTCAGCCAATTTTCACATTTTTTTTACTCAGCATCTTCATAATATAGTAGTATATACTGTACGACTAATATGTAGTGAGTGAAGCTGCTTGGCTTCCTGACAAGGTTTTGTTCGACCTAGAAATTTTTGTATACTAGTATAGATTATTATTAGTGGTTGTAAGTATGAAAATGAATAAGAATCTAATTTTTTTTTTTTTTTTTTTTTTACAGTGAAAGAAATTACCTATCATGAGATTTCCTTTGGACTAGCTCTTGTATATAGCTAGATATGACCACCTCATTCCAACACATACTCTTTTTATACAACACCTTGCAATCGTAACTGGAACTAACTAAAATATATACTAGAAATATTATCAGTCTTGAATCATTCAATGTCACTGTTAATCCGGCGGATGACCAAATAAATAATTAGTTGGTTAACCGTTAACCATTTAATAGCACAATATTAAAAATTCTTCTTACATGACGTTGTCTGAATAAGTTATCCTTATAAACAACAAGCAAGCCCCTGTATGTATCAAATTTAATTTGCAAAAAGAAAATAACTTCTTCTATATGTATATGCTCCAATTCTTTAAGCATGCTTTGCAAGTCTAAGCATGTGTTTCTTCCTTAAATTTTTTTGTTTATTGCCAAAAGAAAAGCTGTCAAAGTAGATTTGTTACTCTTTCATTATAAAGTGTACAAGTTCTAGTAAGAGCGTTCATGTTTTTGTACTACAATATACCATCAAATTATACTTCTGAATCAGCATGTTTTCTCATCTGTGTTTTGACCTTTTTTCATGGTTACTCCAAAAATATATCATTTTCCTATCAAAGATTCCTGTTACTTGTTGACTGACCTCTCTCCCAAAATTATGTCCCTTTAATTAGCAGAACCTTCGAAAATTCTTAATTCGGTAGTTGCAAACATCACCTTCCAAATCTAATTAGCCAGGTCATTCAATTATCTGGAGTACCTTAGCTTCTCCATCTGGGTAAGTATATCCTAATCTAGCAGCCTTGAGGCCATCCCCAGAAAGGGGTCTTCCCAGAACCCCGGAGTGTGATTAGACTCATTAGGCTACCCAGAAGTAGGGCTGGCAATTGGGTCCGACCCTAGAGGATATCCAGGTTTTGTCATCCGAGAAAGGCAATCCAATCTGATTAGGATATCATTCCTATTAAATTAAATAAATACATGTAATAATAAAATTGTAATGAATCATTTTCTATCTTTGCTTTACAGAGCATTATAAGCTTTTTCTTTTGGAGAAGACGAGCATTATAAGTTTGACACAGATATAAACATACTTTTTTAATGATAAAATTGATGAATTATATTCAAGAAGTGTAAATTGATCTGTAATTCATAAATTTCAGAAAAAGTGATTTTAAATGATGTTTGCTATGAGCCGTAGGATAATCCAATTTGAATCAGGCAAATCTGTATCCGAATCTGATTCGCTCGAAACCCGATTCTTTACTATTCTTACCAACGAGGAGGGTTTTTGATTGTACGGTGCAATATTTAAAAATATAATAGTAGTAGAGGGATTCGAAAAGACTGTTTTTACTGGGTGCGATTGGTTAAATAAGAAATAAATACCTCAGTTTTTATCAAGCATCAACCTTGTGTCGATCCTTTCTTCTTTCAGTTTTAGAGGTTATTGTACTATTCTGGGTTATATTAACAAGAAGTTGATCAATGTCACAGCGACAACACAAATACACCACCACCGGCAATTGTTTTAGTCTATCCCCACACCATTGGCGGTTCTTATCTCTGACATTATACTTCTAGTGAATCATGCTGTTTGGATAAATTTTTTTAGCCGTCCACAGTACTCATCATGAGGCTTCCTTTCCTTAGTGTATGTCTCGATCATAAATTGTATCACAGTCATATATGTTCTTATATTTGCCCTGACCAAGTCATGCTTATTATGGAACATAAGGCTGTATAAAAAATGCTTCTATGCTTCACAACAAGTTCTGATTTCAACTTGTTGTTTATTTAACACTTGGCTTATTGGTAACTATCATCAGCAAACTGTGTTACCTGATAATGTTGACCCTCACTCAGTCTTTGTTAACCTTGGACGGCAATTAGTGCTGTTCTTTTTATATGCTGTGATTCTTCATTCTTCTTTCCCCTATAAATAGCAGCTGCATTAAGCTTTCATAATCACAGATTAAAGGCAATCAAATTTTTCTTAGCATAGCTAGGCCATAATCTTATTCTTGATTTCACTGGACTGAGATTTCAAATGGCTACTACTACCACCACGCTTTTGTTTGCATTTTTAGCTTTGTCTCTTGGTGCAGCCTTGGCATCTGACCATAGTCCTCTTCAGGATTTTTGCGTAGCAGATCCCAACAGTCAAGGTACGTAATACCATAGGTTTTAGCATGTTGTGTATAAAGGCTAGCTGCTGAAACAGATAATTGATATGTCTTATGTTAACAACTCTGGCATGCAGCGCTGGTGAATGGTCTGGCATGCAAGAGCCCAGGCATGGTTGGAGCGAGTGACTTCTCCTTCAGCGGACTTCACATTGCTGGGAACACATCAAATGCAGTTGGCTCAAAGGTGACACCAGTTTTTGCAGCTCAGCTACCAGGACTCAACACTCTTGGGATCTCAATGGCCAGGATTGACTACGCTCCATGGGGCATCAACCCACCCCACACACACCCTCGTGCCACTGAGATCTTGACAGTCGTAGAAGGAAGCCTTGAAGTTGGATTTGTCACTTCTAACCCTGACAACCGCTTAATCTCCAAGGTTCTTTACAAGGGTGATGTGTTTGTGTTTCCTGTTGGACTAGTTCATTTCCAGCGCAATGCTGGGAATCATAATGCAGTCGCCATCACAGCTCTCAGCAGCCAGAACCCTGGTGTCATTCCTATTGCTGCTGTGGTGTTTGGTTCCAAGCCTGATATTTCTAGCGATATCCTTGTCAAGGCTTTTCAAGTGGACAGCAGTGTTATCACCGAACTCCAGGGAAAATTCTGAGCAGCTACAACATTATGGTTCCATTACAAGGATGTGCTGCTCTTCAGTCAATTTTTCCGTGATTACTTCTTTCTTATTCTTCCATGTAGCTGATCAGCGTTTGTTTTCAGTTTTCATGTGTTTTCATCGCATTATTTGTTTGAAAGTGTTATTTTTTCTGATGTTTGTGTAAACAACTACAAGGTTCTTGTTTCCACCATGTTTCTTGCTATATATCATTTTTTACTACTTGCAAGTACGTATTATAACGCTCATCAAATAAGTAGGGAGGCAATGGTTCTGGATGACAGTTATATTTCATTTACTAGTACAAGATTTGAATAAAGCTAGCTAGCTATATTGAAAATGAAGGAAAACAGAGAAGACAAACTCTGGTCTGTGGTTAAGAAATTTGAATCTGTAAACAATCAAGTACACAGGCATTTTTCTCTTAACTCGACTAAGAGACCTCCACTTTGGGGGCAGTGATCGCTGTAGCTGCTGCTCTTTGTCATGGGCTAACAAAGGAAGTACCAATTCAGTCGTAGCAGGAGCGTCATCCCCTAATTTTGATCAAGCATTTACTGCCTCAGGATAGACTAAATCTTGTGTACTACAGGCGCCTTTTGACCAGGTAGCAGGTTCAGTTTTATGGCCCCTACCATTTCCGCGTTTCAGTATATAAAGTTCACCTAAAAAAGTTTGTAGTAAAAGGACCCTGTGTCATAATTTTAGTTGTATAAGTCTTCCAGAAAGTTCAAGATGTTCAACAACAATGATTAATACCAAGTGCATGTACCATCACTAATATTTAGTTAGTTTTCTAAATTTATCTGATTGTCCCAAGTCTGGGCAGGAGGATAGAACGAAGTACTAAGTAGTAATATAAAACAAGCAGCATCAGATGAGATGCTTGTTAGCTTTCACTAAAATAAAGCGATCTCTGTGCCCATATAGACAATTGTGGACATATAAACTATAGAGAGAAAGCTCTAGCTAGGGAGGCTTCCTCCCTCCGTCCCATTGTTAAAGTTCTATATGAAGCATGAGCACACCTAGTAACAACAAAGATGGAACTTTAAGTAGCAATTAACTTTTCTCAGTTTTTCTGATCCACTTTACTATGCAAAGGAAGGTTGACTGGTAGGCCATGATACCGATAAACTCAACCGAATAGACTAGTAAGATGTACCCATCAGAAATTTTTGGATTCAAAACATAAATCCATGTTGTTTTGAGTTAAATAACTATATTGACCAAGCCTGCATCCTATTTTAGTACTAATACCTTAATATTGCCTGCCTTGGAATGAATATATATACACTACTCAGGGAGCCGCTCATCCACTATGAACTACAAGTAATGGAAGATGGGTTTTACTCTGTCAGCCAAAGCTTTTTGTTTCTTCTGTATGTTGTTATTGTTTCATGCAAACGCATCTGATACACGAAAGGAAGAACATTTCATATCTAGGGACGGCAGAAACTTAATTGTATACTCACTACTACTGGTCTCTTCCCTATATATATACTTATATAGCATGTTGAATACTCCTCAGAACACAACTCTTATCTTAATTTCTAACTGTCTTTACCACTCAAACTCATAGATAGTTAATCAGTCTCCTTCCACAAAGAGCTCTAGAAATGATGAGTAGAAATATTATGAGTCTAGTGTTGGGAATCTTGGCACTGTCCTTGTGTGCTGCACTGGCAGCTGACCACAGTCCTCTCCAAGACTTCTGTGTAGCAGACACAAATAGTCAAGGTAGAGTCCATACATTGATCATAATTCTCAATTTCAACTTCAGGATACAAAAAGAGACTTGGGATTTTGCGCTTATTGCTGCTAAAAATATTAAACTTCATTCAGTTTTTTTTTTTGTATAGTTAGGCTGTAATGTAAATGTTTCTGTTGTTTTCTGATGGGCAGTGGTGGTGAATGGCCTGGTATGTAAGAACCCGGGCATGGTTGGAGCCAGTGACTTCTCCTTCAGCGGGCTTCACATGGCTGGGAACACATCAAATGCAGTTGGCTCAAGGGTGACCCCAGTTTTTGCAGCTCAGCTACCAGGACTCAACACTCTTGGGATCTCAATGGCCAGGATTGACTATGCTCCATGGGGCATCAACCCTCCCCACACTCACCAGCGGGCCACTGAGATGCTGACGGTGCTAGAAGGAAGCCTTGAAGTTGGATTTGTCACTTCTAACCCAGACAACCGCCTAATCTCGAAGATTCTGTACGAGGGTGATGTGTTTGTGTTCCCGGTGGGGCTAGTTCACTACCAGAGGAATGTTGGTGAGCAAAGTGCAATGGCAATAGCAGCTCTGAGCAGCCAGAACCCAGGCGTGATTCCAATATCAGCTGTGGTGTTTGGGTCAAAGCCGGATATATCTACTGATATTCTTACTAAGGCTTTCCAAGTGGACAAGTCTGTTATTGTCGACCTCCAGGGGAAGTTCTGAGCAAGCAAGCAAGCATGATTGATTACCATCATTACCAACTGGGGATGTTCAGAGTCTTTTTCTGCTTACTATTATTTTCTTTTCTTTCAGTAGCGATTTTGATTTCTCTTTGTCTTGTGCTTTCTTTTTATGGTGGTTGAGTTTGAGATGGGATAGTAATGGCATGCATGTTTGGTGTTTCTCAAGTTGAGATGTCTATCACTACTAATGTGCCAGTATTACAGTAGTGGTAGTAGTGTGGTGTGTGTATGCAGAATGCAGGTGACGTGGTAGAGATGTGGTATTTTTTAATTGCTCCCCCCGTGTTTGGTTGGCACTTTCATTAACGGTAATTCTATAATAATAAATAAATAAATAAATAAATAAATAAATGAATAAAACAGTGAGAGTAAAAGAGGCGGTGGGTGAGGTAGCTTGCAGCGGTGGAAGGAAGAGGCGGAGGAAAAATATGAGAGAGAGAAGTTATTTACCTCCTCCTCCGAATGAGACGTGTCTGTCTGTCTGTGTGTGTACAAACAAACCAACGACTAGTGATGATGACGATGCCGAGCAGCAGGGCATTGGAGTGTCTGACACGTACGCCCCCGGTATTGTTGGTTTCTTCAGACGTGCCCCTCTGCTGCTGCCTATAATAATAATAATAATATACCCCCCACCGGACCTAGTAGCAACAACAACAACAACAGCAGCAAGTATCCTCATCTGAGTGGTTAGGGTTTAGGGTTGGAAAATTATCTACTACCTGTGCAGTGCAGTATTCATCGCTCCTCGTAATGTCTAGCAGCAGCAGTGCCCAGTTACATCACCCTCATCATCATGTCTCCTCTGCTGATATTCTTAGAGCTCCCAAGGTATCTCCATCTATCTATCCCCCAACTAAAATACCACTACTACATGCTTCTTTTTATTAATTAGTATCATTAAAATTACTACTTGTAGTAGTGGTATATATAAAAGTTTCTCTTGACCAATGATGATAATTTTATTTTATTTTTCAATTTTTGTTGGGGGTGGTGGGTATGGTAGAGGAGATCCAATCTAGGGAATGAAGTAGACTCTTCCATCAAATTAAAGGTACTACTATCTACAGTTTCTTAAGTTGACTACTGCAGCAACCAATATCTTTACTACTACTAGTACACCAGGTACTACTGCTTATAGTTTTGCAAATGATTTCTCTATCATTTGTTTGTTTATCAGAGGGAATCAAGCAATGATAAAGATGTAGGATCCCTCAAGCTCAAGGTATTATTATGCCATGCCACCCCCAACCGTCATGCCAATTTATAAAGCGCATGCACACGAATCACCTAACTATGCTATAAGGATAGTTAGTAATAATAGTAATATATCTCATCATGTCTTTGTAGGACGCCACTCCTCCTGTAGTTGATGAAGAGGGTGATGGCATCGGATACGTAGAAGACGATGATGGTGATGTCTACAATAACATGGGCGCTGTACTAACTCATGATGGTGATGATGACAACCTTATAGAAGATGGCTTGTTAGGTGCAGAAGAAGGAGATGATGATGAAAACGATGAGGAAGAGGAGGATGGCAAAGAGGATTACATTGATTCTGATGTTCGCAAGTCCTCATCCTCACATGGATTTCATTTGGTTGAAGGCAAAATGGGTCACAAGATGGAGGATTACATTGTGGCCAAGAAGAAGGAACTAAAAGAAGGCTATCAGCTTGGACTTTATGCTATTTTTGATGGTCACTCTGGACGCGCCGTTTCAGAGTACTTGCAGGCCCATCTCTTTGACAACATACTCAATCAGGTACACCCCCCACCAAATACAACAAAATACCCATCAATCATCTTTTCAGCACTCTTTTATATGTGTATAGTATGTATGTACATGGGGGGATCTAACTAATGATGACATGTATGTTTTAGTCTGATTTCTGGACCAACCCGAAAGCAGCAATCAAAAGGGCCTATAGGACCACTAATGACGACATCTTGGACAAGGTGGTTGGTTCACGAGGAGGATCTACAGCGGTGACAGCAATCTTAGTCAACAATGAGAAGCTTATTGTGGCAAATGTTGGCGACTCCAGGGCAATCTTGTCCAGGAATGGCAAAGCAAATCCAATAACGATAGATCATGACCCCGAACGAGAGCAAGAGCTGGTTGAGAGCAGAGGCGGATTCATTTCCCAGAAACCAGGTCCTCCTCCTCATTCGTATATTCATTCATTCATTTGATTTGTGAGTGTTTTTTAACATGGTCTGCAGGTAATGTCCCGCGTGTTGATGGGCAACTTGCAATGACAAGGGCATTTGGAGATGAAAGACTCAAGGAACACATTACAGCAGAACCAGATATCTTTGTTGAGACGATAGACAAGGACACCGACTTCATCATATTGGCAAGTGATGGTCTGTGGAAGGTATAATATTACTCTAGTAAACATAATACTACTAGTCTGTTTATTAGATACCCGTACTAGTAAACCCCGATCCAAATCCAAGTCCAAATTTGTGGTACTGATCACTGATTACAAGTAGTTTCATTATGAACATATATATATGTGTGTGGTGTGGCAGGTGATGTCGAATCAGGATGCTGTGGACTGCATAAGAGACATGGATGATGCTGAAGAAGCATCGAGGAAGTTGATAAAAGAGGCACTGGACAGGAAGAGCCATGATGATATTTCTTGCATTGTTGTTATGTTGCAGTGATAGATGATAGGTTGGTCTGCCTGGATCTAGTCTTGGTTTATATATGTATGCTGCTACTTCTTCTACTCTTTTTCCTTTTCTACGTGAACTGGGGAGGGCCGTGTTTCTCGGATCAAATCAAGTTTAATAAACAATGTGTGTTGTGTTGTTTGATCTCAAGTCAATTCCTTAAGTGTCGTACGCCATGATCAGAACCTGAAGTGTTACGGAAAAAAAATGTGCTACATACATGGACGCAAAATGAACTGCTACAGGCAATAAGATCCTCACAGACAGCCAATGGAATATTGAGGAATAAATGGATCTCTTACTATATCACAAGCACCTATATTGGTCATATATCTGTTGATGATAGTGTCAGGCATACCTGTTGGCAACAGTAGAAGTGGCTCTCCTGTACAAGAGATGATCTGTCTTCTTCGTTAGAGCAGCAGCACAACTACTAGTATGTTGTTCCTCCTCAAAGTCACAGCACGGCTCATCTTCATCAATTCTGCAGCAAATTCTTCCCAATCCAACAGTGGTATTACTTCTCTTAATGCTACCTTCCTGGTGACGTTTCTCCATCTTTTCAGACATGGACCGGGATAGCTTCTGATGGTGAACATTATTATTATTATTATTATTATTATTATTATTATTATTATTATTATTATTATTATTATTATTATTATTATTATTATTATTATTATTATTATTATTTACCAGCTTGTACTTCATGTCGGACGAGAAACTTGTGCCAAACTTGGGCGTTGGACAAGGCATTGGGACACCATAATTGCCAACCATTCCATCCAGATTGGACGTGCTCTGCACGTAAAAGTCTCTGGCTCTTCCTAGGACTCTGAAGGTCGAAGCTATGTACTGTTTCAGCTTTCTTCTTTTAGCCCCTCTGCTGCTGCTGCTGCTGCCCATTTTATTGATTTCCTTCATTTGGTATCTAAATAATGGTGCAAGGGTTAGTTCATATTTATATCCAAATATGGGTAAGGTGATATACTTCCAAGGGGCAAATCAGAACTGGAACAAGAACCAAAAACAAAGGAAAGATATGGCAATTTGAAAGTTAATCCAGATATCTACAATTGTTTGCCAAAGATTCCCATATTTGGCTACTGTATGAACAGGAGTCGGAAATGAATACTGAGAAAATTGTTGACAAATTTCACCATCTACAAACGGAACAGGAGGAAAGAATACACCGAGTTTCAGAAACAAACAAAAAAAAAGGCAACAACATAGGTTTGCTAGTGGATCAAGAAGGAGATATCTGCTGCTGCTGGTAAAACTGATTGAAGCTGGTGTTCAATGGAGTTGTAGGGCTCTCAAATCAACTTCACATTACTAGATTCGATCTCGTGGGCTCTCTGGAGAGGGTGTTATATCTCTGAAGACCTGCAATCTGTTTCTCCTCAACTGTTTTGTCCCACTCCTTGAAAAACGATGATGGCCCTCAAAGTTCAAGGCCACATTTCGTAGGGGTGATCTATTATCCTCCTCTTGACCAAAGCACAAAGAGCGTCTAACAAATCGATCCTTAGAAGTAATGCTCTCAGGTTGGGTACGGTATCCATCTTTCATATCACAAGATGCAAGCTTTTGGCTCATATTCTCCAGCTTTTCTGATGGTGTGAAAGCCTGGTACCTAATGTTTGAGTTCACATTTTCATCAGAAAATTCTTCTCCCCTGTCCCATTCATCACACTCATCAGTTCGTCCACTTAACAGCTCTTGCTCTTCTTCTTCTTCTACTATATCAGCCCAAGTCCTCCTAGATTGACATGATGAAATCTGAAATCTTTGGGTTTTAACTGTTGACTCCTGTATTGCTTTTATGTTTTCTGCAAAAGCTCCGCTGCTTCCATCACACTTCTGAGGGTCTGTAGCTTTTGTGGCTAAATCTTTTCCCTTGAGAATCAAATTCTTCTGACCAGCACTTCTACCAGAAATTATCTGTGGAATGGAATGATCTTCCAATGACTTCTTTCGCCAGTCACCGCTAATACATGGCTGCCCATCTGTACTATGACTGGATGATAACTGCATACTTTCACGACCTGAAGTCTGGTCAAATGATAGTTTACGGCTACAATGCCCCAGAACAGCACCAGTTCTTTGATCTCTGCCAATGAAGGGCGAAGGAGCCCTTTTCGGCTGTGTATATGGAACTCTTTGTATTTCTCTACCAGGAACCAAAGGGGTATATGGTTTCCTCCATGAAACACAGTCTTCTGTTGCGCCGTCCCTAACCCACCTGTCATTTGTTTTTTCCATAAAAGCATCATGTCTTCCATAAAAGTGTTCCTGGTATGATGATCCTTTCTGAAACCTGTCCACAGATGAAATGTGTGTAGAAAAAGTCTCCGGACAGTCCTCCGATCCAAATGATCCAAAATTCAGATTTATGCTGGTGGGAAATGAGTGGTCCGAACCAGTTCCTTTGACTTGGCTCATTTCTTCCAGTGTGTTTGTGTTTCTACTTTTCTGCAATTCTATTTCAGCCAGCACCTGAGTAGCGCGCTCATAGGACTTGGCGAATGATTCATAGTCCTTCTCATCATCACATTTATTTCGTATAGTCTGAAGCAGAAATCTAGCTTCCGTCATCCTGTTCATGTGCATCAAGCATATTGCTAGATTACACTGCTTGTTCTTATCTTGCTCAAGGGATAAAGCTTTTCTGCGGCAACAAAATACACAGAGAAAAAGAGTCAACGCATGATAACTCATAAGTGCATATGCTCTTCTGAATAGTATGTGGAAAACGTACTCAAATGCATGAGGAAGATACCTGTACAGCTCTTCGGCAGATTTATAATTGTTTTTCTGCAAGTATGCCCATGCCAAGTTCCCAAGTAACCTGCATTTTTTTGGATTGGGTGAGCATACCAGACACTAGTAACAGTTATCTAAAAAATGAGATGATATGCAATATCTCCACCTTGAATACTCTTGCTCTATGGTTATGAGAATTTTCTTCCCTTGAGATCTAGAACACTTTGTCCTTTTTCCTGCGAAAGCTATTCCTTCTTCAATGCTCTTCACTTTCAGTTCCAGCATTTCAATCTGATCTTCAATCCTGCCAGATCTCTGCAATGACATGAACCGTGTAATGCGCATCAATCATAAGAGGCTATCAATGAAAGCAGCAGTTTCAATCTACAGGAAGGAGTTTGTGTTGTACCTTATATAGCTCAACTAGCAAATTGTCGAGTGATTCCTGAGATTCAGCAGGGCATAGGTGGCGAAAAGATTTAATAGCCTCTATCGCCTCATCAGCTCGATTTAACTGTTTCATTACAACAGCCATGTCTTTCAAGGCACTGTCGACACGATCGCCAGAATTTATCGCAGCCCAGAACAGAGAAATCGCCTTGCTTGGATCCTTATCAATCAGCTGGAATAAATGAAAAAATTCCATGATATCAATTGACCCAACTACCATATATTAGCAACTTTGCAGAACAGGTTTCAGTTATTATTATTAGTATATGTTTCCCCTAAGATAAGATAGCGAAATTCTGAAAACATAAAACTGATAAAATATGGAATTATCTCAATTCTCGACTCCAATAGTTAACTAACAGGTTGCATTTAATCAGAGCATACATGTGGAAGTATTCAGATCAACGAATTGCATTGAAATTTGAAACCCTAAACCCTGAAATTTGAAACCCTAAACCCTAGACCTTATACAAGGGATGAGAGGGATGACCTCATATTAAATTAAGAAGAGAAAAAAGAGAAACCCTAAGACTGTATCCCCAAAAGATGTACGGACAATATAGAGATTCTTGAGAAAAGGGAAAATTGAACACGAAATCAATAAATTCATGGGGGACCCAGAAAAGGGTGATCAAGAAAGAGGGGAAATTACGGACCTGGACATGCTTAGCCCTGACGTAGGGCGAGTCACCGGCGGGGACTTTATGGAGAACATGAAAAAGATGGCGCTTTGCATGTGGCGACGACCACTTCTTCTCTGACAATGGCATCGTCGGCGGAAACCGCCTTGAATTCCCACAAGAAGGCGGGGTCAAGAACTTTCTCTCCTGGCAATTCATCATCTCCACTCGTAAATCTGGTCGAGTCCTTGTCTTTCTTTAATGGGTCAAGAAGATATGACCGTTGCAGAGATGACGATCATTCGCCGGAAAAAAGCAGAGAGAGATAGAGAGAGAGAGCTGTGATGAGTGAAAAGGGCGAAGAATCGAAGTGAAGAAGAGGAGCAAATTAGCCGTTAAATATAAGTATGTATCCGTTGCGAATCGTCTCCTTCACAGGAAACTTGCAAATCAAAACGAACCCCTCAAAGTTTCTGCAACTTCTCTTTTGACCCTAGATTCCAGAAGCATATTTCAAATGACTCCTTCTTTGGACTGAATCCGAAGATAAGGAGAGGAGCTATGCAATTATAAGTGGTGGCCATTGTCACCTCTAACTTTCTCAGAACTGCACTTATACACCTGTTATAATAATTGCTTCCAATAATAGCCTTCTATTAGATACACATATGCCCCACCTGAGTCAACAATCTTTTACTAGTACCCTATAAAAAAAAGGCAAAAAAGCAATTTACCCCCATGAACTTTCAATTTGTTGTCAAAATCAACCCCATACTATCAATTTGGTCAATTCCAACCCTATACTTGCATTCCGTCCGCATCTGTAAGATTCTGTTTGTTTTAGACGTTAGGAGACATTAATTTTTCAAAAAAATCGGAATTTTTAAGGATTTTAATACAAAAAAATGCAAATGTTGAATCCTTAATAGACAAATTTACCCTTATAAACTTTATGAGTTATTATACCATATTAAACTCAGTAAATTTCTATCTAACAGATTAAAATAATTTTACAAAATGACCCAGGTCATTTACAAAAATTTATTTGAAAATTTAAGTTCGAAAGGACTAATATAACCCCACCTCTCCTCCTTCTCCAACAAGTCCACGAAGCCTACATATATCTATACAAGATTTGACAGTGAACATCTCAATATGAAACTCTGAAATCACTTTGATCTTCTCCCAAATCACAACACAACATGAATCTGAAGGTTCGAAAAACCTCGTGTAGCCCACTTGTTAACGCCTGGCACCATCCCATACAATATTTGAGAGTGAACATCACACTATAACACTCTAAAATCACATTAACCCTCTCCCAAATTGCATCAGAACCTGAATGTGAAGGTTCAGAAAACCCAATATAGCCCACTTGTTAAAGTCCGTTACCAACGGAAATATCACGGTGGTGAACATCGTGGTGGTGATTCGGTGATAAGTAATATCCCGGCATTAGTGTCTTCTCCAAGCAGAAATTAGAATAGGAAGGAAACTATTGAATTGGTAATGAGACAACCTTGAAGTAAATACAGCAGTAGTAGCGAGAACTGCAAGTGCAATAACATTGCCCAGAAATATCCTGAACACGTGAAACGTGAACAAATGTATTCAGTATCATGAGGCCTGACAAAATTATTGCGGTAACAAATGATAAACATGTTAGCCTCTCAATTATTCACGAAAAAATCGACTAAGATACTAAAAAGTTGTCATTGTCCTTCGTAGTCACTTCATTTGGTCATGTGTCCACCATACCATTTGACAACTGTTGGCTCACTTATTCTTGGTCTTCCTTGCGACGACACCTGACAATCTTGAACCTGCTTCAGATTTGTGCTTCCACTTTCCCGAGCTTGTTGTACTTGACTGTTTTTGGTAGTGATGGATGCTTCTTTGTTGTACCCTGTCATTCTTATCTGTTGCTTATCCACTGGTACCATAAATCCCATACAAAGTGCTGTTTTGTTTCTTGCACCCTGCATAAGAAAAACAGAGATCATAGTGTCACACAACCTACCTATGTTCATAGTACTGAATTTTATTTTAAAAACAAACAACCACCAAAAAAAATTAGAGTATGGTTCAAGATACATTAGCTCTAGCTTGATTGGTCTTGTTTGAGTTGACAGACTCCTTCTTGGTCTTCTTTGACTGCACACAATCGATGAAACAATTGTTTGACACAAATGCACATAGTCCAAGCAACTATGCAATCACATAATTCAAATAGTTTGAACGTGAAACTACAAGTGGTATAATATATAGACCTTCTGAGTTACATTGTTGTCATCAACTTGTGCATTTGTATTGTTACCGCTTGGGTCCTCCTGGAACATCAGTATTATTCACCTATTATAGCTTCATAAAAAGTAGGCTTAGTAAGAAACATATGTTGTTAAAAAACACCGACACACATATACCTCTTGATTGTTTGTTTGTTGCGACTTGCATGTTCTTTTGTTATGGCCACCCTTGCCACATTTACTGCATAATATCCTTGTGTTCTTCCTTGATAACTTGGTGGGGTCTGATGGCTCATCAACATCTTTTTTCCTCTTGCCAAGTCTCGGCCGACCAGGTTGAATTCTAAACTTCGGCGGAAGAATTGGCAGCCCTCCAGCATTAGGCCAAAACTCATCCCCATTCACAGGCTCAATATATATGGAATAAGTTCTCAAGAAGACCTCCTTACTCAGATAAGGATGAACATAGTCCTCACATAGCTCGTTCATCTGGAAGATTGCAGAGCATGCATGCTCACAAGGAATTCCAGTGACGTCCCACTTATAACATCTGCAAGTCTTGTTTTTCATATCAACCACATAAACTAGTTTTCCTCTGGACACTTCATACTTATTCAGGCCATTCCAGCGAGACGTCCATTTTAACGACTCTTTATTGTTAATCTCAAGCTTGGATTGTATCCTTGGACATATTGGGCCACCGTACTTTGCCATTGCATCTCTATTCCTATGTATTCGACTCATTATGTACCTCCTTATTATCTCAAGACAAGTAATCACGGGCTTATCTCTAGCTTTGATAATTTTAGAGTTAAAACACTCAGCAAGATTGTTTAGCAACATATCACACTTAGCGTATGAAGAGAAAGTGTGCTTACACCAGTATCGTGGGTCAATACCTCTTAGGTACTGCTCAGCTTTCCAATCCAGCAACTTGATTTCTGCCATTTTCTTCTCAAATCCCACTTTTGTGGTCTCCCTTGCTGCCTGCTCCATCAATTCCTTCAACGCCAACCCTGGATATTTCTTTTTGAAGTTGGCATACAAGTGCCTCACACAAAGTCTGTGTCTTGCACCAGGAAATACATCAGCCAAAGCAGGTAGCAAACCCTAATAAGAAAATAGAAAATATTAATTGAAATATGTCATGAAGCAAACAACAATGAAATTAGCAACATTAATGGCCATATTAACTTCACCAACCTTCTGTTGATCAGAATAAAAAATCCAACCATTTTCATCAGCGGAGCCAATATCTTGTAACAGGTTGTTGAAGAACCATTTCCAAGTCTCCTTAGTTTCACCTTCAACCACAGCACATGAAATCGGGTACATTCCATCATTCGCATCTATCCCGACGGCTGATAGAAGTTGACCAGATATAGACCCTCTCAAGTGACAAGCATCAACAGAAATCACTGGCCTACAATGTAATAGGAACGCCTTCTTGCAAGCAGCAAGACACATGTACATTCTTTTGAAGTGCAAGATTGGGCTTCCTAAACCATATTTCACTGTTGACCCCGGATTCGTTCTTAGCAATTCGTACCCATAGTCTCTTACTCTTCTGTATTCTTCCTCAAAACTCCCACTCACCATCAGTCTTGCAAGTTTTCTAGCCCTAGTGGCCTTGCTCACACTAATTTCAACCTCATAATGTTCTTTTATGTCCTCAATTATCTCACTGATCTTGTAGTGCGGATCTCTCCTAATCTTATCCATCATCTTAACTGCAACCCACTTACTATCGACCATCCTTGAATGATATGCTTTACTGCAATTATGAGTATTTATAAATGTCTTTACCTGTAACGCATTTATATCCTTATTCCAACTTGCATACAGCTTCCAGGGACAAGTAGGAACACATGTGTACAATACCTTTTTGGATTCTTGCTTTTTGGCCTTCACATTGTAATTATTGCGAATCTTGTAGTTGGTCACAGCTTCTTTGAATTCTTTATGATCTTTGAAAGTCAACCCCGTAATGAACACTGGGTTATTCATATCTGTTTGCCTCCTGAACTCAACATGCTTTTTCTTCTTAGGCGGTGCCTCCTCCCCTTCTGTCTCACTTTCACTTCCAGTGTCTACATACATTTCTTGTGGTTCCTCGTCATCACTATCCGAAATGTCATCTACTTCTTGCCCAAATAAGATCATTGGAGCAACATTGTATTCGGGTGCTTGACCATATTCACTACGGTCCTTAGGCTCAATTGCTACCGTGCACTTAGTTTTTGTTGCTGATGAATTCAAGTTGTGGTCCCCGTGGTCCACACGTTCGGTAATTGGTTCTTGATCTTGCACAAAGATGTTCCACAAACCCTCCCCACTAGGATCGGCATAATCTGGATCATACATTTGAGGTAATTCTCCATTGTCATCATCTTCTTCTTCAACTTCATTAATCTCATTTTCAGCATCCGATTCAATTGTATTTTCCTCTAATCTGGATTCCATGTTTAACTCTACCTCTTCAGCTTGATATTTCCTAAGTTTTGCACCAACATTATCAATAGATCCTTGTCTGCCATTGAGCTCGTCATTTAACTCAAAGCTTCCACCTAAAATTTCATCAGCTGCTCTAAACACAGGGACTTCAACTGAGTTTTTCACAAGAGGGGCCTTTTGAGCATTGACCATGCTTTCAGCTACATGAACGTGCTGATTGTTCCCAACTTTAGTCTGAGTGACGTATACATGAATGCCATTACCTTTAGATGCGAAATCACAAATCTTCAGTGCATCATTGTCACCTTTAAAATCACTTAAACCCTCGATAAAATTTACTCCAGCCACTGAATAAAACACTTCATCAACATTGAATATTCCAATATCTTTCAATAAATCTTTCACTTCTTCTTTGGACCATTTGTCGGGATCAACTTTGCACTTCAAAATACTACCATTCAAATATTCTCGGAAGCCTGATTGTGATGTTATGACTCTACCATTGTAGTGTATATTGACAGTGAAACCAACATCCATGATTTCTGAAACAAAAAAAAAAATGCAGAAAGAGTCTTCATATACATTTGCGGCAAAATAAACGATCTCTTCTTTACGAGTTCTCTCAAGGCACACACCCTTTATCATATTTTCTCCTTACATCTGTATGTACATAAAACATAAAAACCCTAATATTGACAAGTTCGAGATTTATATGCTTTGAGCCCCAATTTTCATGCCATATCAAAATTTGTAATTTGTAACAGTATGGAATTTGACAATGCAAAACAATATCATGTGAACATATTTCAGAATGGAAGTATAGGCTATAGGTATGCAATGCTCTAATGTTGTCCAAGAAAACTAGTTGTTTACCTGGCTATGTTGTACGTCCTTTTCTTCCTTCTTCTCTTTCCCTATGTCGTCCGAAGTTTGTTCGTCGTGTTTGCGTCCGTGGCGTTCTTATTGAGAGTTCAATGGTGATTAGGGTTCCTAAGTGATGAATCTCTCACTCGTTGAATCGTTCTTTCTCTTAGACCACGTTAAATGTCGTCAAAACTTTCAACCTAATTTTTACTCCCTGTAGATAGATGTTTACTAGGACTCAAACATGGTTCTACTGACTCATAAAATCAATAAGGGTAAATTCGTCTATTCATTATTCAATATTAGTCTATCATTAAATTAAGTCTCCAAAATTCTGCAACATTTGCCTCCTAACGTCTAAAACGGACGGAATCATACAATTGCAGACGGAATGCAAGTATAGGGTTGGAATTGACCAAATAAATAGTCTGGGGTTGTTTTTGACAACAAATTGAAAGTTCATGGGGGTAAATTGCTTTTTTGCCTAAAAAAAACATGGTTCTTTTTATGCGGCTTCTTCAGTGTTCTAACTCGGCCAGTGTTTGGATACACGATGGATTTTAATCATATAGTGAAAGGCTAAACAAATTATGATTTCTTTATTGACCCCGCCCTAACGAGCTTGAGTTTTTTTTTTTTCTTTTTCGGAGACAATACAATAAACAAAGATACTGAGTATTGTTAAAGAAGTCATTTTTTTCTCCAGCAGAACCTCTACCAGGAGCAAGAACCCTAGGATCCAACCTAGAATCGAAAAAAAGACTAAGCACTTGTTAGAGGTAACCTGCAATACCCCGATTTTATAGAAGAGGGTTATTTAATGATTTTGTGAAAATTTGGGGGTTTTTATTATAGTTTTCATAAGTTGCAATTGAGTTAGATTAGAAATAGGGAGATTATTGTTACCATATTCTTCATCTTGCATGTACACCTAGTGTAGAGGGGATAGAAGACTCATGATTATTTATTAGGCATGCTAGTGATCCATCATGATTATTTTCCTTGTTCACCATAGACTTGTCTAAATTTTTCTCTTCCCAAGTTGTCTTGTTCATTGAACCAAAACTTTCTAGGTCCAGATTTGAGAAAGGGAGCAACAAAAGTATGGTCAAAACTTGGTATTTTGCTATTCTATGGGTGTAAAATTTGTGGGAGTTGGACACTATCAACCCTAGAGTCCTTTTCCAATGTTACTCCTCATATTAAATCATTTGAAGTTAGTAAAGTGTGCACTCTTTTTGTTGTGTTATTTGTGCCTAGTTTGAGTATACTAGTGCACTCCTTGAAACCAATTGTGGTGTGACCAATGTACCCAAATCTCTCATGCATCTATAAAGCTTGTTGTTCAGCTCATCCTCATCATTTCTCACACTCCATTATCTCTCTTAAAGTCACTAGAAGTTCTCTTCTCTCTCCAAGGAACTTCAGCCCGTTTTTGTGCTATGACCTCCACAAAACACCATCTTCAAGTCTTCAGAGCATGGAAAATTTGTGTCCAAGCTAGATACAACATTTATGGGGAGTTCTTCCTTCATTCTGCCCAAGGATTGAAGCTCACAATCACTCTTTTGCTCACCATTCTTGATATTTGAGGCAAACTCTTGATCTATTCTTTGATCCTTGTATATTCTTGGTTCTATTATCTTTTGCAATGGTAAATCATCTGAAAATGTCCTTGCATGAGTCTATCTTTGCATCTTCTTGTGGATTCATGGGTTCATTCCGGTGGAGGAAGTTCTAGAAGAAAGTTTGTGTTTCAAAGATGAGAGTTGTTCTTGATCTCTCTATTTTATCCTTCTCATATATTCAAATCAGGTGTTTTTGCTCATTCATGAAGCCTATGTGCTGTATTAGACTTGCATGTGTCTCTTCCATACCTTATTTGACCTTCAATGAAGATTTTTCATATACTTACTTGAGGATCTTTTGATTCAAAAGAGGTTGGCCTTGTTTTGAAACTCTGTTTTCATCAGATTATGTGACCTCACTTTGAGAGGACACATCTCACTCATAAAAATTCGTATCGTGCTCTACTTTATATCGTTACGAAGCCCTGTGTGCCTACTTTCATCTCCAACTGGCATGCCCAAATTATTTATACATTTTCGGTAATGTGAATTCTTGTAAACTGTGTATGGGCTGGAACTAGGTTCGGACATATTCTGTCACCCAACTTTGTGAGGTTATAACTCTCTCATACGAGCTTGTATTTTGCTCTATCTTATACCGATTCGAAGCTGTATGTGTCTAGTTTCATTTCCTGTTGAATTCATGCCAAAATATATTATATATCATTAGGAATTCCGGTTTTCGTAAAGGGTGTCAAATCTGAAAAAGTTCGTTTCTCGTCTAGTGGATTCTTTTATAACTTAACAAATAAGTATTTGTGTAAATTTGGCTACGTTATGATTGTATTAGTCTTTTATTTACAAAAGTTATGAACTAAAAATATATATAGTTATTTTATAAACAAGATGTAACACCCCCAAAACCGCCAAGCCGGCAGCCCGGGGATGTCACTCCGTACCCGAGATTAAACCCGGATACAAGGAGATTTTATAACAGAATATCCAAACCAAATCCATAAAAATATTAATTAAAAGTTTAAAACTTGTCTCGCCACAAATATGGGCATTATTCCAATCTAAAATTCATCTACTAAATAAAACAAGTCTAGATGTGAAATTTAAATTTACTAAGGTGATGTGTCTCGATTTCCCCCAAAAGCCATGCTTCCACATAAACCTGTGGTGCAGAAACAAAAAGAAACACCACAGTTTCCAAAGTCAGCTGAAAATACTGAGTAAGCAACACCCAAGCATGTAAATAGATTATGAAGCAGTTTAAAAACGACACATTAGTTTGAAGAGTAAAGAATTTGAGTAAGAGTACAAGTATGAAATAAGAATTCACAAATCTTTTCCTTTATCACTTCACTTGTGGGGAAACATTCCCAAACTTCCTCATTTGTCCAATCGGGACTTCCAATTCTCAATCATAAAGGTCCATCATTCAGAAAACATATATTACCATGTTGACACGGGGAAGATCTACTAATAACTGGCTACCAGACCATAAGTGTCGACACCCCCCTAAGGCTTCTTGCGGCCAGAGAGGTAAGTACTGGAGCGAACTCGGGGCGGTTGCGGCCGAGCAAAATAAATAAAGGGGTCGAGAGAACGCAGTCTACATTGATCAAAGCTCAAAATATTGATCCCCGGTACAACTATTCCACTTTACGTCTTTACGTTTTATTATCGTTTCATGTGATAGTTGTGATAGAATCACCTTTGTAAAATCAGTAATCTTTCTCAAATAAACAGTTCACGTAGATATTCAAATTTTGAGACAATAAATGACAAAAACAGTTTAGACACGAAAGAAGATATGGGCGCTAGGCCTGGCATGTTTACTTACCTCAACAAATAGCAATCACAACAAATCAATCGTATTATTCGAATTATCCTTCGTCGGAGAATTCGTTTCCCGAATGATGATGACGCCGACGGTGGCGGACCGCGGGCAGCGGCGACGGTCGCCGGCGTGAACAGCGGCGACGGTCGCCGGCGTGAACGGCGGCGATGGGGCAGGCGGGCGGCGGCCTTTGGCGGCGACGGCGGCGCCGGGGAGAGAGAGAGAGTGATTGAGAGAGAGAGCTCTAGGGTGAGGCAGATTGAAGGAGAGATTGAGAGGTTGAGGGATTGAGATTGTGGGTTTAAAATCTGAGAATTAATGGGTTTATATAGGTAGAGAGGTGAAGAATTCAACCTCCATGAGGAAACCCACTTTGAAAATTTTGGTTTTGAATCGGGACCAAAAATTGGCGAAATTGGGTTGCTTGATGCTAAATTATCGAGCCTTGATGAGTTTAAATCGAATATGGAGTGATTTGGGACAAACATCAACGAACTTGGTGAAGGTTCGGAGTGGTAATGGTGGTGTTTGGGTTGGAGATGGTCTTCTTCCTCCATGGGAGAGTTTGAGGAAGAAGATGACCAAATTTTAGGGTGAAGACACTTTCACCCCCACTAGTTTAGTCATTATACAACTACTACCCCCAAGTTCACTTAAAATGCACACCTTAAGTTAGGAAAAACTACATAAAACCCCCTAATGGTTTATAACATTAAAATTAACTTTCTAAATAATAATAACTAATACCCAAGTTTATACTATTGTCATGTTAACACCAAATAATATAATAAAATAAAATAATAGCATATTAACACCTATATTATTATAAAATACCCATTTATACCTAATATTATTATAAAATATCCGTTTCTAAATAACGGGGTATTTCACAAGAGCTCTAACTACTAAGTAACATGCATTGTTGGTTTAAATAAATGGGGAGTTGGGTTGGTTTGGAAAGTTTATATGTGATAGTTGAATATGTGATTGATTAGGAATTATAATTTGAAGGTGACGTGTTCATAGACGAAGGCTACGTCTACCTGTAGTGGCTATTTCTTGATAATATCGGTTGCTACTAAAGGTGAGTAACATGCCAAATCTAGAGCCCTATCTCCTTTCGTGTCGAAACTGTGATTTTATTTCATCTTGTCTCAACATGCATAATTACTTTAAGTGTTGTACTCGAAAGCTTGCTTTGCTTATCGATAAATATTTTCCTTGAAAACTCTCACATGAAAGTGATAACGCGAAATTACGTAAAGTGAAAAGAGTTGTGCAGGTGAACAGTTTTGGTTACTTATATTTTAACTCGGCCGCAACCTGCCGGGTCGCTCCTTGTACTTACCTCTATGGCCGCGTCAGCCTTAGGGGGGTGTCGACACTTATTGTCTTGGATGCTACAGTAGAATAGATCCTTCCCGTATCAACAAGATAGTAAGGAAGTTCTCTGAGAAAAAAAAATTGACAAGAATGAATAGTTTGGGAGTAATGCTCCCCTTTGAGTTATAAGAAGAAGTTTGAGACACAAGGCATGAATTTAAAGGATTTTACTTGTTACAAGAAGCTCGTACTCGATTCTTTGAAAATAGCACTTTGTTGATGATTCTTACTTATTCATGTTTACTCCTGTTTATTGTGAAAGAAAAGATGCTTCTTCATCTGTTTACACGTTTGGGTGTTGCTTAATCAGCATTTCTTGCTGACTTTCGGAAAAACTGCGGTCTTTGTTTGTTTCCCCCGCAGGTTCAGGAGAAGGGAGCTCTATGTAGATGGGATCGTGCATCACCACTAGTTATGTTAGTTTCTTTTAGTTCGCAGATCACTTAGTTAATGTCGCGTTGGGTATGTAAAATGAAACAGTTAAGCGGTTGTAATATAACATGATGTTTTGTTCTTGAGTTCCGCCAATTTCATTATGAGTAGCACCCTCCTAGGCATTCCGGTCAGAAACGGAACGCTCGGGAAGCAACGGGTGTTACATAACCTGTTGAAGTTCTGTGTTTTCAGCCAGTTTGCAACTACAACTAGAGGAGATAGCTCAAACCCTGAGAATGGCGAGTCCACAACCACGCAATCTGGGGAATGAGAAAATCGGGGACTCGGGAATTCCGACAGTATGCCATAACACAACAGTTGACATAGGCCCCCTCATTCTAAGCTTCAGTCTCTGAACTCACCATGTAATCCTATCATCACCTGCGTCGGGTCCAAATTGAGTATATAAATTTTGATGACTCAGACTTACATAATTGGCTGAAGAAGTGTTCTCCGTTTTTAGTAGTGAACAAAATGTTGCACTAGCTTCACTATACTTAGAAGGGAAAGCTATATGTAGGGGTGTTCAAAAATCCGAGCGACCCGCCCAAACCGGCCGGTCCAAGCCGAACCTACCCGATATATAAAGAGGATTGGGTTAAACGATTGATTTCGGTTTCATAAAATTTCAACCCGCCCATTATCAATTGGTTATGGGTATTAAAATAATTTGGCCGTTTAGCCCCAAACCGCCCCGCCCAACATAATATCTTCTTTTTTATATGCTTGTAACTATAGAGTTCTAATCCAACATATACATTTATCATACTAACCAATTATATAATGATATAATATAACTTAATAATATGTGATCGCAATAGTGATATTTTCGCGCACAAAAAAGTCATTTGTAAGTCTTTCATTGTGTTGTCATATAATATGCAAATCAACCTTAAACATGGAGCTATTTCAATATTAAAGTCATTTTCCCATGAACATTAATATTAGACCGCTAGAAAGAAATGTATTATTCTAGTAGATTTTTTTGAATATTATCTAAGCAAGTAAGACTTTTTTAATCAATGTTCGTTCATCATGTGCTGAATGTTCTATATTTTCTTGATAAATACCCGCCAAAACCGAGCCGAATCGAGCCGACCCGACATACTCGGTTAGGTTTGGGTTTAGCGATTACTTGGGTAGGTTTGGGTAGCAATTTTTTCAACCCGAAGTGATTGGGTTGGTGGAGAAATTTAGGTTTTACCCGCCCAAACCGCCCCGCGAACACCCCTAGCTATATGTGATTTAGAAATACAAATGAGATAATTGATTCACTCACTTGGGAGACATTCGCACTGGATGGGTACACGAAATTTGATGACTAGGTTATGCAGAGGTGGTTGCAAAAATATGCACCACTCCCTCAAGAGCACTCGCTAGATCGTACATGTTAAGCTTTGAAGAAATGAGGCTCATGATCTTGCAAAAACGCCTCTACTAGGAGGGCAGAGCTTTCATCATTTCTACTATCACTATAGCCTGTATCTCTTGAACAAAGAGTGACCATCATGTTTAGCAAAAGTGACCACATTTATGGGGTTGGAGTACAGTATTATACGTAAACATTTGAAACACAATGCATCAGTAGATGCTCTATCCAGAATGCATGAAGACAACCATGCTGCCACCAAACCATTGTGGAGAGATGAAGTAGCAGACAGCTACAAGGGAGGTGATGAGATTCAACCAGTCCAAACACAATTAATTCCGCCAGAATTAGGAGGATTTATACGTCGGAAACTCAGGTGGCCCAATTAGAATAACTATAGGGGGAATGTTTTTTTTTGTTTTTGTTGTACAATCCCATCAGATCCTTTGTGAAATGTTTATCAAACCATTTTCTTTCTTTCTCTATTACCCTTGATAAATACTGAAAAAGAAAGTTAGGAGAACGAACAGAGAGTATTAGCAAAAGAATTATTCTTTCAAATCTGTTCCTACATCTCAAAACCATTAGAAGGTTACCAAATCCTCTATCCCGCAACTAAGAGACCATCTCATGTGCTTCTAGCTAAATCGCTAATCTTTTTTACCATCAGAGCAACTCCACTCCCAAATACTCTCATATTCGTGGGTGGTGACCTCTTCTTTATTCTCAACGACACATTCCTCTTCTTGTTTCCTAAAGACAGCAATCTGAGAGGCAAATCCTGGCTCCACGTCAGCAGCTCCACCAACTCCGCTGAATTCAACACTGTACTTGTGCCGTGAAGCAAGGTTAGAAGCCCAGCGGTTGAATTGCTCTCGAGTCCACTCAAACTTGTGATCATGGTTACGGAACTTGCAAGACCGCTGCTGCGCCTGGGCCTTGTCTTCTGGGTCCTCGTCGTCTTGACTCTGAAGAGCAGATTTTTGGAGAATCACATTGTACTCATAATTTGGAGTCGATACGATAAGAATCCTCGGGCAGAAATGACTCAGCACAACATCACCAAATATACACGCTTGATCTTCCTCCATATGCTCAATCACCTTACACAATAAACATGACAAGTCACTGTCAAGTCGAAAGTGTATGAAGCCACTAGGGAGGGTACTGGAGGGTTTGACAGGTCAAGCCATCAAATAATTATCACGTTCAAGATCTATGAGCTAAGATGTGCGCAAACTAACTAAAATGGAATACCTCTAAGCAAGTGCCGATGTCAAATCCATGCAGGCGAGAATCAAAACATGTGATGGAGCCATCATACAGCAGTACAGATTTTACGTCCTTGCATGGTGAAATACCATCTAATATTTTATTGAGTTTTGAATGGAGAACCTGCATTAAGAAAAAAGAAACAGTTTCAAACAAAGGATGCAACATTCGGAAAAGAGTTTTGACTATAAATTTATTTTGCAAGTACATGTGCAGGAATTGTAAGTCTCCAGACTCAACTGGAAGACTCGAGAAACAGTGGTTCAGCCTAACCAGACAAGATAATTAGGCCATTACCTGTGAGTGTGTGTGTGTGTGTGTGCGCGTGAGAGTGAGAGTGAGAGAGTTGATACGTTGAAGTAACCCTGAACGCATAAGTCATTTTTTACCTTTGCTGCACGGGCCAAACTCTTCCGTGAAATATCAACGCCTACTATTTTCTCCAATGACGTTGGATAGTCTAATAAAGATTCTAGTAAACTTCCAGAGCCACATCCAAAATCAACCTGTCAACAGAAACAGCTACCTTAAGCTGAAAACCTAAACATCAACTCCCAAAGTAAAAAAGGAAAGATAGAACACGGACCAATGATGTAGCACAAGATTGTTCAATGTGCTTAACTGCATATTCTACACGTTGCTTAGATAAAGGGGGACTAAAAAGGGCCTGCTCCATTCTGTCCTCCAATGGTTCTGTAACCCGTGTCAGAGTAGCGAAGTACTCCAAGCTGCAGATTTCTATTCACAAGAGAAAAAAGAGTGAAGAGGGCACAATGAGCACTCAAGTTTAAGAGTGAAGAGAAGGTAAAGCATGGCAGAAGGCGAATCTATTCATAAGTGCCTTTTGTCACCTATAATAAACAAATTTACTGCATTGTTCAAAATATCTTAGCAAAAAAGGAAACATCTAAAAGGAACATCGCCCTCCAGGGGAGAAGCAATGATCATGGATAAAAACTATGCACTCCTTTTGCACTTTACATATATTCCTTTCTTTTTAAAAGTTCTAGTTTAACAGCTCACTTTCAGAAATATGTTAATTTCCCGACATGTTATCCCTTCTCGTGAATACAACCAAATTTGCATTCCCTTCAATGGAGTAGATAAGATAATACAGTTACGCAAGATGAAACTGAACTTTCTTTAAATCTATTCCACTTTACATACCTTCCTTTATTTTATGAAGTTCCACTTTGTCTTTAATTGCTCACATTCAGATGTTAACTTTCTATCATGTTTTCCCTCATGAATTCAACCAATTATCCAGTCTTCAGGGGAGTAGACATATTTCAGTTACCCTTGTTGTACTTGAACTTGCTTTGAAGCGGTAGCACGTTTATATGTTACTCTTGGCAAATCCAAGCTTGTCCCAGTTGATGTCGCATAGGCCCCTCTTTACATCGTCTATCTGAGTGTACGAGTAAATTAATCTTCCTATTCAGTATGTTGTACTACCCACAACTCTAAGTTGATACTCGTGTGTTTCAGACCCTACAAGAAGGTACACTAAAACGTCAACACTACTTTACAAAGGAGTAATATGGTCCATCTGAGAGTAGTGTAAATTGGTCTTCGGTAGTTCATAATTTTCTATCTTATTCGGAAGGAAAATTATAAGAGAGCTATATGGTTGGAAACAACACTACCTTACAAAGGAGGTACACTCAATTATCAAATGCAATATATACTCTCTTTGTTTATCATTGCTAAGAGGTCGGAAGACTTTCAAAGATCTTCAGGGAGGAATGAAGGATAAGTTCAAATGCCACTTAATGGATTGGCGTTCCCAAGAAATTCTTCAGTTTCTTCCGGAAGCAGATGAATAGCCGGGAAATTGTGGAATATCCAGAAAGGCATTTCGGGGATCGGTCTGATTCTATCTCTGTTCGCTCCGTTTGAAGAAAGGAAGGATCCCAAATAATCGATATTTGTTTTTTAGTTGTTGAATCTCTCCTTGATTGATCAATGTGTGATATTCGGGATCCTCATTACTAACGGAATCCAAACGATCTCTGAATTGGTCAGAAGATCCTTTCAATTGGTTAACCCCTGGTCATGAAGGGAGGTTCATCTTAGAAAATAAAATTTCGAAGTGAATACTGCCTCCAAGGAGTAGGTTGCAATTTCTGAGTGATGGTGCTCTAGTAGGAAAGTGGTATAGTAACGAATGTTAGGATAGTGAGGTATTAGAAATTATTGTAATGGAGTTCAGTTATAAGCTTCAATGTTGGAGGGAATAGAGCCTTCTTTCGAAAGAAGTGTGTCTGAGTAGAGCTTAACCAAGTCCTAAAGTAGTTCCTGCTTTCATCAGACTACCCAGCAATAGAGAAGCCGTGATGTCAGGTCGCAATGTACTCCTTTGAAGTCAGGAGGCAAACCCTATAAGAAGAAAGTTGATCAATCCGTATGTGTTGGATTATGGGCTTAAAATCAATGGTTCAAGGTACGCATCAATTTACAGTACTATCTCAATTCCCACAAGTAGTACTTGATGAGTCCAAAAAATATTTTTGTTCAGTTCTCAAGTCAAACTAAGAGAGTGACTAAAGCAGACTCAACAAGTACAAGGGGCATCACCTAACACCGTGAAGTACTGTCTTCCCGTAACACAAGGACTCTAGAGTCTAGACAACTGCATCATTTTCTCCTGCGCTATACTATATGTTAATTTCATGAACACACACCCTCCATATATACCAGCAAATGTTATTTTTAAGTTATTCCTAGTACCTAGCAACAAGACCATAGATCTCATATAACAAACACAATGGGTTAAATGGTGCTAGCCTACTCAGCTAGGCTAATACGTGAACACACAATTTAAATTTAATGCATAGAGATGCCAAATAAAATTCATCATGCTATGTACAGTAGTTATCTAATCTAACATACCTTAACGATAACCAAATTATTTAGAGGTTACTTACTTGAAGCTAGCAGTGAAAGGATCCTTGAAGAATCCTGTCCTGAAGCTAGGATGATCTCTTGAGGAGGCAATTCAATGTAAAACCTTGCACACTGGCCAACAGACATCTGAGTCACAATGGACTCGAGACAGGAAATCACTGAACCATTTCCTATCTCAAACTCGAATTCTTCATTACTTTCAATAAGTTCTTTCATATCCTCTCCTTCTGTAACCAAAGATACTGTATAGGCTATTGAAACTAAAGACCCATTAGACGGACAGGCTCCTGAGTCTGGGCCTTCAATGCTGCCATTCACCTGATTCATACAATTTGAATCGAACAATTTACCTCCATGAGTTACATTGGTCTGCCAAAAGGTACAGACCGATTTGCTCATTGCAAACTCTTTTTGCAAAGTTTCAGAATTAAATTGAATGTGAGACGGATCGGCCAAAGAGGTTAACTGCTTTAAAGGAATGTGCATATTCCTAAAATATTCATTCAACCATAGAAGGATCTTCAAAGCAGTATTCTGCAGAGCATCATTCTGCTTTTTAAAACATTCATCTGGAGAACACTCAATAAGCAGAGCCTGAGTCTTGGAGAATATTTTTATTTCACATCTATAGGTCCCACTATTGTCCTCCGATTTACAATCAGCAACACCATTGCCCTGTGTAGCATTTTCTTCATTGCCCGATTTTGTAAGATTTGATCCCTTGCATGAACCAGGTGATTCCATGGGGATATGTATAGTAGAGAAAACGGGCTCTGATAAACGGTTCTGACGGCAGAACGTACAGAGAATATCCCTTGGATATGACCCTCTCCAATTTGATCGTGTAATAAAAGCTCCAGGTAACTCTGCTACAAGTGCTGCATCTCTTGACAGCTTATAAACTCCCGCAGGTGTCTTGCCTATAAGCATTCTGTTAATAAGTTGACAGAAACAATCAATAAAATTAAAAATGCTGAACTGACGTGAGAGACGAGCTATTAGTTCCTTGAAGGGTAATAGCTGAATGAAATATTATGAATCAACAGAAGTACTATTGCATGCAAAACCCCAACTCCAAGTGAGACTCAAGATACTGAAACACAGTAGACGAAAATTGGAACTTTCTTCAAGCACTTGTTACACAATCTGATCACAAGTAACTACCTTCTCATAAATGATACACTTCTCAAGCCAGATTGAGCCGAAAATAAGCAACAAATCAAATGAAGTAAAACAAGACTTGTTTATTTAAATCCCTTTGCTTCAACTAAACTAACCCCTCCTAATAGCATATAGTTTCATTTCTGAACCCACTCATTTTGTGGCATTAATTAAACAGTTAAATTAACAACCGTTTAAGTATACAAGTGCTGCAGAATAAATAGCATGTAATCAGTTTAACAAAAGTTAATAGTTCCATTTAAGCTTAAACTGGACAAACAGTAGTATACAAGCGAAATATTCTGAATATCCAATCCTGCTAGTGCAACAAAGGATATATGACTAATGAAATAATGATGCATCTTTCTTCCTGAGATGTACAACTATAAAATAAAATAAATGCTAAAGAAAATAACTGAAATACTTTTAATAGCGAAAGCAAGAGAAATGTGCATAAGGTACTGAGTGGTAGAAACCTATAATATGTGCGCAATGACACATCTTCATAGAAGAGGTCCGTGGACTTCCACGTGTATCCTATGGAAGCCAAGACTGCATCACCATATATTTGACGGCCAGATAAGTAACTTGCCCTGTCATTTACTTCCTGCTTAGGTGCTTTCGTTGGATGTGGAAATTCTGAAGAAAGATTCCCCAGGCGTGACTTGTGAGCAGAAGAATACAATCTCATTTCTGAAGAAGCTTTCCCTATACTCCTGAGAAAGAAATATATGGACCTTCAAAACTATGAACTATTTAATGAAGAAGAGTTCTTGCAAAAGAGGAAGAAAAAAATCCATCCACACTACTCTAACAGACATATAGCTAGGAATAGAAATGATGATGCAAAAAAGTGGGAGCTAGTATCACTGTATCAGTCAGTAAAATATGATGTTCCCTATTGATCCGTGTTGCCTCATGAGAACACAAATCCAACTAATCAATAGTGCTAATCAATTGCTATTTGAATATTGAAGCAATTGCCAATTAGCACACAGATGATAGTTAATTGAATCCCAGCTAGTGACATCATAAGTATGGGTACACAAAAGTATCACAAGGGATGCAAGAATAAGAGACTCGTCGTCAGTGAAAGTAATCATGATGGCAACACCTATTCATATGAAATAAGACAGGAATAAAGAGACCAAAAACCCATATAAAAGAAAAATCGAACAAAAGTTTGGACGAGATATTAAATCTTTCAGTGAATGCTCTGAATTACCTGGAAACTAAGAGCTCGGAAGCGTCTGACAAACCAAGTTCTTCAGCAATAACATCTAGGTAATAATCATTCGAAGTGAGTCTAAAAGAGAGAGACTCGGTGATCTTCTCAGTTGAAGATGGAATTCGTACAGCTTCAATGGAAATCAGCTCTGGAGATGTAGATCTTTGGTTACTTACAGCCTCTACAATCTCAGGAGGGTATGGACTTTCTCTTCTCATTGCACGTTGATCTTCAAGAAAAGATACAGAGCCAGATAATTTTGCAGCTGCCTTCAGCAGAAGTGACACAAGTAACAAAGGATCTGACTCAATCTTAGGATCTATGCTCTTGCATAAGTTGTTGAGCTTTGCATCATAGACTATAAGTATGAAGATTGGAACTAATCCATTGAGATGACCCTTTCTCTGCAGAGCTTCTCTGAAGTGACCGCTCAGGGGATGAACAGATGAAATGAACTTCAAAAGCATTAGCAACCAAATCAGGATCACTGTATATGTAAAAATATGTGCCAACAATAGCATTGAAATTTTGAAAAAAAAATATCCTACAGGGATATACATTATATGCTTTGCAATCATTCGTGCCAGCATCGAAAGCACAACGGAGGTAGCGTTTCGTCAAAAATGAACCAAAACATAATTCAGTTATTTCGGGTAAATTACTTTTTTGGTAAAACCAATATAGAAATTCAGTTATTTACACATGCAAATCCCTAGAGAGCTGACAGCCATATAGAGAACACGAAGGTCAGAACAACACCTAGCCTGGAACAGAATCATCAATTTGGATATTAAGATTACAAGTCATAGTCAGCTTGCTCTAGGATATTTACCCCGTAAAATTATATAGCGAAAAACAATTTTGTCCGCATTAAAAGAAGGTAAAAAAATGGTCATTTAAAACAGGAAACAAACACTCATTGTAAAAATCATATAGGCAGGCTACCTTATCTGAAAACAAATAAGAGAGACGACCAACCAACTCTTCAAATGGATCCTGGACAGGGTGAATATCATTTGTAGAATGGATGCCCAACTGCAATGGAAATAAGATAAAATTACTGCAAGTGATGAAGTTTGATATTGATTTTCAGTACGGAAACATGCCAAACATATGATCCGAAAAAAATATAGCATATCCAAAGTAAAGCTACATCATTACAATCAGTTCATCCATTTCTATTCAAACCCATGGTAGCAACTAGAAAGGCTCAACCAAATTGTTTTATTTTCTTTGTCAGTGTCCTCTTCCCACCACATATGCTATGAGGAGTCTTGAGAAAGGCCTTCCCATTGGACCTTAATAAGATTGATTTGAGTTATGAAACTGCAATGTATGCAGATCCAAATTTCATGCACTGTGTTTAACCATTTATGGACCTTTTCCACTGTGTTTAACCATTTACGGACCTTTTCTTAAGTAACCATTTAGGCTTTTTTAAAATAATATGTTGAATTTCACAGAAACCAATACGAAGAGGAAGACATGTTTCTGATAATAATCCCTTTTTCCTGAAGCAATTATTCATTTTTCGGCAACAATTGAGTTTTGTTCTATTTACAGTATACAATATCCCATCATCTTCGTTACAATAAACTGCAAAACCACAAAATTCTGCTAAATAAAAGCTAAAGTGAGCATGACATCTTAAGAAATGTACACAATACCACAATTAAATAAATGCCTTAGACTATAATCTGAAGCCATTGAACATGGGTTTGCTCTTATCATAGGTAGCCCGAGGAGCACCGAGTAAATTCTGGTTAAGCAAGGAATCTGCAGTGTGAATGGCTATCCATTCCAGAGTACTTTCAACTGGACGAATATCCATGAACATCAAAGGAAGGAAAACTCTCCCCACCGTTACATGACTGGACCATCGGGATTTCAATGCGTACATACTTTGAAGATGTTATCTTCAAATTAGCTTTAAATTGAAAACGACTGCCGTTGGAAGACATATTATTCCCAGGAGGTTTCCAACTCAATAATCATTGGAAGGCTTATAATATGCACTCCAGTCTGTCGCATATTCGCGACAGCCTAAACTGTAGAATGCCATTAATATCAAAGTTAAAGTTGTTATTGTCAGGTAAGTCCCTCTTATTAATGTACACACACTGTCCTCTAAATGCAACATATATATTCTGGATATGTGGTTTAGAATTGGGACCCGAACACGAGTTATGAGACTGCACTCCCGGCTCAAATGTGTCAACCCAGGTGTCACTAAGAAGATAGAGTAGCATGTATAGAATAACACAATAGTACTCAACTTAAGTTGGATGCAAAATGTTCTAAAAGGGGCAAAGAAGTATAACCTTTTGCAAAGCCATCTCTGCAGCAGACTGCTCGGCCTCTCTTTTCCTCTTAAAAAGTCCTGATTTAACAGAGACCCCTGGAACCTCCAAAGAACAGCAATAAAGAGAGGGACCCTTCTGCGGGATTACTAAGCCAGGACAACCATTAGAAGATGACTCTTGTACTTCCTCAACTTTATAACACGCTTTGTCCCCAAATTTTTGGTGAATAAGTGCCTTGGGTGTCGGTGAATTTTTCTTCACCACTACAGTGGCGACTCCTTCTGCTTCCATCATTCCTTGGGGAAAAAATAAACAGCGCTATTTTTTATAAGATAGCTTAGCGAAATGACAATTTTGGTCCTGTAAAATAAAATTGAGGAAATTCTTTCAGTTAGCACAAAAGAAAAGAATATATAATATATACCAGTTCTACGCCCCCCCCCCCCCCCCCAATGTAACGTCTGTTTCACAAGTAATCATATCAAATAAGTTGGAATGAAGAGTGAAGCTATCAGATCGAAAATTCATAATTGTATAACCTTAGTTTCATACGAGTCAAGATGTTCAGAATATAGAGGAACAAGAGGCGATAGGAAAACTTTGGAGACATCAATATGGGTACATTACAACTGAAGTGCGACAATATAACTATCTAACCGTAACTTACAACTCCTTCCACCAGATAGCCACCTTAGATTATATTACCATTATTTGAAACAATAACGGAGGGAATGAAGAAAAAAAAGAGACAAAAAAAAAAAAAAAAAAGTTTATGAAGGAGGTAATGAAGAAATTTGTTCTCTTAAGAAGATGAAGAACGAGCGCGCACCATCCCAATAAGATTGATGAGAAGATAAGATCGTGCTCTCTTATCGTTTTCAGATATTAGTATAATTGTTCATGACTGGTAACACTAAATATTAGTATAATTATTGCACTACATCATTTTACTATGTTTCATGACTAAATAAGAAGGGAAGGGAATATTAATGCAGGTGAGGAAAATGAACTGACCAACTAATAGTGCATGTTTTGTATATTCATCAAAGAGTTGAGAGACATTTTCAGTCATTGTTGTTGTGTTGATTTGATGTTAATAGACAGAAGCCAAATTACAATCTCGGTGTCTAATAAAAAAGAACTGGCCCTTTCATGGTGAAATAACCCCTTTTGTCAGAATCACAAAAAAAAAGAACAAAAAATGAATGTTTGTACTCTAAATAAGTTCGTCATACTTTCATGGATAAAAAAACCTTAACACTGTGAGTTAAGACAAAGAATAGTTAATATATTACTAAAATTCAAAAAAAAAAAAAAAAAAAAAAAAAAGTGTGACAACTATGTAACATGCAACCCTGGGTATAACTAGGTATGCCTCGTTGCTCTCCGTGTTTCATTGCAAATTACTCCATGTTTTGTGACAAACCAAATATATGTAGGCATTCTTAATGAGAGAGAACTCATCTGACATGTAGAATCGTCAATCAAAGAAGTAAATGGGAAAATTGCAGAAAAGAAACGGGAAAGAAGCAATCTTTTAGTATCATGTGAAATGAAAAAAAAATGCAAAGCATTCACAATGGCAGGACAAAACAGATGGATTACGAAGAGTAATAACCTAGTAGCCCCAGAAAACATCTAACTGTTGCAGCAGCAGCAAGGGGGGTTATTAGCAGAAGAGATGAAGAGGCAGTAGTTAGTTAATGGAGAATCCCTAATCCCTAATGTTATGAAATGAATAAATAAAAGAGAGAAATAAGGGTGAAAATCGGAGCGTAAGTAAGAGAGAATTTGTTTCCTGGAATCAAAGACTTATTATTATTATTAATACAGGCGGGAGGGAGGAGACGATGGATGGATGAAAAGAGAAGAGCAGAGCAGAAGAAGTAATCGAAAAGGAGGGCGTACCTGTTTCTACTACTACAGCCGCCTCCTCAGCATTGGCTTCCTTCCGGAAACAGTGAGAGTGAGACACCAGAAACAAAGAAAGGGGTTTTTTGCGGGTGGGCTTGCTTTAAAGAGACGACGACGAAACGATTCTTCTGTCTGTCAATTGGGACTGGGAGTCACCCACCGTTCAATTCGGGCCTCTCTTGTTTAGAGGAGACGACGAGTGCCGTAGTAAAAAGGAAGCACTACTACTAGTAAGTTGAATTGTGGACGGAAAAGCCCTTTCTTCCTTCCTCGAGCAGATTCCCCACGCACCCACACACACAGGTTTTGTGCCTAGTCAAAGTGAGAGAATCAACTCTCCTTAGTCACACCATGTTTGTGTTTCATCTCCTTTGACTTTGACCATAACGCCCCCCATCCCTATCCTCCAAATTTACTGCCTGCTTTGGCAACTTTTTTTTCTTAAGACATTTTTTTTTTTTTTTTTTTGAGAAATTTGTTTGTGCGGGTTTTGAACCGGGACCTCATGCATGTGCTTAGAAAGCTTTATCACTTGAGCTACTATTCTATATGTTTTCTTAATACATTTATGTTTAATTATTACACGTTTGGTTTTAATTTTTTTCTTGTATGGATATGGCGGTGAAGCATTTTTACAACCATCGAGTATGAAGATTGATTGAGCAAAGTAAGTTGTCCACAATGCTAAAGGTTCGATACTCCCTATTTGTCAAACTCTTCCCCTCTTTACCCTCTGAATTATCCTACACTGCTCCTAGCTCACCTGAAGGAGTAAAAATGGATAGATAATAGCGTCAAAATAAGAATATTTGAGAGTTTCACGAGTGCACGCACACACACATATATATATATTTATGAAACTTGAGAAGAAGTTTGACATAAATCAGCATTCCACATCACATTACATAAATGATAAAATCATAAAACTATATACACGAGGACCTCGTTATTAAATACTAGTAGTAAATTGTAGGCGCCCTCATTTTGTTTGTCCCAACTCTTTGGAGCATGCCTGCCTGCCCGCCCGCCCACTGGAGAAGCCCATCCCTCCCACAACTGCCTGCAAGAAGGGTTTGCTTGCTTGAGTGAGTAGGCAGTTGTTAGTGCATTACAATTACAGCAACTCATCTTTTCCAGAGTAGTAGTAGCGGAAGACGCTGGAGAAGTCCTTTGCTTCGTGTCCTCCATTACAAATCTCCGAGAATCTGGACGACGACAGTAGACACCAAAAAATAAAAATTAATAAAAACATTGGTATGATACGATACCACCCTCTCCAGCCCCTTTGCTAATCATTTACTATTTACGTACGCCGGACATCAGTGTGCATTCAAAGTTTCAAGGACAATGACTACAGAAAATTATGACATTAATGCAACTGTCTAACTACAACTTGAATGAAACTTGGTAGTACTACTTACAAATTGTCAGTCAGACAAGGACTAAATAAATGTAGTACAAAAACTTACATCTCTTCTGCTTGACATGTCAGTGGGCATTTCACGCCAACTTCTTTCGCTGATGTGGTGGCCAGGTTTAGATCTTTCGCCTGCATCATATAGATGTCCATAACCATATTAGGTAACAACGGTTCATGAAAACACCTACCACTGACTGCGCTAATAAGAGCCTGACCTATTCACTTCATCGGGGCAGAACATGTAATAAAATGATGAACTCATTACATGAAACTGAATCCTGTTAGGTAGACTACCCTGATATAATCTCTCTGCAGTGGAATGGCTGCTAGGGTAACTGGCAGGTATTCAAACAGCTTCGACCAACAAAAGAATGATAAACCTAGAAGGAAGCTAATGGAGGCCCCCGTGAAACTAATGGGCTACTAATCTAGAACATAGTGCACTGCACTTGTTCTGCTATAAAGACTACAAACAAACTTATTATATCCAGGAAACCATATTCTTACAAGTTGAACAACAAGTTGGCTAGGATATAGTACAGCTTTTTCATCAAAAAGACTAAAACCACGCACCATGAGTTTAGAAGCAAAGCCACCAGCATAGTTCCTTGAAGAAGGCACCCCTTCCATTACTCCAGGCACCGGATTATATGTATCACTGTCCACAGCAACAACAAGTCGCGAGTACATATATATAAACACATCCAAAACCTTGGAAATGTAACGAGGAAGGCCCAAATTTGTATGTTAAACTAATGCAAATATGGACTATGGATATCAGGAATCAAGAACTCTCAAAATGAGTTCAATCATAGAGCAAGAAAAATAAATGTATCTTCTTTTAGCACAATGTATTCAGGATGATAATATGGATATCAGTTTCAGGTCACCTTACTTCAAGCACTGGCTCTTTTCCATTTACTTGAAGTGATCTGTTCTGGCATGGTAGACATAATGCAGCTAAAAGTATGACTCATACCTGTCTGGCTGTCCCGTAATCGCTTTTGCACCATGCATAGTAAATATAAGTCATAAGGAGGTCGTTTATTCTTTTTGGAAGAAGAAATTAAGTGGTTTATCGGATTTGAAAAGAAATTTTCAGATTTTATTTACCAACCAAGTGCAGATGTGGAAATATAGGTTTAACTGTAACAGATGGTGATCTTTTGGCACCATTATCTGGTTGACAAGAATACAAAATGGAGAACAAAATTGAAAGGACGAGACCGAATGTCATCAGATTTTGATTATTCGACTATTCCAAATGAAATTTCAATAAGAATAATCCAAATAGAATCCATAGTTTGGGAGGTCAGGGAAACGACTAATCACATAATTAGGAATACCATGTTTACAGGAAGAGAAAGAAAAGGGTGAGTAGAAGGTTCGTAAATGTACCATTGAAACTGATGGATATGATGAAGTTTTTTTCTAGCAGAATGTAAATTGTCTGCATTTACAAACTCTTTTCGGCGCCTCCTTGGCCGTTTATTGTTGGAAAAGAAGTGGAAAAGTAACAAAACTGACATTAGCTTTTACAACCTTCTCTTAACTATTTGTTTCGAAAGCCTTCTAAGAAGTTGATGTTTTAAGCAATAGTAAACAGCATTTAGCCCAAGATACTAACTTGGTAACATTTCGCCCAAAAAGTTGCAGCTAACAAGCTCTTGAATCAAACAAAGTGCGTGATCGTGATGAAGCTGTGTGAGTGATTCAATAGGTTTGGAGTAGACATTATTAATCTGCTGGCTCACTCTCTTTCATTTTCTAAAGATAAACACATCAATCATCACAAGTCACGAACTACTGAGCGCCTTAAACTTCACACTTGGAAGTTCTCAAAGTTACAAAGTTCTCAGAAAAAAAGTTAGCGAACGGACCATGACTCATAAAGGTTTAACATTCTAATTTAGTTGTTGAGCTGTTCTTAGGAATTTAATTTAATAAAGAGAAAAATGATAACAATAAGAAATGTCATCAACGCTTACGACTATAGTAATATTACATACTAATATTACCTACTCCAACAGCGAGCACTAGAAGAGTTGAATATCGTTGTAAGAGTACTGGCTGAAACTCCCAAAGACTGGCCAAGTGCAAAGCCTTCTGATACTCCAAGCATACTCACAGCCATAGCCAAATTGTTGCAAATTTTTGCTGCCTAAATAACAAACCATGCCAAAGAAAGCAATAATCAACGAAAAGATCCGACCCTCGGTGCAGTGCAGATTCTTCTGAAGTTCAAAGAAAAATATAATAACTTATGCACCTACAATTCTTATATTGGCAGAACACCATGTAGTTATACACAATAACTAAAACTGGCAGACGGAGCACGGTCTTATGAACAAATCACTTCCATTGTATCCTTAACGGTCACACTAAACATTTTTAGCATAAGGAAGCTAAAAATCTACTATTATAAGTTTCAGAGCCTGAATGCTGCCAGGATATACATATAGAAAATAATTGTCCATAAGTAGGAGATGCAAGAAAACTTACAGAACCAGTTCCGGCTCCACCACAATGAATTGTATGACTTCCCATCGTGAGGAACAAGGACTTAGCAGCCAAATATGCATCCTCTGAACCACCAACCTGGAAAGTTGCGATAAATACAGTTAGACCTCAATCTATCAAAAATCACTCTCTTTAAGCTCATTAGAGTAAATCAAATCGATTTTTCCTCTAACAATTTAAGTACAAGTACTTCTTGTCAAAGGTCATTATGAAAATAAGCCTAGTTCTAATTTAGCCCCAAGGAGGGAGAAATATTATTACTTTCTCCATCAAGAAATGAAATAGTCGATAAGCATACCATGAAAGTAAGAGATCCAGCATCTGCTGCGAGGACACCTCCAGATACAGGAGCATCCAACATGACGGGACCCTCCCAATTATCTAAGTAACACAAAGCATGATACTGTCACACTGGAATGAACCCTATGATCAGAATACATATATAATGAAACCTTCTATTAAAATGAAGAAGGCTCCAATAAAAGATGCGCATGAAAGCTAAAACATGAATAAAATATAAGAAAAATGTGCTTCATGAAGTCTTGATCGAATGGACATGAAATTGGTTCTGATCTCCTCCATACCTCTTTTTTCCTTTAATACACAATTAGATACAGCCCCAGAAACCTTTCTTGATGTCTGAGGATCAATTGTAGATGAATCTATAAACAACCACGGCCTTAATTGATTCCCATTGGAAAGTAAACCATTTGGTCCAGTATATACATCCAAAACCTACATGAACAAGTGTTCATATTAGTACAAGATAGGTACCAAAAGCAACCAGAAACCTCAAAGCAATCTTGAATCAAGGCGCAGCAGCTGAGGAAGATAAAGACAGTATCCATGTCAAAATGCCAATCATTGAGCTTTTAAGCTGGAAAAAGCATTATCTTCCAAGACAGGTAACATTTGTGACACTAAAGAAAGTACAAGTGAACACCAATTCAGGATCCACTAATTTGGAACTTAATTTGAAAGACATAATTTGACCCCAGGAGTTTTTGTGAGGGTGGAATGGCAGTCCAATGCCCAAGACTGATGCACTTATGATTCGGGAGGTTAACCATGGACATCTTGTCCACCATCCGATGTGGGAGAACTGCTCACACATGATACCCAAGGCATGAAAATAATGTAAATAGAATCCAACTAAGTTATGAACCATCTACATAGTAATTACACAAATAAGTCAGCTGTGGAAAATGTAGGAAAGAAAATTGGTGATTGCCATGGCTCCAGAACAGAAAAGTAAAAGTGAAGGAAGATGAACAGAACCCAGCCCAGGAAGGATATACTAATGGTTATCATAAAATCTTCATCTCGTGCTGACTAACTAATACATTTGATGAGAGGAGCTCAGTTAACGATTCATGTTTTCCTTAATGGGTATATACCCTCTTTCTTATTCTTCCCAATCAGGCAGTGTCAAACATTCAATTGATTCACGCAGTTATACTTATACAAATGTGATAAAATAAGTAAAGAGTCTCAACACAGGCCACCTCACAAGTTCATATTTTGGCATTTTAAAACAAACAGCAATTGAGTAGTGACAAACCAAATGTTATTGATATGAAATTTCACTCCGTACTCTATGAAAGATGTGTATTATTTCATCCTCCCTCGGCACAAAAACCTCTTAGGTTTATTGGTTCAGAAAGCATAGGAACAATGTTGTGAGGCCAGGTATGTGGCAGCAAAAACAGGCAATATTTGACAAGCTAAATAGGTACTACATGTTGGAAGCAGGTTATTGAGGAAACAAGTAGAAAGAAACTATAAAGGTATGTGAAGAATTAGTAGTGGCTACTGACTGACATGGGAAGAGGAAGGAAGCATGGTAATGACAACATCACTTGTTTCGGCAACTTGGGAAGGTGAATCCTTGGTGAGAACACCTCTGTCGGAGAAGAGCTTCATCACATTCTGATTTCTGAAAAAATAATCAAACACAGACTGAAACATGAGAATAATTATTTAAAAAGGGGAAATTGGAAAAAAGGGGAATAGGGGTTGGAAGAAGAAAGGAGAGTGGGGGGTACATACAAGTCATGAACGGTGAGTTTGAATCCAGCTTGGAGGAGATTGTGAGCCATTCTGGAACCCATATTGCCAAGCCCTATGAATCCAACATTCTGCATCAATATCATCATGACTAGGTTAGTCTTGTTTTCTTCTTTTGCTTTAGGAGTTGAAACTAATACTCCGCAGAGAAGAAGAAGATGATGATAAATTAAATTGGATGGGGTGGAAGCAGTAGCGCTTGCTTACTTGTAAGTGAGGGGGCACAGCAACAGCAACAGCAGCGGAGGAGGAGGAAGAGTGGAGGAGGTGGTGCTGCTTGCGGGTCTGAAATGAGTTGAGGAGGAGACGAGGAGACATCAGCGATCTCATCAATCTGCTCATCGCCATCGCCCAAACTGAAAATTGAATTCCTCTCTTGTCTTTGTGCCAAACGTCGGAGGGAGACAGAGATTGGTGCCGGTGCCGGTGCTGGTGCTGGTGCTGGTGCTGGTTTGATTCTCTCTACCTACTTCTGTCTGATACTACAGCAGTATTACTCCCCCATGTAAGAACATACTCAAGGTGTGATTACGGCAAAAACCCGTAATATTCTAGTACCACTACTTCTCTTCACTTTCATCTTTGACTTTTTTGACTCACATTTTGACTGAGTGATTTGGATCACAAAATGACGATAATTTTTTCACCAGCAACTTTTACTCTACAACACTATGAAAAAATTACCAATAAATTGCATCATTCTGCTATCCAAATCACCAGGTCACACTAAAAAAAAAGTCAAATAGGGGTGAAAGAGAAGAAACAAAGTGGTACAATATATTTATTTTTTATCTAGCATCATCCTCGTGATATGATGAGAAAAAATATAGTTGTGAATTTCTTTTATAAATAGCCATTGAAAAAAAACTAACAAAATAAATTGTACTGTTGGTTCGTAGTTTCATTTCTTCTATGTCAATTAGTGTTAAAACATCATATAAATCATAATATAGTCATTTTAAACACTTTTAACTAGTATTGCATTTTCAGCTACCACCACACACCATGCCATCATTTATCATCGCCCTTACAAACCCTTGCAAAGGAGAGGAAAAAAAAAATCATCCTCTTGTGCCATATACTCCACTAGACAAACAAGTGAGCCCTCCTAAACAACCCAACAAGAGGGTCAATAGACCACCTGCTCCAGCTCTGTGCAGAATTCTCATTCAGCCTGCTGCTGTAAGTAAATACTAATCCCAAGTTAACAAAACCATCACAGACTTGCTTGCAACACACTCTAATCCTAATTTTGATTTGGCATGAATATGATGATATGATACACCAAACCTGATCAGTTCAATCAAGACTTATCCAGCCAGACACCTACACTCACTACTCAATACTACTACTACTAGAATGAAGGCATAAACAAAGAAAGGAGGTCTCTGTGCAGAGCAAAGTGCCCTCAACAAACTTTACAACAGCAATCAACATTTCAAAAACTACTACTAGCCTCCTATCCCCCATCACACTAAAAAGAAGCCCCCGAGACAAAATATGACTCAATAAGGCAGGGAAGGGAGCCCAAATGAGCTATTTGGTTCCCCCACACCTCCCACATTAAATCTCAGACTATTGGGATTAGATGACAACACTTCTACTAAACATCATCAATCATATGGATGAGAGGTCCTCGTATATGGTCTTGATACCCGGCCTCTCTGAAACAGGACGTATACACCTCAAAGCTATTCCAAGCACCTCCGTCATTCCCTTCTCAGCTGCTGGAGATGCTCCCATATCATCAGCCAACGCTGCATCAAAGCATTCCGGCCCACGACCCTCCCCCACCTTCAACCGAACCCAATCTGTCAAATCCACACCACCGTCTTCTCCGCCCGAAACCACATCTCCCGCACACTTTCCCGTCAACAGTTCCAGCATGATCACTCCAAATGCATAAACATCCGACTTGAACGAAGGCAGGGGCTTCTTGGAAGCAGCCAGTTCTGGTGCTCTATAACCCAACACCCCAGCATCCAGGATCTGCTCAATCGTACCAGCTTGAGTCATGAGGCGGTGTAGGCAGTAATCAGCTACTCGTGCATTCAGATCAGGTCCATCCAACAGTATATTGCTTGCTTTAAGGTTGCCGTGCGGGACGGCGCGGTCAAAATGGAGATAGTTGAGGCCACGTGCAACATCAACCGCTATTTTCAGCCTTTGCGCCCATGATAGTGGGGGACCTTTCCTTCCTGGGCGATCTGCCAAAATAGTACAAGCAGATTCATCATCGGTATTCCAGAAGTAGAGACTGGACTAAAGAGCAATGTCATTTTATTATTATACACAACAAAAATCGGCACAAGGCATGACACTATCACCACACTAGTAAGAGGAGAAACACAGAAGTCTTTCTATCAGAGAAACATAGATTCACAAGGATAATGTTTAGGGAACCAAAATGTCTTCATATGAATACAAGATACATAACTAGCTTTGGAGTTACTATTGTTGCCAGTATTAGTTGAGTGTGGATGGACCCAATACATGGAAAATGCAGTAACAATAACCTTAATGATTTGCACCGTCATGTGATAAGGGCATACTCAGTACACTAATAAGAGTAAAGCATACTTTGAAGATACATCTTTCTCTAATAATTACACATCAATTGAGCAAATTGTGAAACAAAAATTCTAACATCTTTGACTAGGTGGAACACAGTAAACACAATAATAGTAGCATAAACAGTATTTTGAAGGTACATCTCATCATGACAAATATAAGTCATAAAATCCAACCGAGTACATTTAGGAACGACAATTCAAACACATTGTACTAGGTGTATTATAACATGTTTTCGTAACCTGAAATTGAGTTCATTGAGAAAGACTTGTCAAATAACCATAAGGAATATTAAGAGCTTTTCATGTCACCCACGGCACAACATAGAAGGATGATATTCCCGTAACACTAGGATTTCCCTCAAACCGGTTCGTCGGAAAGGATACCATTTATTTTAAGGCTACTGACATCTCAATATGTAGATTAAAGCAGAAATTCATTTCTGAAATCCTTAGAATTGATCTAGCTTGATTCTCTATTTATAGCTCTATTCATATACATCTAGACTAAACCCTTTCTACCTGAACAAAAACCCTTCTAGTGACGTAAATAACTTCACAAATACATACACATATCGAAAACATGTGTTTCTTTGTTCTGTTCAGCTTAATATTTAGAGAAATACGATGAATTGTATGGGGAAAGGAAATGACGGAAGGAAAAGACATTACCATAGAGAAAGCCTGCAAGACTTCCGGGTGAGACATAATCTGAAAGAATGAGCTTCTCATGCTGTGTAGGTCCCCAGTAGTACCCTCTAAGACCTACTACATTGGGATGCCGAATATTTGCGAACTTCTTCGCCTCCTTTGCGAATTCTTTCCTTTGTTTAGCAACTCCCTCTCTCAACCACTTCACTGTCAAGAAAACCCCACTGTCGAGGGTGGCTCTATAAGAAGTTCCATGGCTGCTCCTACCCAATACTTCAGCAGGGGCTCTAGATAATTCTTCCGGTGTTAATAAAATTGTGTCGTCAAGAAAGTACAGCTCACCAGCTAATCTATCAGGAGACTTAGCAGCATCCATTCTTCCGATGTTCTCTACAGTGAATGAATCTCCCGACTCCGGGGACCAAGAAAAGTGGCTGTTCTTTGCTGGAGAGAAGCCAGTTACTGCTGCCATTTTCTCATCAGGACTGATTATCTCAGATGCCGATCCTTTCTGTGAAGTCACAAGATCTCCAGCAGAAACTATAACAGGACCACCACCTTCCCTTCCAGTAAAACCAGAGGGGTTCGAAGGGCCCCGTCTCAGAATGTCTTTGCTTGTGACTTTCCCTGGAGGTCTTTTTGATATGCGGTTGTAGTGTAAGAAGACAGCAAGCAAGATTAAGATAACCACAGCAGCAACACAAACAACAATGATTATCACTTTGACAATAGTCTTGATAGGTTTCCTTTTTGAGTTTCCAGTAGATGCTTCACCAGGCCCAGGAGGGGGATTTGGGAACTGTAACCTTGAATTTCCAGGAAAAAAGGCAGAGCGTGGAAACTTCCTCAAACTTTCAGGGACTACTCCGGAGAGGTCGTTGTATGATGCATTAAAGCTGCTCAGCGTGTTTGTGAAATTATCAGGCAATGCACCAGTGAAATGGTTCTGGGAGACATCTAATGCAATTAGGGAAGTCAACTTATCCGCGACAGGACTTGGAAGAGAGCCAGAAAAGTTATTTGCTGCGAGGCTGAGCGCTTGAAGGCCAGTTATAGACTCAAATCCAACAGGAAAGGATCCATGAAACTGGTTGAAAGAAAGATCAACAACTTGAAGATGGGTCTCAAAAGGGGAAGGAGGAGAGAATTCGATATCGCCAACAAGTATATTGTTGCGGAGATGAAGTTCTCGCAAGGTGGTTGACATTAGCAATGAAGTCAAAAGAGGTCCATCTAGCTGGTTAAAACTAAGATCAAGAACTGTGAGTTTAGGAAACTGAGCAATAACGTTCGGGAGGGAATTAGTAAGAGAGTTGTGGGAAAGGTTGAGGTAGTTTAAGCGCAGAAATTGTGAAGTTATCTCAGGGATGGGTCCTGTCAAACGGTTCTGGCTGAGATCAAGGACTTCAATGTCTACCCATTTCAGCAATCTAGTAAGATTGCCTCCAAAATTGTTGTTTGAGAGATCTAGCACTGAACAGCTTCCAGTCAACAGCGGAAGATCACCAGAGAGCCCATTTGAGGATAGATTAAGTGCAACTAACGTCGTCGAGGTAATCATACCTATTGGACCTGGGAGAGGAAAAAAAAATGTTAGAGAAGCAAGGTAAAGTTCACACCCAAGTAACAATTCTAGGCCTGGCCAAAGAAAGTAATCAGAGTTTAAGACAACCAATTCGCAGAAACATGATTAACTACAGGTAACTTGCAATGCCTTTATCTTCCAAGAATGAATAAGAGTACATAAATCTGAAGTCAACCGATATTAAGAAAAATATATAATCGCATAAGTAAAGGTACCTGAGAGATTGTTGCCACTCAAATCCAGTTCAGATAGGACCAAAGAATCTCCTTTTAGAAGATCATTAGGTACTGAACCAGAAAATTTGTTGTTGCTGAGCTTAAGAACCTGAAGATCGTATACAAAACTGAAGGCCGGCAACTCTCCTGACAGCTGATTGTAACTCAAATCCAGCACCTTCAAGTTCCCAAAAATTTGTCCTTCACCTCCACCAATGAGAGATCCTTTCAGTTGATTGTGGCTGAGGTTCAAATACCTGATAGTTTCAGAGATTTCAGGCAGAAACAACTTATCCGGCGAAGCAGAATTCCCAAGTAAATTCCCACTAAAATCAACATGAACTGCTTCAGTAAGGATGAAGAAGTGTTCATCCAAGATGCCATCAAGTGAGTTGCCATGCAAGTCAAGCACCTTAAGATCGGCTAATAGCTCAAATCCCTTCGGGATACTCTTTGTAAAACCATTAAGGGACAGATTCAGAGACAGCAAACTCGTCAACCGTCTAAGGGAAGACGGCAACGCTCCAGTAAAGGAGTTGCGACTCAGGTCCAGGGATTGGATTGAACCAAGCCCAGAAATCGATTCCGGAACGGAGCCGGAGAAGTTGTTCCCAGCCAATGAGAGGTTCTGCAATCTCCCCAAGTTACCAAGACTAGCCGGCACAGTAGAGAAGAAAAGATTGTCTGACAAGTCCAAATACTCGAGGCTCTTGAAATCGCCTAAATTGTTAGGTAACTTGCCTGTGATGGAGTTATTTGACATGGAAAGCTTCACAAGCAATGTGAGGTTTGAAAAGACACTCAAATCAACATCAGCAGATAAACCCAGGTTATTCAGAACAACTCCTGCAACATTGGCACCATTACACACAATACCATTCCAAGAGGAAGGGCACCCATTGAAGTCTATGGACTCCTCATTCCACGAATCGAGCACGTAACCTGTCGGATCGTGTTTGATTCCTTTCTTGAACTCCAGCAATGTCAAAATGTCTTGTGAAGGGAGCTGCCCCATTGCAGATAGTGAAAGCAAGGGAAATAGGGATACTAACAGAAACCCTAGAAGCTCCATTCCAACCACAACAAGCTTTTACAAGATACAATAAAATACACACAAAAATAGCTTTTTCAAGAACTTCAACCCACAAGTCAAAGGAAACTCCAATCCAGAACTCAAATGTAACCCAGCTAGGTTAGCACTCAGCAACAAAATACACAACCCAACAAGCAGCAACAACAAAAGGAGCACTACAACAACAAGCAATATCAACCCAACAACCAGATGCAACCCTATGTAGAAGCCTCTAGTAATGTGAGATTTCTTGAAAACCTTGCCAGAACAAAGAGCTATACTAACCAAAATCAGCTTTCTTGAGAGGGGAATAAGTCAAACACTGGGAAATTGGTCAAGTATACAACAAGTAGGTTCAGCATTTTCTTACCAGACCCCTCTCCATTTGAACAATGTGGCTCAAGAAACCAGCTTTCCTTGGAGTGTTTGCAGCAAATCGGAGCTGAATGCTGCAAAAACTGGAACTTGAGAACCAATCTGAAGCCGGGTATCTAGCAGATCGAGTTCAGACGATACTAGCACAGCAAAGACATTAAATTCGAAGCATATGGGTGTGTCGCATTGCTGCTGACCGCAATGTAGTAAATGGAAATGGACCCCCAGAAAGAAAGATTTAGGGCCTTTGTTAAGGCTAAAAACCCAAAACTTTGTGTTTATGAATTGATGCTAAAGAAAGCAGAAAGGTAGTGTCTTTGCCTTTGTCTCTTGTAAATTCATCCACTTTTTCTCTCAAAACCTACCCTTTTCAATGTTTTAGACAAGTGACATTTTCAGGAGGGAAGAGGGCAACAAAGGAAAGAAAACCCTAGACTTTGGTTGGTTGGGTGGGGCATTAGCATTAGCAAACACAGTAGTGGCGGGATTAGCTAAAAACAAGTAGCGGGAAACAGTGTGAATTTTTTGGCGGATTTAGCAGTAAAACTAGGGTTTCACCCGCCAAAAAAGGCTAGAGAGATTCTCTAATATGGTGGACGTGAAAAGAATTTATTAAATCTAGTTAAGTGTTTGGGGGGTGTGGACAACCACTTTTTGGGGAAGTGATGCTGGCAGTGAGGACTGTGAGGGGGGCATGGGAGAGCGTGTGGTCAGATGCATAAGGTACTGGGTCCCACAACTAACCTTTTCCTCAGGGAAGGGGTGCTTTTGCAAATGTTAGGGGTAGCAAGGATGTTTTAGGACATTACAATAATTCCTCTCTTTTGTTTTTTGGTTCACCCATCGTTCCTCACTTCCTAGTATCCTTAGAGCCAAGAATAGAGTGAATCGAAGCACGAGTTAAGTTCACACAACTTTTTGTTTTACAATGTCAACTTAGTACAATGTCTTTCTTGTTTCACTTTATGAAGTTGGCAAAGCTTCTTGTTTTCTTTTACGAGAATCAGTTCGTTCATAAAAAGAAAGATCAGATCTTGGTTGGTCATTTATCTCATTACACTTTTGTGTCAATTCTCTCGAGTGCTATAGATATTTTTCACCTCCTAACAAGCTCAATTCTTTCATTCATATCAAACAAATCGTGAAGCCATCGTTCTTACTCATTATAGCGATGAGCAAAAAAAATCGGTTAACATCACTCTAATTTATTTTAGAACCAGTCGATTTATCCATAAAATCATGAAGCACAAGTTTGCTCAATGGCTTTTGTCATATCATGAGCAGTGTATATAACATGATTGTTTATAAAAGGAATAGTACAACTATTAAAGGAGTTATTCGATGTTTTACCTTCTGTAAACATGAATTCTTACTAGACGTTGGTTATAGTTTAGGCACTTGGCAATCTTTCTTGTTTTCAATGTCCGTCTATCTGTGAGAGATAATTCATTTGAGAGGCTTTCCATACTCCTTTGACTTCAACATTATATTTTCGTAGGTACTAGAGCAATTTGAAAGATACACAAACGAGTCTGAAGAGAATTGTTCTCGTTGACCATTTGTTCTAAACCTACATTATCTTTTTGAAGGTAAATAGATCTAGATGTGATCCAATCATGCGAAACACGGAATCAGACACCCAATGGTCCCCTCAGAATTTGATGTGTTTCTTGTTGGGTTTCCGGAGAAGAATGCAAACAAAATTATGACGAAACAATATAAAAAAGGACAGTCACGAGAGACTGACTTCCCAGCAATTAACACATCAGTGTGTGTGAATCTCGTCACATGATTTCGTAGTTTGTCCTTCCACTCTTCCAGAGATTTGGCATCCTTACAAAACCAGAAACTATAACCACCTTATAGAAGCAACACCAAGGAAATACTACTCCACATAATACTGAGACCTAAGATTTTGACCAACTCCAACGTCGCTGCTTCAAGTGTCGTAAATTCTATTACTAAATGAACTTCAGATAATTGCATATTCTATTGCAAAACTACATATACACAACTAACTCTTCACCTCCCTGCCTAAAAATTGACGTATTGACATGTCATACCACCAAACAGATGGAACTCACCTTTTCTTGGCACAATAGTTAGTTAGACCATCGTCATGAGGCACGCAAGCATTCCACGCGGTGGGTGCTCCTGCCCCAATTACAACTTTCTCGTGCCCAAAAGGCGAACACTGCCCTTCTGATTTCTTTCACCAAATATATTCTGAATCGATCAGACAGTTCAGTTCAGTTATATTGTTCATTATGACAAACAAAACATCATCATTCTGTAGGCTATAAGCCAGTATCTCATACTGGTCTCAACATGACAATAATATTATCCAATTCCAGTAGAAGGAAGAAGAATCAAAATTTATAGAAGACACAAACAAAATATAATAAAACTACATCATGGTTTTGAGGTGGTCGATAAAAGTGTTATACGTCCAACAAGATTTCCAATTGCCAGATTCATCTGGGGCCGCCGTTGTAACTCACTCACTTCTTCCCTCCACCTGAAACATTGAACTTGAAGAAAATGATATCTCCGTCTTGGACCACATATGTCTTCCCTTCCTGCCTATACTTCCCAGCAGCCTGTGCAAAGACAGAGGGTAGACAAATTACATCGCATTATTATTTTAAAGGAAATAAACCAACAGAATAAAAAGAAGAAATTAGGAACTAACTTCAGTTTTCATCCAAAAAGAAAAATATAACCCAGCTTGTTGGGGATGGTATATTAAGGTTAGAAAGGGCTAGTGGGCTTCCGCGTTCTACAATACCCGGGGTTTACACATTCAGGACATAAAATATTGGCAGCCTGCTCAATAGGCAAAATTGAGAGACTAAACACAATCGGGATTAAACACGATTGATCTCCAAACAAATAACTTCCAGCGCAACTAGTAAGCTAAATTAGTACATATATAAGCAGCCTCTCCTAGAGGAGGCTGCAAATTGCAACTCCAGTTTATTAAAATAATTCATGAGGCTTTTTTGAGCCTTCGTCGTGACTCATACTGAAAAGTGTTCCTGATTAAATGTGATTTTTTAAAAAATTGCCCTAGAGATTAGAGAAGGCATAATAGAACATATCTTAGTTAAGATGAGGTCTAATCATGTAACAACCTTCTGATAAGATAATATTCTAAGCTTTCAATTACATAATCTTGGGCTCTTAATTTATTTCAATATTAAAAATTATAAATCTGCTAATCATGTGACTGGATTATGAAAAGATTAAATGTACCAAGGATTATCTGGCTGATATTTTGATGTGTTTTGCAGATTAATTATTACTGTAATCTTCTGAATTGTGAGTTAAACACGAATCAGTATAATGATGGTAATAAGCAATGAAAACATTCAAAATGACGAGTACCTATTAAATATAATATTAAGGATAATCACTATATATTATATACTTGTTTAGTGATAGTAAACTGGAAAATAATATAATATTCATGGTGGCCTATATTTAAACCTCACTGCTGGAGCAAATTCTAAAAAGAAGAGGGATAAAAAAATATGAAGGCAGGATTGAATTTAATGCTGAAAAAAATTTGCTGTTAGAGATGCCCTTAGGACATAACCATATCAAGATATTCAAGTCATAAAACTCACCTTAACAGCTGGTTCGCTGCCAAGTTCCTTGAGATCTTCGAATTTCATAACCTGGATGATACATCATAAACAGATATTAGCACTTCCAGTCATTTCAGTCCTAGAAGCATCAGAAGGAAAGTTGGAAGCTAGCCATCTAAGATAGCATTTCATGTCTAGGGGGATCAAGGATGCTGTGAATAAAATTAGCAAACAAAATAAAATGTAACATAGCATCAAAGGACTGAAGGTATTATTATATTTGGATGACAGAGAAATCGGCCAGGAAAGAACACCAAATTCTACAAAATTGATTTGGAGATGCATGGAGAAGCGGTCACTTTAACAAACACTATAATATGGATGGAAAATGCGTCTTCCAAAATTTGTTTTGATTGAAAAAGAAAACACCATAAAGAAAGACTACAGAACAAAACCAACAAATCCAAACTGGACACTTCAAACCAATTTAATGAGAGAGCTAAATACCACATTGCAACATAGCCAGTTTCAAAAGTAAATTTGTAGTAATTACCTCAGCACAAATAAAACCCCGCTCGAAATCGGTATGAATTGCCCCTGCAGCCTGTGGAGCCTTCGTCTGCCGTCGAATTTGCCAACATTTTACCTGCAATAAGTTTGCCATATTCATCAACTACGAACTGGAGAGAAGCCGGTATGGGTTCATCTCATATCACACATAAATATGGCGGAGACATAAGGCTTGAATGCAATTGGCTTTAATATAACATCTACTCCTAGACAGCTGACTTATATTTTGAAGGAAAATACTACTAGTAGCAACTTCAGGGATCAGTTTAGCAAATGGGGTATGAAGTCCATATGTTTAGATACACAAAAGAAGAATGTAACAAGTCATTAGCCCTTAATTCTTCACTGGATCTCTTACTAAGGTTTCTAAAAGGTTGAACGAAAGTGAGATTCAGCCTTAATTCTTCACTGGATCTCTTACTAAGGTTTCTAACAGGTTAAACGAAAGTGAGATTCATCTGATCTTATTTGCTACTAGTCCTAAATCAAAAACTGCCCTAGAGTTTACAAATAATGTCAACCAAGAGCATGTATTGCATATTCAAACGAAAATATCTTTAGGACAGGAAAATCAAGGAACATAACCGGTGTAAAATTACCACAACGTTGCCACAAGAGAAAATAGGGGGAGAACATAAGAAACACTTTAAAAAGGAAGAAAGAAAACTGAAGTACAGTTTGAATAGCACCGGTACCTCATCAGGACCTGCCGTGAAGAAGTATATGAGATTAATAGCAGCGAATCCAGTCTTTATAATCTTTGGAAGGGCACTGTATAGAAGAAAATATAGTTTAGTGACATGGTTATGATCTCATCTGAATTCCAAGCATTTGTCAATTTAAAGTGGAATCCAAAACATGTAAAAGGCCAAAATGAAAATACTGTGGAAATTTCAATGTCCAATAATAGAAAGAAATAATATGTACTACTGCTGTTCTCTGTTTATCTTCGCAGTTTGACTCTCTTTTTTTCCCGTAACCGGATCACTTTGACTCGGTGATTTGGATAGCAAAACCATGCATTTGTTTTTTGTAATTTTTTCATGGTGTTGTAGTTTAAAGTTTACTCTACAACATGATGCAAAGATTATCAAATTCTTGGATTGTTTCACTAATCAAATCACTGAATCAAAGTGGCCCAGTGAAGAGTGTCAAAACAATGAAGATTCAGAGAGAACAAAGGAAGTACTTATCTGAGAAATACTTAAACCCTCTTAAAGGCCGTGATTTTGTTTTGAGCACACAGAGATATACATGCATGTCTTGGTGATTATATATGACAGCGGACTACCAGTTCCTCCTACTTAGATATATATTTTCTGATAATCATGGATTCTTGGCCAGCATGTGCGGACATCATAAAATCCTACAACCCCCAAAAGATAACACCGCCAGAGTTGGCCTTGGTTGGACTTGAACCTTAAAAGACGTAGTAGCCGGAACTCGGAAGCATGACAGCATGGCTTGAAAACGACGCCAAGATATAAGGTTAACGGCGGATTTAAATGGGTTGGTGTTAGGTTATATGGAGTGACCCGAACATCTATCATTAATGTGGACATAACTTCCCTTATTATGAAAGTTAAGTGCATTGGCAAAGTAACTTTCTTGATAAAAGGGCAGGTTAGGAATGAGGTATGCTGACATGGGAATTAGCGCAGTGTGAGGGTTCACCACATATAGGCCACACAACAAATGAGACACAAAAACAGCACCATTTTACATGATTTGCCACCTCGAAGGCCCAAGCCGTTACCCCTAATGCTACCCCTTGGATAATGACGGGTACGTTCAATCACACACAACGGAGCAACTAAGAAACTAAAACATTAACAGCAAATACTGATCAATGATGCTATCAGCAGGTCAATTGGTAAGCAGAAACCATGGTAAGCTGTTGAGAACGCAGGTATCAACGCCAGCTAACACTGTCTATGCATCAAACTTTTACGTCAACAGATGGGTGTAGCATTAGTACAAAATAATATTGCAACTACTACAATGCTGCTTTAAAATATCATTAAAATTTCAGTATTGATGAAGATCCATTAGTTAAATTACTACTACTTCCAAGCACTTCAGGTACAGAAAACAATAGTCCAGAGGAAGTGCATTGTGTGCCTACCAACAATAAGCTTGCTTGATGTAGCATCAAGTTTAAAGTACTGCCATGACAGTGCCTAAGAAAACATAAATAACAAAGTTCCTAAGGGTTACACATCAATACTTCCAGTGGATGGGTTTCAAAGCCTTGACTAACCTTTGTACCTTGTTCTCCTCACAATATTTGGCCGCTTCATCTTCAGGCATATCAGCAAGGTTTCTCTCCAAACAACAGCTAAAAGGGATGATTTGTTCACCTCCATGCTCCTGCACCCTACAAAGTAGATAACCAACTAACCTTATTTAGAAACACAAACAGTAAATGACAAAAATGTAATTAACCAAGATGATTTGTCCTAATGGAATCAGGATAATGCTGCCACTTCCGTTACAGAGAATTATACAACGAGGGAGAGGGGTCCCGTATAGTACTTATAAATTGCTCTAATATGTTATCTTCGAATATGTTCGACTTGTACAATTCTTAACTGCATAGTGCATATGTTTGCAATGCTAGCCTTAAACATATTATATTTGACTATGTTCGACTTCTACAATTCTCGACTGCATATGTTTGCAATGCTAGCCTTAAACTTTCAGAGTCAGCAAAGGGGGCTCCAAAACTGAACGCTTGCAATTAATCCAGAAAAAAGGCAACAATAAACTAGTAAACTAAAACGTCAATCTGCAATTCTATGACTGTTCTGATCGGAGTTGAGAGAACGAAGAGCTAAAAGCAACAATAATATTTAGAGGGCCATGGACTGTTTCTTAAACGTTGGGATGCACAGCTGATAGTTCAGATAGATAAAGAGTTGTTTGGAGTTTGGACTTAAAAGGGAAAATTGCTGACTTTTGAATTTAGAATGCACATTCTAGTAAGGCAATAGTTCAGATGGATGTAGTGCATTTAGACCATATGTTTTCTGACATCCAATCTAAACTTGACAAAAAGTAAAATATACTACATCCATCTTGGAGTAAACTAATGGAGCCGCTGACATCAACCAATGGATAAACAAAGCCATTCATTACCGCTGCATTGACTTCTTCATGAAATGTGTATGAGAGATTGAGTCGCTGTGTGCGTGAGGGATCTAACTATCAGGATATGCAAGGTGTAGTGGGGAGCTTACCAAGCATGAATCTTTGGTAGAAACTTGTTCTTTTTCCTTTGATAATCCTTTTCGTTCATATTGACCTGCATAACACAATATGGATGATAAAAGAAATGATGTCTGTAAGCTAAATTAGCAGAAAGATATTACAGGTGCCGATTAATCAGAATTTGTTTAGAACCAATATTAAGGAACTTAAAAAAATGGAAAGTGGGGGTTAAACAACTGGCAAAAGAATAAAAAAGAGATCAAATCAAACCAACTTATGGAGTCAGTCCTACGGAAAACCCATTTCAGCTTTGGCAGGAAAGCAAGTGAAAATATACTTTGTCCTCCGATACTACAATCTCATTGACATTGTTTTACTGCAACTTCAAATCAAACAATGAACACTTAACTCAATATCCCAATGTTCCATCAAAACATGATTTTTTTACCGAATGACCGACAGTCCCACTTGTTCCATTATCTTAACATCCAAAAGCCTGCAAAAACCAACAAGTTCTTCCACCATCCCTCTTCATGTAGCCTTTTACCATTCTACAAAATGTTTTTCTCTTTGATAACATTGCACAGGAGACTCTTCACTCTAAATTTTCAACTTGCCAATTGGCTACATGGAAAGGCTCCATTGAGATCGCCAGTGCATCCATATTTGGTGAGTTGTAAATGTGCCACTTTTCATATCCTACATTTGCATGTCTCAAAGTCCTGACAAAATAAGATTAAAGGGTGATCCTAGCTTAGTCACATTCCTTTTCCTGTACTTCCACACCTACGACCATTAAAGACTGACGACGAGAGTTACCACGTGATGCATTACCCAACACCATCGGTTCAGGTACTGCAGTGAGACCCACTCATATCCTATTACGAATCATACCCAACAGGAAGAAAAATGATGAAAATAATAGTTGTAGGACTCGTCTTGTAATTACAACACTAATTACACAAATTAGTCCTCTAGTAATTACAAGACGAGTCCTACAACTATTAGAAAAGACCTCCAGCTTTGACTAATGTTGATTAAATACCAAAGATACAACTCTAAGAGCATATGTGCTGCAATCTAACAATCGTGATTGAATTTTATTATAACCGAAAGATACTGATAGCTGCTTTTGATTGAGCAGATCGTATCTTGGTTCAATTCTAAATAAAGGGTTTCAGTTGGGTTACCCAAAGGATAAACATTTAAAGTGACCACATATGACACCATGATTACCACCAACAATTACAGCCACCGTTGAACAACAGAGCTACACCCCACCCATGTACCTAATCGTTGAAATGCCACCACCGCTGTTCCAAAGCCTGCGCAGCCATGATGCTAATCACCACCCAGCACTACACGATCATCCAACCCCCAACAAAAACAGTCATTAACCAAACCACCACAACAACCTACCACCATGGCCACCATAATGAATCACCAATTCAACACCTCCAGGCCATGATCATAAAAACACTAACCCAACCAATGAAATCGACAACGCACTTGCAAAACAATAAAGCAAAGAAGAACCAAACTTAGAAAATACGATACTGGGACAAAGACAGCATTAATGCATATAATAATCAGGAAGGCTAGTCAGTGCAGCATGACTGAGAATCGGAGTTGCCCTCTTGCGGAAATGTAGGAATCAGGAATCGGATGCAAAGTATCAACTCGGTATACGGTTGCAGGGATACAGTGTCAATGCAATTATTTTACAGTTTACATAGTATATATTCATGTTCATAAACTAAATCTAAACCTGGATGATTATTTTGACCCAAAAAAGGACTTGAGTGTTTGAGAAAGTGGAAAAACATGAGTGAGGTTATAGGATGTGAGATTTAGATGATCACGACTCTGACTACAACTTCGAACAGGGTGAAGATGATGAAAGAAAAGAGGCGAGAGGAAAAGAAGAAACTGAAGCACCAATCTGCCATCTGATCATGATTAAATCCCTTGCAGTGTCAGATAGATGGAGGCCAGATTCGCCACATATCCCATACCCTTGTCTGCAAGGATCATGCCCAACACGGAACCGTGCCCAGATTAAGGATTCCGGGTAACTTGGCATAATGGTGACAATCAGGAGGCTAGAGTGGAATGGCGACTAACCACGGTCACAGGCGGGGGAAGGCAGACGACGGCGTTGAGCAGGAGGCGAGGACAGGGCAACAAGGCGGCGTAGAAAGTGCTAGACAGCATGGATTGTTGGAGAAGACGATGAGGAGAACCGGCTATCCGGAGTTTAGCTGAATTAGGAATGCTGCTAGAATGTTGCAGATTGAAGGTGAGGTGAATTGCAGGAATTTTATAGAAACTTGATGAATAATCAACTGGATTAGTAGAATAACCCATAAATTAACCACCCCTTTAAGCCTAGCACACTTCCCATTTATTAAACGAACTTCAAATCTTCAATGGGTTCAAAAAGAATAACCAAATAATCCCCACTCAAGATCACATACTTACCCAATTTTTCGGGATTGATTAAATGTTTTTCATATCACAGTGTGTTTCCCCGGATTAAGGTATTACAGTATTACATAGGAGCCCTGGAAGGATGTTGAAAGTACAGGACAAGACACCCATGTGCTCATAAACAACAGTTTGTTTACCCAGATTGAGGGTATTGCACAGGAGCCACTGCCGACAACTACTGAGGGGTTCTCTCCCTCCTCCTCCTCCTCCCCCTACTCGTATGTTTTATTTAATCTTGGTGTAAAGAGTAAAGTTATATGTATCTACATATAGGTATGTATAAGGAAAAGGTTCTAAAAGCATCTTTTCAACCGCTTTTTAACATTCACACATTCGGTTCCCGATTACCGGGACAGTTTCTCCAATATGAGCGATTCTGTTACCCACGACCGATGCGTTGGACGATAACGTTTTTAAAACCATGGATGACAGAGGAGAGAAGAAAAAGGGAGAAATGGGTAGCACTCTCAATTCATATATATCTCCCATACTTCTTTGGCAAAGAGATATTCTGATCTTGTATGCCTGTTCCATCCACTAATACAGACAAATTTAAAATCTAAGGTTGCAGTCGTAATCCTGTACAGTGCATAAGATGATGTTTGGCAGACCTAAACTGATAACATAAAGCAAGTAGATGTTGAAAGAACGCGTGAAGACTAAACAAACAAACTGTAGATATGGGAACTGAACTGAAGTACTTCACAACAATAGTTAATTTTAAAAGGGTGAGAGGCGAGTCTTATTGGAGAAGAAAGATAACTAACCAAGTAGACAACAGGTTTCGCAGTAAGCAACTGGAAAGTATTAAGTATCTCAACTTCAGCAGCCTTCCATTCCCCCAGACGAACATCCTTTCCTTCTTCGAGCCATGATTTAACCTGCAGAATCACCATGGTGAACATCTCTCAGTTTTACTTAGTCTAAGTGATTCTAAAGAAACAGCCAAGTCTATGAAGTACATTTCACATTGTTGAGGATTAATATGGTGTACGAAATATTAAATGAATTGTTTTTCACTTATGGTCATTGTAAATGACTTGTGTAATAACTAGGACAGCAGTATAAATAATACTACTTATTAGACTCTGGAGCATACAGAGAGACCAACAAACAGAATTGCTAATTAATTTATGAATAAAGTGGATCGCCATTAATTCATTTTTCTAAATCCAATTACACATTATATTTTCTTTAGTGTCAGATGTATACAACCTGCAAATTAGGACATAAGGACACACATGCACACACATAAACTGATACATGGGTGCTCGACTAGTTGAGATGGAAGTTGTCTGCTTCCAGGCTAGGGCATCTTGAACATGGAACTTTTTCAAGTATGAACATCAAACCGACATATTGTGGATTCTCTAATATGCAGTATACTGGTCCTTACATGATCACAACGTACTTATGCTTAATGTAGTCAGTTTTTGCATATTTTGTCTACAAAATCAAGTTTCAGGCTTGGATATGAAATCGTAAAAACACGACTTTTTCCATTGAACAATTAATTTCCAAAAAACTCGTATTTTAGACCTCCCAGTGTATCTTTCCAAACGTGTGTATATAGAGAGAGAAATGTCCTTCCGTTTTTAATGAAGAAAGAAAAGGCCTTATTATAAAGATCAAGATAGAGTGGGAAACTGCGAAACAAAAAATAGTGCAAGAGTTCATTTTTAAGAAATCTGCAATCGTAGGATCATTTCATAAATAAATATTGCATACATAAGGTCAATAATATCATAAATACATGAAATGCAAACCTTCTGACACATTTCAAGCTCTATCTTCAACTGCTTGTCGTTGCTCCTCTTCATGCTCTTTTCAATGTCCTCTGTTTTTCCTTTCATAAATTCAAGGTCCTGTACTCACAAAACACACGTGTCAGACCATAACACTACCAAATACAATAAGATTAACAACAACCTCAGTTTGCATGCCCAAGAAGACAAAACTTGTCCATTGTTACATCTTTTATACATTGAACTGTTGAAGTCGTGGATCAACACTTCGATTGATGAGTTGCTAAAGCTGTCTCCAACATAAATTAACGCATTACACAAGCATAACCGCAAGGTTCACTACCAAACACATGAACAATCCAAAAGCAGGCATCACACACTAAAAAAAATACATAATGCCATACAAGTTCTTGACTGTACCAATTTAAACCAAGATCTATTTAGAAATACAAAATTTAAAAAAAAAAAAAAAAAAAAAAAAAAAAAAAAAAAAAAACTTTAGACTGATAATGCTAAGTAAAGTATCATAGGCTTCTGATACAGGCCAACACCCGGAGTGTGAATCAAATCCACACATGAAGCGACCTGTTTTTTTATAGTTACTGATACTTTTCTACGGTTACAAGTGCTATTTTACCATTTATTCTAGTGTTTCGAGGATTCTCAACCATAGTGTGAAATACCGTTCCATTTCTGCCGAAACGGACAGGAACATTTCGTTTCGGATGGAAAATGGAACGGTATTGCTTATACTTCGTTTCAGCGCAAATTTCGGTCCTTTCCATGGAATTTCGGGAAATATCGGGCATTTCAGGTAGTTTCATGTAATATCGGTCCTTTCGCGCAATTTCGGATGGGGCCATAGTGCAATTTTTAGAACTTTTGAAACTTTGCTTAAATGAATAAAATTTCCTTCCGCGAGACTCAAGCTTGGGAGAAACAAAAGCTGGCCGTCATTGTTTACCACTGGGACACTTAATTGTGTAGTTACTTAAAAATTAAATATTTATTACTATCCAGCTAACTAACTACATATAAGAAGGTACATGCAGTTTATTGTTTGTTTAAACTTTAAACTATAGTAATTGAGTCATTCCAAGTTTTAAGAGAAATACAAGTAAATACTAAGTTTATTTTATTTTAGTATGTAACGTACATATTTTTATGTGATAAAAAGTTATTACAAATTTATTTTGATAGAACTAAAAGTTTATTTAGATCAACTACATTTTATTGTCAAAGAATTCATGTAAGTTTCTCTAAAAAAATAATTTATGTATGTATCCTTGCACATTTGCAACTCATGATAAAAATATTTAAAATATATCAATCTTTTGGCGCTGTTTTTATAGATAAATAAAGTTACCCGAAACGAATCACCGAAAAACACATGTACCGAAACGTTTCGCTCCAGTAGCAAAAACGAAACGGTGTCCGGTACGGTATTTCAAAGTATGTCTCAACAGTCACATTGTTCAAAGACTTTCAAGATTCATGCCTTTGGTAGCCACTTTACATTACAGTATCAAATATGTACCATGCAGTGTTGCCCTTAAAGCGTGACCATTACGACAGCCATTACAGTTATTCAGAGCCATGTTTCTCACATAGTATTATTCTTGGTCTAAAGACATTCCTTTCGGCCAAACATACAAATAGAAGTTTAAGTTTCTGTCCATAACCCCGCAGGATACTTGGGTTCATGTCCAGCCCCCATCTAGTATGAATAGAAAAAAGTACCAAAGTCCTACTTGTTAAACGCACACAACACTTTGCCCGAGGACGAGGTGGTTAGCATTCACAGATGTGGAAAAACATTGATATCATCCTTCACATACCTTGGTTAAAATCCTTGCGCAATTAGTCGATACAAAAGTTTCCAAAAAATTTAAAAAAGTATCAGCTAAGCAAATCATAGAAGATTTTGTCAACAGAAGAGAATATGTAAATATGCTAGCAAAAGTACAAATCAAGCTCTTCTTGTACAAGAGCAGAGATAAAAGTGAGGCATTGGTTATACCTTCAGTCGTAGTTCTTCAGTAATTATTTCTAAATCCCTCACAGGATCCACAGTGTCGTCAACATGGATGATATCAGGGTCTTCAAATGCACCTGAAAATGAGTGAGTGGTTCCCTAACATTAGCATTCGGTAGATAAAAGATAGATCTGATGATTAGAGTCTATCAATTGAGTAATTTCAACAATTACACCATGTCAAAGGAGAATTCGCCAAGTAGTAGGTCTGAAACTAAGGCTGCACAGAAATTAATCACTAAAGGGAAGATAATAAGGAAATTCTAAATGCGCGAGCAACCCAATAGTGATCGAAACTTGAGAGTTGACCTACTAGTTAACAATCCCCAACCATTTGCATTGTTTGAAGGTTATGATCAGCAAAGATACATGACATTTTAACTTTAAAACAACACTGACTTCATATTTTTTCATTACACATAGGAAATCAACAAACTGTGTGAAGGAGGAGGAGATATTGCATGGGGAAAGAGGACGTACGCAAAACATGGAAAATGCCATCAACTGCACGAATGTGAGACAAGAAACTGTTTCCCAGGCCTTGTCCTTCGTGTGCACCACGAACAAGTCCAGCAATGTCATGGATTTCAAGGAAAGCTGATACCTGACAGAAAGAAGAGCTGGGGTAAGGTGTTGGTAATAGTATAGTAGTAAGAGAAACCAGGAAATGAAGTATATTATTATTGGTAGTTGTAATCAGATACTAGTTGAGTAATAATGAGAAATTAACAAAGAAGAAATAACAATGAGTGACAGAGAGAGAGACAGACCTCGCTCTTGGGCTTGAATAGTTGGCAAAGCCAGTCGAAGCGCTCATCGGGAATGTTCACACGGGCCTCATTGGGCTCAATGGTACAGAAAGGGAAGTTCTCAGCAGGAATGGAGAGCTTAGTAAGTGTGTTGAATAGAGTAGATTTACCAACATTGGGCAATCCAACCTGGAGAACAAACAAATCAATCAGGAACAAGTTAGGATTCATAATAGTCAGTCAATCATCATCAAAACAGAAAAGAAGAAAAGGCATAAGAAAACAGTAGTACAATAGTAGTATTGAGTGAATACATGATGATGATGATGTATGTTAATTGGATGCAAGTGAAATGTATGCTTGATACAAATTGCAGCAGTAGTATTGAAGAAGAAGTAGTAGGTAATAAAAATATGAAGGATTTGCAGATTACTACTGATCAGTGAGTGAGTGAGTGAGTTACAACAGCTGCACTGCATAATCAGTAGTTGCCCGTTGAACATACATAAATAGATACGTACATGATAGAGGAGGTTCATTCATTCAATTGAGTTGAAGAAGAAGAAAAGGGGGGGAGGGGGGGCTTACGATGCCAATCTTGAGATGAGAAGAGAATCGGCCGAGAATAGGCCTCTCGGCAGCTACTTCCTTCTTCGACGCCTTGGGAGGCATTTTCTACTTACTTCGATCTGGACCTGCTGAGCTGAGACACAGAGAGAGGGAGATAGGAGCTGAGAGTTGATAGGTTGTTCTTCTCGTTTGTTAGGGTTAACAAGTGAGTGAGTGAAACAACCAAATCAAATCAATCACAGGCAGCAGCAGCCTCTGCAGATGGATCGATCTCGATTGTTTTCAAAGTGAAAACCCTACTCCTGCTAACCCTCCTCTCAAGCTTGAGCAGCTTCGTCTCAACGCCTTCTTTCGTTTCATTGGGTCCGTTTTGGGTTGGGCTTCCCAATTATCTGCTTCGACAAAAATATATTCATTGGGCTTCCCATTGGCCCAATAAATATATCGGTTTTCGGTCCAAAAATATTCTTAGCTTGTGTGGGCATTCTCAAGACGAGATAGGTTTATTAGAGTCAAATTATGAAAGATCTAAACCTCTCCGTCCTGATTCTTGCCAGTCTCGATTTATGCTCCGTTTAGTTGGCAAAAAATGCACGTCAAATAAAAATATTATTATACGTGTCAAAATATTTTTGTGATTTCAATTTCTTTACAATCATCTTTTTGTTGTTTTTAGCTGATTATTTCATAAACATTTTACTTGTGCATTAGATTTGTTACAAATATTTACATGTACAGTAAATTAGCTGATTTTACGATTATGTGTAAATGAGTTTGAGGTTGCAGGTTGAAGCCACAAAAAAAGCCACAAAACATAGAGATTTTTTAATATTAAATTATAACGGTCAAGTGGTTGAGTTGGTGGGGAGTTGCCGCAGTTTTTGGTTGTCGAGCAGCATGAGATGTAGTAGCACCACTACTTTTGAGCTTTGAACTTGAACTTGCAATATGGCTTTCGATCTTTGAACTTGAAATATTATTATTTTCCAGCACAAACCATGCACCACTGTATATCGTTTCTTCTTTTATTTCTTCCCAATAGCCTCGTACTTACTGAATTATATCAAATTGAGCTCTCTGACAGCAAACCCGAATTTTAAAAATCCATGATTCCATTGATCACATGTTATGTTAACTGTGCACCAAAAAAAAAACAATTACCGGTACTGATTTCCTTAAGCTGGAAGGAAATAAATGTGACCAACCAGATGATAATTCAGAAATGTTGCTCTGTCAAGATATGTAGAAGAATTATTGAGAAAACACTCTGGATGGATCCATACAAAATCTAACCATCTTAATAAATAGTACATCCATGGAGACTTGTGACAAAACACAAATTCCACCACACACACAAAGCACCAGTTGAAGGAACTGTCAAAAACAAGCACCAGTAGTAGCATTATTCAAACACGGTAAGCTAATCCCCTTCAAGTTGCGGATCAATAATGGTGTATCCGTGTATAGTTTTCTTTGTCACTGGCTGTATTGCCCTTCAATGCATTGCCCTTCAGCAGGATTGATCTGATCGCTTGGCAAGCTTGGATTTGTAACAGCTATTGCACAGACAACTTCAAACAACACAACACCAACCGAGTACATTTTAGATTTTTCAGATTCAACTGTTGTCTGCTAAAGAACCCCGGGAGAAGGTACCCAGAGCTACCTTTAACAGCAGTACAAACATAAATATGTTCCAAAAGAAGACCAGTTTAACAACCCAAAATCATTTATTTTTGCTGTGAAAGTCTCATCCTATCAAGTATTTTGGTTGCTGCAAAATCAGCTATGTTAACTTATTTTCTCTCTATATAGAAGTAGTAAATAAATACCAGTTGATAAACCTAGGGATCTAGGATGACCACCTATGACACAGATACAATTTGAAATCTTCTAATCTGAAGAGTGACTGAGTGACGGACCATAATCAAAGCCGAGCGCAATAGTTCACTGAAAATCACAGCCTTCATGAAGGTGCTGAATTCAAGCTGGCAAATCCATTTCAAGGAGTACAAGAGAACAACTACCGATAATCCCTAAATTAATACAGCAAAAGATAATCCAACAAGCTTCCCTCATAAAAACATGTTCGGCCTGGAACAAACATCAATGCACAGGCAATGCTCGACACTCCTGATTTTCTTGTGGTCACTAATCACCACCAATGGCAAGAAGTACTAATTTTTGCAAGTGGGGAGAAAATAATTCAGCAATATTGGTTGTTAAGATGGAACTGAGAAACCACTCTGATCATTTAACAATAATAATATATTTTTGAACATCTAACTAGGTGGAATAGGTATGCCAAGCATCCATGTATGGTATAACTGGTTATTCAGAACCACAACAGATAAAAACATTCAAACACCAATGATTTAGCTAGCAATCAGTGGTTTAAATGGCCATGTGATCCATGATGTATGGTAAGTCCATATGAAATCACGCTTAATAAACCAAAAGAAAGATTCAACTAAGGTAGAAAGCTATCCTATCAGTTCCAGGATACTAAGATACTGTAGCAATTAATTATTTGAACCTACAAAGGATGGCATACATAAACGAGCTTCACTGTTTATGCTTAAAAACACCCAGGAAATGCAGTCTATCACTCTCTCTGGATGATTTGAGGAGCCATCAGCAATTTAAACTTCTCCAGTTGCTAGCACCAGACACACAACAAGAGGAAAACTGGAAGAACCTAACAAAGAAGGTGGATATAGATCATTGAATCAAATAGATATGAAGAGGGACAGTCGCTGAACTTTCAATTTCAAGAGGCACAGAGAAGGACAATGATCAAATATGAGTTTCAGTTTCTAATTTATGCGAACTTTTTCTCATAAAATAGGTAATGGAGTTGAAACCTTTAGAACTTTGCTGGTAATCTGAAAAATTTCAAACATAGAGAAGCCATAGAAAAAATTGCCATGATGTACGCTACTTCTACATGAAACCTTGAGCAATTAAAGTAACTAATATACAAAGGTAGAAAATTATCTAATCATTTCCAGGATGCTAAGATATCAGACTAGATTTAAGCACTTGCACATTAGCAATATTACACTGGGCATGTACCTTCCAATAACATACTGCCTTTCATCCATTTCGCAATATGTTGTTCTGTTTGAAAAATGCTGCTGCTCTTTATATTTTTTTATCAATTCTCTCCAGATAGACCATGTAGAAAACTTTTGTAACTGCTGTTGGGTGCATGTTGAAGAAATATGAGATCAGGGCACTGGCATAGACTCAAAGCTTCTGTAAGCCTGCAGTTCCTATCTGTCGGTACAATCACTGCATGGTGCCAAAGAGTTGGAAGGTCGTCTAGGTGTTATAGATTTCTACCTTAAATGCTTTGATACAACTTTTAAGAAGGCCAGTAAAAATGACATGAGTTTTACTTAAATTCAATCTGTAACCACAAGAATTTGCACCAGAAGAGAAGACTGCCATGGTGGGGAAAATATCAATCAATCCATAACATAAAAACTGTACGGATAACTAACGAAACTGTATTTCATGAATATAAGACCAAGCTATGAAGAAACAAAATTGATGGGGAAAAATTAAATCCATTTAAAATTCATACGCAAATCAAGTACATGAATAAAAGAATATTGAATACTGAGAAAGGTGGATCACCAACACAGAAATCCATAAAGCAAATCAATAGAAACCTAGGACGTGAGCGGGCATTTCCCTAGACCTATTTTCCTCTCTAACTGAGTAGTAACATCCTATGCATAAGTATGAGGATTCAAAGATTCTTGTAAAGAAAAAGAAAAAAAAAAAAAGACAGAAAAAGATATAAGCAAAGAATTTTGGCCTAAAACAACACCCATCATCCAGTACGTGCCTGCAAAGAGGATTTGTCGTCTTTCAGCTCTTGAGCTAAATTGGCCTCTTCGTGAACTGTTGTATCTTCATTCACATCCTTACCTCCGTTCTCCTCAAGGGTCCCCAAAACTTGATTCATATCGGCGTTCTCTTCATTTTCTTCAGCACTTGCTTGCAACCAAGCAACATGAAGTTGTAAGGCATACTCCAAATGCCACAAAACTTCTCCCATCGTCGGCCGGCACTTTCCTTCATCTGCAAGACATTTTTCAGCTATTTCCGCAAATTTCTCGAATGATTCTGGAGAATACTTCCCTTTGAGGTGTGGATCAATAATGGTATCGAGTTTTCTCTGTCTCTGCCACCGCATTGCCCATTCAGCAAGATTGACCTGATCTCTTGGCAAGCTTGGATTTATAACAGCTCTTGCACAGATAACTTCAAACAGCACAACACCAAATGAGTACACATCAGATTTCTCAGTCAACTGCTGTCTTCTAAAGTACTCCGGGTCGAGGTACCCAAAGCTTCCTTTAACAGCAGTACTAACATGAGTATGTTCCAAAGAAGGACCATTTTTCGACAGCCCAAAATCCGCCATTTTCGCCACAAAATTATCATCTATTAGTATATTGGTGGTTTTGACGTCTCTGTGGATGATCCCCCTTTCTGATCCTGTGTGAAGGTAATGTAGACCCCTAGCAGCACCAATGCATGCTTCTAGCCGCTGCTTCCAAGATAATGGTGGTAGATCACCCCCAAACAGATGACTTCGAAGTGTTCCATTCGACATATACTCATAAACCAGGATCATTTCATTATGTTCTTCACAAAACCCAATCATAGAGACTAGATGCCTATGTCTAAGTCTTGAAAGCATCTCAATCTCCGTTTCGAATTCGGTCAAACCCTGCTGAGACTGCGGGTTAGCTCGCTTAATAGCCATGAGTGTGCCAGCTTCAGACTCTCCTTTGTACACCTTGCCAAACCCCCCGACTCCAATCACCAAAGCATCATCAAAATTACTTGTGGCTGCCTTAATTTCTGTTAGGGTGAAACGCCTCTCAACTCTAGTTGTCCCCCAAAATCCATTTGGGTTCTGACTCTCAAGTGATCCCTTAGCCTTACCATTAGCATTCCATCCAGGATAATGGTTCTTCGAGTCACTTGATTTGTTTCTTTGACGTTTAGAGAAAAAGATGACTAACATGATCAACGCTGCAATAGTGGTAATAGATGCCAAACCTGCTCCGACGCCTGCCCAAAGGATTAGGCTCTTTGAAGATTTCTTGCCTCCAATTTGGCTATATCTCTGGACGTGAGCCAGGTTCCCGTTCTGACTCATTTTGAAAATCTCCAAGCCATTCAAGAAAGCATCAGTAATGAAAGCTCCTGTTGATGTGTCAGGACCCAGCTGGATCCAAAGAGTGCCACTATCTTGTGATACTTTGCCCGGAAAATCATGATGATAAGCTCTGTTCTTTCCTCCAGCTCGTACAAAAACATCGAAATTATCAGCTGCAGTGCGGTTGTTAACGTAAATTCTGAATATCCTTTGGTTTGCTTTATCAATATCAAGCTCACAGAAATGTAATCGGATCAAATATTCGAAACCAGGATCCACTTCAAACTTCCACGACATGTTGAATCTCTTCTCCAGTACTTGATTGTTGGACATAGTTCTTGCTGTTTCATAAACCAGGAGAGGAGCCACCGAGGTGTCATTCGCCGAAGCATAGGTAATGTTCGAGCTATTCTTGATTTCCAACCCAGCATTTGCTGTCAACATGTAGCTCGAGTCCAAACCCCATCTTCTCCAAAGTTCGTCCTGTCTAGGTTTAAGTTCCGGACCTCCAACATTGAGCCTGTACATAGTCTGTATTCCATCTTTCGCACTTACTTTGTTAGCCGAATCAACAAAGAGTGAATCAACCACAGGGACTAGTTCAATGGCATTCACAAACCCAAAGGAGTCTTTACTCGGAATGAACTCAATCAAGAAAACATTAGCATCAGCATTAAGGAAGTACTCTTTCATCACAACCGATGGTGTTGAGTTACCCCCCGAATTCTGCAAGTAGGAACTCTGGAGAGATATTTCGCCAGGGACATTGAACTTGGAAACCAATTTGAGACCATTCGCCTCGACGGAGAAGAAAGACTGGTTGGCATTGTAATCCTGGAAGGAGAGGGGATAAAAATGAAGGCGGAGATAGTAACTCCCTCCTGGGTTGAGCTTAAATGTGTAGTTCAGAGTGTCTGTAAATATCCTTGCAGTTTTGTAAAGTGGATCTCCATTGTAAATGGAATTAGAGGCAACAATTCCAGAACTGACAGTGAAATTGCTATTAGGGGACAAGTCTCCAACCCAAGTCCTGCCATCCAAGTTTAGACTAGCATCATCTGTCCCACAACTGATGAGGAAAGCATTGTTTGCCTCAGCCTCTCCAGTTGTAACAACAAACACAGAGAATACTAACAGCAGACTCAGAATCCCCATATGATGGACAGAGTGAGAATGTTCTTGTTCAATCCTCTTTATCAAGTGAAAAAGTACTAGATTTTTTTTTTTTTAATTTTTTTTTTATCTGGAATAGAACTAGGGTCACCCCAATCTTGAAAAACAAGAACAATGGTTCAGTTTGGGAAGTCAATTCATGGGTTTTCTTTCTTTCTTGGGAGGAGCTAATTGGAATAAACAGAAATGAGCAGTTGGAAGTACCTTTGTTGAATCACTTGGTAGTTGTTCCTATGAAGAGCTTAAGATTCATCCAGCAAGCAGTTGAGTTCTGTGGGGGGAATTTGTCGAACAGGTTATCTACAACCACAAACTTGCAGATCTCTATGACGAATGAGAAGAGGAAGAAAGCTGGAAACTAATGATGGTGAGGTGTAAAGATGTGAGTTGGACCGATTGGGAAGTGGCAAAGAAATGAAGGGTTTCTTCTGGTAGGAAATGGGGATGGATTTTTGTGGAAATCAAATCAAATCAAGAATGAATGAAAGAAGAGGCGTTTGAATTTGAAACAACAGAGTGGAAAAGAAAGGCGCATCTGTTGAGGAAAAAGATAAAAGAAGAAGTCCAGCTGTGGAGGGTCCAGTTGTTGAGAAAGGAGCACATGGTGTCTGGTGGATAGGAGGAAGAAGATGACCAAACAACAGGACACCATCATATCCTGCCTCCTTCCAAATCTTTCTACTTGTATTTTACTAACAAAAATCACTCTGCAGTTCAATAAACAAGACTTAACAAAATGATAATTAAAGTTAAAGCTAACAAATTTGTTTTTATGCTCCCATTGTTTTCTAATACCACTCTGTTTCTTCTCTTACACTCAATTTGACCTTTTTGACTCGTATTTAGGGTCATTTTTACTGGGTGATTTAGATAGCAAAATGATACGATGTTTGGGTAATTTTGGGTGGGTTTGGTATGACTTTTTGGACTTTTAAGTCGATTTTTAAGTTGTTGTGAAAAAAGTTCGTGACAAAAAAGTTGATGAAAAAGAATATGGGTTTGGTGAAAAAAATTATGCTGTTAAAAAGTTAGGATGCAATACTTTTGTTTGTTAGTGAAAATTATCATTTTATATTTTTTATATTTACTAATAAAATTATAGTAGGTCTAATTAGATGTCATAGTATGTGGTACAAAAAAAAGTAGAGGTAAATTGGTCATTTTATTTGTTTAGGAAGAAAAAAGTCCAAAAAAAGTTCATAAAATCCAACTTTTTTCAGAATTCAGTTTTACACTACAAGACAAAAGCCAAAATCCAAAAACTGACACAGAAAAAGTCATAGCAAACCTTCCAGAAAAGCTCAAAACAGATTAAAAGTCCAAAATAGATTAAAAGCTGGAAATAAGTCATACCAAACTCACCCTTTATCACCGTGTATAGAGCAACTTTTATAGTACAACACCATAGAAAAGTATTAAAAAAAATTACATCATTTTGTTATCGAAATCACCGGATCAAAGTGACCCAATGAATACTGGAAAAAGTCAAATGAGATGAAAGAAAAGAAACATAGTGGTATGTAAATTGCATGTAGCTCCCACTTGTTCCTGTTCCCGTCCGCCCTTGACTCGAAGCATCTCTACCAACAAAAAATGTTCATTTGACTAAATTTGCTCACTCCCTAAATTTTACCTCAACGTCTTTGAGTTGTTGCTCCAGCAGCTGGCATATGTATAAATCACTGTCTTTATTTTAATGCTTTTTGTTTTCATATTCTTTAATCATGAATAGTTTTGTTCAATTTTATTCCAAATTTAAGCATGGCGATGAATACTTGTTCTACATCTTACACCAGTAATTGGTGTTGATTCTTAAACAAAACTGACATATCTGTTGAAAATGCTCTTATCGAGTTCATTGTATTACTCCGAGCTTACCGCTCATTGTCTCCTTGACCTTGACTCCTCCATCTCCTCTTCCGTACCAGTAGGTACAAGTACTAGAAGTAGTAGAAACTGGAGTAGAAGTATTACTCACTCCAACATCAACAAGAGCATGCATTTAAAGTTTGAGAGAAACCACCCATGGCCCTCGTATTAGCATAAACAACTAGTTGATGCCTGTCCCGCAAATTGCTTCTACTATTAGTATAAACAATTATCCTATCCAGATGCATGTACCACGATTCAGACGAAATGGTCATGTTGGTAAAAACATTTGCTAGACAAATCATACGTAGTAGCTTAGGGTCTTCATTTGTTTATTTATGTTTTACTCAAATGTGAGGTGATAATCTGAATTAGTGCTAATATTGTGGTTGACGGTGAGAGGTAGGGAGGATTTGAGAGGGAGATGTTTTTGGTGCTATCGGTGGCTATGAGGTTCAATCTGATTTGGGTTTTCTTAGGGCTAGTTTGGGAGAGCTGATGTGAAATTTAGATAAAATGATGTTTGGTAAATATGTAAAAGCTGCTATGAAATATTGATATTGTAATTTTGTGTTTGGTAAAATCAACTGTGAGCTTGCTGTGAGAGAGTAAAATGACAAAAATATAGGACACGTGTCATTTACGTAAAGATAACTATTGATATTTTATAGTTTTCTAGGGTTAAAATCGGTTGCAGATAAATTAATCAAAAGCGCTTTCTCGTAAAGCATCTCGCCCCTTGCTTCCTGAAAACTGTTGTGGGACAGCAGAAACTGTCGAAGAAGTAGAAATTTTGTTTTTAACAAACACACTAAAACTGCTTCTGCTGTCAGAAAGCAGTTGTGGTGGCAGCAGAAGCATTCCTAAACTAGCCTTTACTGTGTGATTGGTTAGATTTCTTTCATGTCGGTTCACCAAAATGTTTATATGAAAATGGAGAGGGTGTGAAGTAGACTATCAGATAGTGTGCATATGATAGCAAATCAGAGCTAACAACCTTATAGCAAGAACTCCGATTAACCGCGCACTAGTTACAAAAGTGGAAGACGTTTCGGAGTATATAATTCAGATTTTGAACAACTTTGGTAGATGCAACTTTGATCTTACGACACGTGGAGATAATAAAGTCACACACTAGTAAAACGATTTATGAGGATAAAGTTTGGCTAGGAACTCCCCCAGATGGGTTTATTTCTCCTCTCCTATGATGTGATTTCCAGTTCTCCACCTCCTTGAGTTTTTATCTGGTCTATGTTTCTAAAAAAACTCAGATTAATCGGAGAGAAGGGAGAAATAAAGGAACTGGGTGAAAATAAAGTGATGTATTGTTGAAGGAAAGAGACAGCTTGTTGGCAGCAATTTGACTGTCAGTACAAAGCAATTCGTGTGGAAGGAACAATGAATTATTAGAGTGCGCACAGGGAATAAACTTTGTATGTAATGGCATAATTGACTATCCTATTTATACTAGGCTGGCTAGGGCGAAAAATGGGAGACACGCTGGCGTACGGCGGCTCACGGCCCATTTATGATGGCGGTTTTCGTGGATCCTTGAAGGATTATCACAGATGACGTCAAACCTAATTAAAGTGGACAGATGGACAAGTCGGCTTCGTGAGTACAATACTGGTGACACATAAGACAACAACCACATGCGGCTGACCTTATTCCAGCCTCCAAGCCACCAGAACCCATTGGCTCCCGTGCGGATGATAGGCGCGAGGGACCCTGCTTCATGGTCCCCCTAAGGTGTGACAAGGCATGTGTAACGCCCCCGATTTCCAGAGGAGCCGGAAAGCGGTTGGTGCCCTCCGTACAGGGGATTTTACCATTTCGTACAAGGAGTGGTAGAACTGAACAAGTGAAAAGAAACATCCAACTACTGATTTCAATTACACGATAACATTGTTCATGGCTGAGTCCAAACGAGACAACAAGCCTAGCAAAAAAATATTTTACAACAAAAGAGCTCTCCGGTTAATTAGTAAGCTCTACCGTTTGCATGAGAGAACAGATTTGTGATCCCAGCGCGTTACCCCAAGCAACCAATCATATACCTGCGGGGAGTTTAAAAGAAACGCAAGGACGCAGTGTTCGAGTATCAGTAAAAATTGAATGAATGTACACCTTAGCATGTAATACAGAATGACTAAGAAAGGTTACGGGATTAACATTTGAAATAGTTAAAGTAACAGAGTATAAGTATAAACATTATAATAATGACTCAAACTGTTTTCAGAAATATAAGTACGACTAGAAGTGATTATTGCGAGTAGCCGATTTGTTTACCGAGATATTTGTAAGTTCCCAAACGTGGAATGAAACAACTCGTATTAGTAAGTCGCAGTATCCAGGGGAGACCAGGGTGAATAGTAACAGATGATACTGGCTTATAGGGGGTTCTGATAACCCGGCCTCTCTACCAAGCGTTGTGGATCGGGATTTCCGATTCCGCTAGTCATCATACAAGCCAACTACTAGACCTTAAGTGTCGACACCCTCTTAAGATTGTAAGTCAGAAAAGTAGTACTAGAATGCTGGAACTCAGCCTACGGCGAAAGGATTCGGGGCGCACGGAGTCCCATGTCTTTAGGGGTCTGGCCCAGGGAATCATCACCCGATTGTAACGTAACGTAAAGTAAAGTAACACGATGTAGGCGTACATCACTGTCGTAGACCCAAGTGGTTCCGTTGACGCGATTCTCTCATATTTGAAGTCAAACCATATTCTCCCCTCAAAGTTTTGATGTATCCACCCATTTGGAGCGGTCGAGGATCGATTCCAACTATGGATTTGAGAAAATCACCCCCTTCCCCCGTGAAAACCTTGCTACTTGTCTCCAAAATAGAACCCATCCTTTTCGCCTGGGCGTTGAACTCTACCGGTAGTGCAAAGGACCCGATCAGACATGGCCCAGGTGTTGTATAGCATCTAAGCAGTACTCATCACCGAACACTTCAACTGCCTCTTTGATTGTTGTTAGCGTCGGGAAACGTCGACATGCTGCTATGGAGTCCGCCATCACCTAGGGTTCACCGTAATTCTTCCCTGAAAGTTTCGGAGCCCTCAAAACCCTTAAGTATATGTCTCTAATAAATTTGAAATTAACACGTTGTATTTCTTTATACACATAATATCATAATACAAATGGATGATATCCCTTCAAATTAGCACTTCGTTTATTTTTTGACACTACAATCAACTTTTTATTCTAAAGAAATCTCATTCGTTGGAAGCATTTGCATGAGGTCCGGGGTTCGAACCGGCTCACGAAACAGAACATTTTCTAAGTAAAAGAAAGCTCCCCTTTTACCATGGGGGAGGATTGACAAACATGGGGATAGTTGTAGCACTTGCTTAATCGTGCGAGGTACTTCCTCTGTTTCCTCTGTTTCTTTCTAGTCGATTTTTTTTATCCGTAATCCTGTTACTTTGACCCGATGATTTGGATAGCAATACGATGCAATTTTCTGGTAAATTTTTCATAGTCTTGTAGAGCAAAATTTACTCTACAACACCATGAAAAAATTACAAACTTCTTGTGTGGTATTGCTAATCAAATCACCGGGTCAAAATGATCCGGTGAATAGTGTCAAAAGTCAAATGACGAAGAAACAGAAGAAACAGAGGAAGTAGTAGAGAGGGTTTGGTCATAGTAGTAGTGGTTGCCTGGCACTCCCTTTGCTACAATCAAGTCGTCGTCGTCTGTCATCGTCCCCCAATCAAATCAAAGCTCTATCATCTCATTTCCTTCTGAAACATTGACCCTTCCTTGACCCCAACCACCAATTTCGCACACCCAAATTTTCTCTTCCTTTCCTTCCCCCACACAACAACAGCAGCCTAGTTTTTAATTCACTCAAAATTGAACTCCAACCCTTTTACCCCCTCTGGAGATTCTTGAATCTTGATGTGGTGATGGAGAATAATTGTACGAATGGTGGAGGACACACTTGGGATTTCGAAAACGCCTTTCTTGTTGGCTCTGACCAAGACCAAGGAGGAGTGATTCTTGGCGTGGACGGTGGTGCCACTTCCACCATCTGCGTCTGCATACCCCAAAACCTCCTCCTCTCCTCCTCCGATGATGATCCACCTCCCGTCCTCGCTCGTGCCGTTGCCGGCTGCTCCAACCACAACAGCGTCGGAGGTATTATTCCCATCCCCATCCCCATCCATCAAAGTTCCAATTTTTATGCCCATTTCCACTCATCTCATCCAATTGCAGAATTGGGTCAAAGTTTCATGTTTTAGACCCCGAATATGAACTGAACCCCAGATATTAAGTTTTCATACATACATGAATGAATGTCACTTATCTGACTCCCACAAAAAAAAAATGGGGGTCTCATCACTTCTTTCTAATTCCTGGCTTCCATGTTGGTGATCACTTGCATTTTCTTTCTTTCTTGGTCTCATCCAAGTTCTTGTCATAGTACTTTGATCACTGCTTATCCATCTCCAAGCACAAGTATTCAATTTGCCTGTACCAGTTTCTACTTTCCTTATCACTGATTGATTGTCCATGTTTTCAATGTAACATTATCACATATCTTACCGTCTTTCCCTAATTTCTCTGATGATTTCTTCGCTGGAAATTTGACTGCTCATTGCTTTTTTTTTTCTTACTTAAATTGTCAGATACTATTGTAACAGTTTTTCTATGTTCAAACTATTATGGATATACAAAGCAAATGCTGTAATATAACTTTTACTGATCCTCTTCGTTATGTTCACAGAAGATGCAGCCAGGGATACACTAGAACAGGTCATGGCAGAAGCCCTACAAAAGTCGGGCTCAAAGCGATCTTCTGTCCGAGCTGTCTGTTTGGGGGTTTCTGGTGTTAACCACCCTAAAGATCAAGACAGAATTATAAACTGGCTCAGGTTTGTTACCTATAGAACCCATCATCCTTGTTACTCTTTGATATCGTAGTCAAGTATGATCCTGCAACTGAGATGGAAGTTCCCATAACTTCAGGTGTCCATTCCATAGTTATCTAAACTCTGAACTTTCTATTACTCAGTGTGTCTGAGTTTCTGAAAAATATCCCAAATTTTCTTGTAGATGATAAAAGAGAATTGCCTATTATCGTCATCTTTCTGGAAAATATCCCAATATTTGGCTCATCACCTAATTGTCATCTTTCTGGAGCCTCGGTTTTGTCCAGATGCATGCAAGCCGGTCATATACCCATGATGAATAATAGGTGTTTTGAATGGTTGTGGCTTAGAGATAGATGGTGTTACTAAATTTTATTGGATATTGAAATTTTAGGTTCAATACTTCCAGTTCGGACCAATAGGCTTGCTTTTGATGAATTATATTATATAGAAAAAACAGTTCATCAATCAAAGTGAATGACCTTTTCAGGGGCATTTTCCCAAAGCATGTAAAGCTACATGTCCATAATGATGCTGTAGCAGCCTTGGCCAGCGGGACTTTTGGAAAACTTCACGGTTGCGTGCTTATTGCTGGAACTGGTAGCATTTCTTATGGTTTCACTGAAGATGGACGCGAGGCTCGTGCCTCCGGTGCTGGACCTGTCTTAGGTGATTGGGGCAGGTAATGGGAAGCATGGTTCCTCGCAGTGCTGTCTCTGTTGCATTCCTGCTTTCCATAGTTTATCAGTGTTTCCCTTAATGTAGCAAATGTTCATGGTCGTAAGTGATCTGGCATGTAGAACACCGAAGCGATACATTGTGTTAAATCCGAAGATTATTGGATTTTCATTTTCAACTTTCGTGCAGTGGTTATGGAATTTCTGCACAAGCTTTAACTGCAGTGATAAGGGCTCATGATGGTCGTGGCCCGACAACAATGCTTACAGAAAGTATCCTCCAATTACTTGGTCTTTCCTCTCCAGATGAACTTATTGGGTATCAATCTCTGCGCTCTCTGGAGTACCTATATTATCTATAGAATGTCTTTGCATGTAGTTAAGCTTTTGGCGTCTTACAAATTTGAGGATAAGGAGAAAAGTCAAATAAGAATTCAGAAGAAATAGATCGGTGGGTCTTTGTCATGGTGGCGTTCAAACAAGGTGATACTGGCACCTATTTGCTAGTCATAGGAGCATAGAGATGTCTCGTTTTAAAGATTTTTGAGGCAGGATGCCATTTCAACCATTTTAACTCTCTCTCTCTCTCACACACACACACACATCACAACTATTTACACTCTTTACTTGCGCCTGATCCCGCTTCATTTTAGGCAATATGGCACTGTAATGTTCTAAAAGCTTTTCTAATATGATATTTTCATTTTAGACTATGTTGTCGAACGTTTGGAGATTGAGAACATGAATGATTGGGATGTAATGTGTTGTATAATGATATTTGTTGCTACAAGCGGTCTCACCATGTTGGTTCTCTATGGAATTCAGGTGGACCTATGCTGATCCATCTTGGGCACGCATTGCAGCACTTGTTCCACAAGTGGTGTCCTGTGCGGAGGCTGGTGATCAAATTGCTAATAAGATATTAGAAGACGCAGTTGAAGAATTAGCTTCAAGTGTAAAGGCAGTTGTTGAGAGGCTTTGCTTGGGTGGACCTGGTACAACCTTTTCTATAACTCACTATATCTTGTTTGTTTTGTTGCACACAACTAAATTAAACATTCCCTTGTGTGGGAAATGATGCAGTCTATTTGATTCCTTTTTTCTAAACCATTCTTCTCCCCATATTCTATGTCCTGCACCCTTAAGATCTCCATCTTTTTGGTAAGTTGGACCCAAGAGTATTGAAAATAGGCTCTCGTAGGTGTTGTTGGCAGTTTCGTTTGCCTGCCAAGTTTTATTCTAGTAACTACTAGTGCTTATACTTCGGATTTTTGCGGTTGCCACAGGCAAAGGTTAAAACAACTATCTCCAATTACACTTACAAGCCCTATGTATAGCATCCTCATAATCCCCTCAAACTAAATTAGAGCCTGATACCTCTATACTCGGCGTCTATGAATATCAGGCGTATATGGATATCCTCTTGATGGGTCTTGCTTAGTGTGTTAGTAACTAATACAAATCGGTACGGGTCATTCATGCCTCTTCCTGTGGACTATTCTTCTGGAAATATTCTAGGGTAAATGACATAAAACACCCCTGTGATTTGACTTATTACCGGATTACTACCCCATGGTATGGGCAATACCAGAAAACACCCCTCCGTTAGCCCAACTTGTTGACCAAAGCACCCTTCTGTGATGTTCTGTTAGAGAAACACATGGAGACCATGTCTTACATTCATTCTCAGACAATGTTGTTAGATTTATTATATTATTCTTAGCATATATAGTTTCTTAGTATAGGTATATGCTTCTGATTTGTTTCCTAGTTTAGATGGTTAGCTTGTTATCCCAGTTTAGTTTGCCTATTTATAGGCTCAATGTAATCATTTATGGAACTCTCAATAATATTATTCCTCTCATAATCTATCAAATTTTGCCCCTCAATGTTATGAAATGACTTAAATATCCGACTTTGAGCAAATAAGCAAACCATCTCTCTATCTTCTTCCTCTTTGCACCATAGCAACAACCACCCGATCTGCCACTACACCTTCTGCCTACAGCACCAACCACCACTACCAACACACTAAAATCCAAAATGCCCGATTTCAAAAATTACGATAACCACCAACACCACAACTGCAGCCACCATCAACCCAATTGACCATTACCAAAACCAGCAATTGACCATTACCATTGCCACAACCATCACTGTCAACCCAACTATACCGAGCCACTTTATGGGATAAATTCCATCGCTTCCTCAAATTGAAGGAAATTGCATTTTGTCTCACCACTCATGAGAACCAGCCATCACCATATCTCTGAATCAAGCCAAAACCCTTAATCATATGAGAATCTCACCTAGATCATTGCAGAAAACCAGTGAGTAGGATGAACAAATTTGTCAGTAATTATTACAATCTGATTCTTTTATCTTTAATTTGAAATTTTGTTCAATTTTCATATCCAGGGAATAGTTCCTGTATCAACAAAATCCAATCCACAACGAATCCCTTCCCCCTGACACCGAAATCGAAGAACAAAATGAAGAACCCTGGACAGGGGTTTGAGTAAAACGTAACGAGGAAGCCAACAACCCCATTTTTTTTTTTGGTCAAAACAACAACCCCAAATTGAAACCCAAAGCAAAATAAAAACTACACAGAAAGAGAGAGAAAGCTAAATCGTAACACCGATTTCTCAAAGCCACAATGTAGATCCGAATCCCCGAAATCATAATCAAGCAACCCCTAAATCTGAACCTAAATCGAATTTGAGGCTTATAAATTGAATCACTCGAACAACATAGAGAGAGATCTAAAGCATTCGCAACAAATTGGAAGCGCCTAAATAGAAGCCCTCATTCCTCTTCATCTTCTCTAAATCAGGTCGTCCGCGGTGGCGGTGGCGGTGGCGGTTTGGTTGCGGTAATGGCGGTGGCTGGGTAGCGTGATTTGTTTCAGTGGTTGTGATAGTGGAAGCAAAAGGGGGAACCTGAGGTAGTGGAAGCAAGGGGGAGAGAGTAATTTTTTCATTCTTCTTTTTTTCTAACTAATTAATGGTTGTTAAGCTTGTTAAACAAAGGGGTGAAATTGACTTTTTCATCATCCGTTACTCTTTGTTAGAAGGGTGTTTCGTGTTATTGTCCATACCTTGGGGGTAGCCAAACTAGAAGGGTGTTTCCTGTCTTTACCCAATATTCTATCTCATCTCCCTCTAACTCAATAAACGTTGATTAATTGGCTGTTTTTCTTTTCTCCAATGTAGTTCTCCTCGTGTATATCCCAATTTGATTTTAAAACCAGTTTCCTTCCATAAAACTCGACGCCAATGGACTCTGCAGGCTTTATAGTACGACTAATATACTTCTGACAATCATCGCAATAGGAAGCATCACCATCTCTTGAATAGTAAAAGTTGTTTGTTCCTCCATTCTAGATACACTATTTTTGTTTAAGAGTCTTGAGTCTTGACACTCCTCAGCTAACTCTCTAAATTCGCTGAAACCAAATTCCTAATTAGTTCTCACTAGTTACCTTAAGTTATGCAAGACAAAGGGGCAGACAAATTGGAGTACTTTTTTTATTGGTGGGAGCAGAACACTCTAAAGTGATTAGGTAGCAAATAATTTCTTTATTGGAAGTGGTGGGATTATGCTGCATTATTTACCAGCATTAATACTTTTAAATATGTACTACAATAGCTTAAGCAAGCAGGACCTGTCCATTTTATGCAAGCTATATCGTGACATATTTGTAGAAATAACGATTTTATGGTTGCAGATGGAAATGGCACTTTCCCAGTTGTGATGGTTGGCGGTGTACTTGAAGCTAACAATAAGATGTGGGACATAGGAAATGAAGTTATCAAACTTATCCAGAAGACCTTCTCCGGCGCTTGTCCAATTAGACCAAAAGTTAGTTTTCATTTCATTATTACTCATCGTTTTTCCTAATAGCGGTATGGTAACCTTCCTTTTGATGTCTTGTCATCGCTTTCGCCATTTTAGTTCAGTACTGCAAGTTCTATCTGTAACAATGATTGTTGTAGTTTTGAGTCTGAGTTCTGGTATCTTCCCGAATCTAAGATGAAGATAGGAAAACTCCAATGCCATTTTATGGGTTTGAGCAACAATGCATGTACCCTGTTGTTTTCGTGTTATCACTTTTTACTATGTCCAGATTTTTTTTGTTTTTTTTGGGTGCCTCAAGCGTTGCTGCTGGCTTTTCAGGTGGAGCCTGCTATTGGAGCAGCTTTGCTTGCTTGGAGGCTTTTGATGAAAGAAAAGGAAGGACCACCCTGCTACAGATGACAGTTTTGGGGCGCTCAAATTGTACATTCCATCATCATACAAGAAAAATACTAGTATTATACAATTGATGATATTCTGCAAGAGTAACGATTGCGCAGAGAAGCTCGTGACAATCACTCAAGAAGCTGGCATATAAGAATTAGTGTGCTTAGGACGAGAGATATTATGGTTTCCCTGTAAAGTTTGTGTACTGGTATGTCATGGTGGATTATCTAACAAATGCATGATCCAAAGCACAATTTAGATTTAGTTCAGTCTCTCCACAAACAAGAGATTTTTGTGCGATTTGATTGCTGTCACCGCGATTAGTGGCTGCATCTTCTATTACAAGGTCATTCTCGAGCAGATCATAGTCGTGAAAAAGGGTTTTTGGTATGCTTACGAATATTATGAAGCAATCAGAAACAGAAGATGAACTCAAGCATTTGGGCCTACCAAAGAGCTCATTGCTATTTCAAAGTGTATTTCACTGCCATGGAAGAAATTCTACATTCTTATCCCCCTGTATGTAAAAATGGAACCATTTCCTATTGCCAAAAAAACTGAAAAGTAAATACTGACATGCAAGAAAGCTGTACTAGAAGGCCAAAGGGTGATCATTCTCTATATAGCTGAAGGTCCTTTAGCTAAAACCAAAAAAGCAACTTGTCATGCGCTACAGAAAATGAGCTTGTACAACTGCAGCCATCAAACGTTTCAGCTTTCACCAAACGTCTTCTAAGCAGAAGATCATGCGTAGAAATGCAAAACTAGGCTCTCCAAACTTCACGTGCTAGTTGCCTTGCATCTGCAGGGTTTGGGAATTTAACGAAATTAGAACAAATGTGAGGATATCCCATACATAAGTAGAGCATGAAGATATATTTCATGCACCGTCTTACTACAATTGAGTTAGCAACTTAGCGATGTCCTCCCTAACTTAAAAAGAACACGGTTACTCCTCGACTTTAAAGCACAAGTATTTGTAGGATTGCCCACCTACCTTCTTGGAAAATTCATCAAGCCGACTTGGTAGAAACTCCCTTCAGTTCTTTTCTAACTAGCTTCAGGATCTCAATAATCTGTAACAAGCACAGGGTTTGATACGTGAGACGGACCTTCCTCTTCTAGGAATAATAACTGGCTATGAAACAGGAGAATATACAGAATTGCATAAAAAGGCAGAACCGTAGATGCAATGGTCAAATTAGAAACACTCTGGGTCAAAAATTCAAAATGTAGGCTTCTGGGTATTTAGTATCCAGGAGAAACATGCTTTTATTGTTAAGTGACATGAAAGCCAAATTATGTAAGCAGAACTAAAAGCAAACAGTGAAATGCATAAAGCTAATGAATCTGCTAATGTTTTAAGCCAATAGTAGAAGTTTTCAAGTAGCCCGCAATAGGGCAGGTATACTACATATCAAGGCATGCAACTGCTAGAGCATATGAAGTAGAAAATAAGAACAAAATAAACTACCAGATAAAGTTTAGGGCCTAAAGATGCAACGTGCCGCCAATCTCAACTACCAGATAAATTGGAGACTGAACCAATCAATTTATTCGACACACTTGTGCGCAAAGACAGATTCCACTAACTTCTACTCACATTTCAAAATTAGGTTCTAAACCTATAAAAAGGGGTACCACGTATAGAAGGAAGAAATTAATCAATAAGATACAAACAGCTGCACCCTAGTGGCTGCCGAGCACAAAAGTGCCAGTGCCAGTGGCGAGCATCTGGGGCTTGTTTGTGTAAATGCTTAGCCTAGGCTTGGACTATTACTGGGCCCTCTTTTGTCCAAGCTGTTGTTTGTTAGGAAAAGTGACTAATTCATCACAATCCTAGACCCACACACAAGACCCCATACACGGTACTATCAAATACCTCACCCCCAGGTATTAAGAAGCCTTAGGTCTGGAATGACTATTTTGACCCAATCCCCTACTTTCTCTCCATCTCCATGCCACAGTTGCACTACAAACTGTTTGTGGGTTTCTCTCTCCTTCTCTATGCTGCATTGGCTGTGGCCTCCTCCTTTCGATACCTTAGTTTTCTTTCCTTTTTTCTTCCTCCTAAATCATCACCCTGGCGAACTATTGGGTAAAATAATTAAGTTCGGTGCAGACTTTGCTGGCTATGTATGAACATTTAATGTGATTTCATGAGAAATTGAGTTGTAGCTTTAATTTTCTGGGGAGGTTCAGGTGCATGTTCGGCGGTTACATGCAATTTCCGGTCCCTATAGTTGTTCATCCGTAAGTCGATACAAGTTTAATTGGTGGATTTGTGAATGTTCGGGTATTGGTTGTGGAACATAGGAGGAAAAGGAGAAAAAAGATTTCAAGAGGGGTAATATTGTCATATTAAAGTTAACACTTAACTAGTCCTATCATCTATCAAACACAATCTTTGTGGTCATCCAGTACTAACAATCCCATCATTAATAGTCCCAGCATTATCAATCCACTCATTTAAGCCAAAAAACAAACGAGACCCTGGGGTCTAAGCTACACACCCCTTCCCTATGTATGTATATCTACTACTTTATAACCACCTAATGTCTCATGAAATTCTATCACTTCCGACAAAGAGTTAAAAAAGAAGAAAAAAGAAGAAGCATGGATTGAACATCTTAAATCGCCCAGGTTCATAAATTTCAAGGAACTGCTTCCCAAGTGTTATGCTTATCTATAATTTTGGAAGTACTGGAATCCTGCAGTGGGAACTAGGAATGCATCCAATGCAGGAAAACTAAAATATATAACGAGACCATGGATTACTTTGTGATGCCACATTTTATTTCTCTTTCCATTGGCATTATAGAAAAAAGGAGCATAAATAAGTGAAAAGTTTGCAAAAGAACACATAATTTTCATATTTAACAAGAAAGAAAGAGACGTACCCCAGGATAGTGCTGCAAAATTGGAGAATAATGATCAAGAGCAATGTATATTTTCTCGAGAAGGCCTAAAAGAGTATCTACTTCATCTCCCAAAAGATCAACCTGAATGAAATAGATATCCAGTAAAAGATTTAGAATATATCTTATGACAAATGGAATGCATAGCTCAAACAGCATATAAGTAAAAGATGCACGGATTTCTCCAAAGGCATAATCATCCTCACCTTTCATCAGTTGTTGGGTGATTCTATTAACGTGAAATCCAGAAAAATTTAATTTTCACAAAATGTAGTTAACAAATATGCAGAATGTGAATTCATTGGTTCCTTTAGTTCTGCTTTTATGAACCATACTTCGGTAAAACGCATCTAAGTAGAGGGACGAGCTAGGACATCTTATTTTGCTGATGATAAGAAGTCACATTGAGCAGAAACCAAAAATTAGAGTTCATTCCTCCCATTTCTAAACTCTACCAATACCACCTACTCAGGTAACTTTCTGTTTGAACACATAATAAGAGATAAAGATTACATTACGTAAGCTTTAAAAATTCAAATCAAGTCGCAAAACAGCCAAACCCCTTCCTCTTCTGATTCACCAAATCACCACAACAGCAAAACGTTATACTAGATAAATTTATTTATCGCAAATTAGAACAGTCTCTGGAATGGCTACTTTAATTGATGTCGAGAGAACCACAGAAGCCAGAAAAGTAAGGAAATAGAATTCAAGGCTTACAAACACAAAAAAGAGGAAGACAGCAGCGAATTTTATCTCATCTGAGAAGAATTTTCTACTTCATCAGATATCAGCTAGTTTTTATCGGTAACTACGATTGAGCCCCAAGTAATATGTCCTTGAAAAGTAACAAGCCAATCATTACTTCCCATGCGGACGAAAATTTAGATGTCCTGAGAACTAAATAGAAACAGAAAGACTTGTAATAGTTCAGAAACATATACTGGTCTTTCTGTCAACATATTTCGCCCAAAGAGGTCAATGTCCCCATTACAAAAAGCCAACATTGGAAAAAAACCGAAAATAAAATTTGAGCTTTTTGGCCGAGGTACTGTTGAAAGTATACTATTTCTTATGATGCATCAGCAACGCCGAAAACAGCAACCATTGATAAAGAGCTGAAAATGAAATTTGAACCATTTGGTTGAGGTATTGCCGAAAACTTACAATTTCATATTCTGCATTAACGAAATACAACAGATAATAACATCTACTTTGCTTGGTCACATACATGGTAGGCATACAGTAAATTTTTCATAATGCCAAAGCATGGCAAGTATTTGTTCTTAGTACTTGCTCCTCCATATGCTTAAAACACAAATATTACCTCAGCTTCAGCTATTTGAAGATCAGCGCATTTCCTTTCAAACTTTTGTTTGTACAGCACGTTTGTCCTCTTAAGTACATTACTTTTGTGGATGAGGCAGCTTAATAGCGACGTTGATTCTTTCAACCTGGAACAAATAATCAAACAATCATAAGTTTCACTATTGAGGAATCTCCAGCAAGGATCTATTAACATACTTAACAATAGGTTCCTTGACTGAAAATAAACTAACTAGCTTCTGAGTATGTTCCATGTTTTATGTAGAATCAAATCAGAGCAGACAGTAAGAACTAATGATATGGGCACCTATTGTAGCTAGAACCTAGAACAATTGGTTTTCAGAATGTCCACATGCAAACTAGCCTCAAGCTACAACCGTGCAAGGCAAAGTATTTCCACTAAGTGAGACATCGATGTGCAGGAAGTCAGAAAAAGAACAAGCTACAAAAGCACTTAAAACTACCTGATATTATTTTTCTCAATACCCTCAGATACTCTATCTTCAAAGTGAGAAAGTGCTTTTGAAAGTCCAAGGGCACAAGGAATCATTGCTTGCATCAGCTTCCCCTGTTCAGTTTGTTTATCTTCCAGCGCCACTATATTTTCTGCCTGCTCCTGGTTAACAGCGGTAAACATATTCAAGCGTTGTCTGGTATCTCTGAGCTCCTCCGTCGTCAATTCAAGGTTTTGATTCAACTTATTCAGCTCAACTTTATCTGCCTCAATTCGCTCGAGAGCATCTGCTAGTTTGCTCTGTGTTGAGTCTAATTCCCTGCTTTTGTCACTTAGCAATGTTTGCAAGCAGCTTGCCATGTCTTCAAATTCCTCCCTTTCTTCCATCAACGAAACTAGTTGGCTTTGTGCTGAATCTAATTCCATGCTTTTGTCACTTAGCAATGTTTGCAAGCGGCTTGCAATGGCTTCATATTTATCCCTTTCTTCCATTAATGCAACTAAGCGTTCATGTGCTGAATTATCCCTTTCCTCAAGCGATGCTGCTAATATTTGGAACTCTTCCTTATATCTCTCCCTTTCAACATATGCAGAGACTAGTTCATCCTCTTTCTCCAGTACCTTTAGTTCAAGGGAAGCTCGTAGTTGGTTTTCAATTCTGTACGCAGAATTGAAGTCATCTATTTGTGACTGCATTTCCTTGATAGCTTCCTTCAAAATCACTTCACTCAGTCCTTGCATTAACAAGGACTCAATTTCTGCATCCTCTATTTCATACTTGCTTTTAGCTTCTTTCTGAGCAGCTTCTCGATATAAAACTTCGCAAATCTCTTGCATAAAAGAATATTGCACCGCTAACTCTTCATACTTACACATGACTCCGGGGGTGAATTCCCTAAGAACACATTTATAGACCTCCTCGGAGACTGAAGCTTTTATCTCTGCATCTTCGACAAGAGATTGAAGAGTATCAATCAATTGTTGCCCGTGTACCTCAGTTGTATTAGAAACTTTTGATGTTAGGAACTTCACTTCTTTTTTCTTATCCAAAAGTGAATCTCTAAGTTGGCGGTTTTCAGAAAGGAGGCTGTCAAGCCTTTCTTGTAAACTTCCAAGAGTCTCGTTATTGTTACTCAACGCGATAAGTTTCTCATTTTCCACTAGTATGTCATCCAATTTCAAAATGACCTGTGGGATCTTTTTCCTCAATGCATCCAAGTCTTTGTCCTTCCTTAGTGGCAAGGAATTTGACCCCTTTTCTCTTAAGAAATCCCTTTTCAGGGCAAAAAACTCTTCCGTCATCTCCTGCACCTTAGACTCATGGTTCCTCTTCATCATAGTCATCATGGTTCTAAAATGATTCACCAATTCCTCCCTTGACATATGCTTCAACTGGTTAGCATCCCATTTTTCTGTCATGCCATTTGAGTGACCCTCACTAATACCATTTCCCTCCAAAACTGAAGCTGACAGTGAAATTTGATTGCTCGAAGTCATGCGGTGGAAATGGCTCATATCATGAGATCCATGAGAAACTAGCGGTGCGTTATCAGGAGGCAATGACTTAGAAATTGCATCCAGTTCCTTCCTCAAATCTGAAATTTCATTAATCCTTTGTAGCCAATTTGTCTGTTGGCTGCCACAAAAACAAGCATTTTGTTCCCATAACTTCTTCTCAAACTCTTCCCTGAGACTACTTAGCGAACTTTGTATGACCATTGCTTCAAGCTCTCTCTTGAACTCCTCTTCTTCCTGCCCTTCACAAACCGACGACTTGGCCAAACAAACCATGTGATCTGCCTGCGAGAACATATTGTCCAACGTTGTTTCGAGAGTTTCTAATGTTACATCTATTCCCAAAATACCTTCTAAACCCAACATTTCTGAACCGGAACCGATTCTTCTCATTGAACTAGACCGTCTTAGGCTGTCAATCTCTTTCTTGAGCTTCTTAATCTGCCCTCTAGCTGAGCTTCTTAAACTTCCCAGTGATTCAATTCCATCTGAAAAACTTGATTCCTGACTACTCTTACGACCTAACTCGCTTTCCATCCCTTGCGACTCCCTCAATCTGCACCTATTATAAATATTATCATTCAGCTCAGATTCTTTTGCAGAAATTCTCTCCAAGGCCAATTCTTCAACAGCTTTCACCATCCCCTTGGTGACAGAATCGTAAACCACCCTCGAAATCACGAGGCGGTCATCGATATCTTCGAAATATGAATCCAAATCCTCAAGAATATTGACACTCAAGTCGTTACTCTCTATGATACTACTACTCACATCCCTGTCTAACCCATCACTAGCACTTGAGTTAACACAGGCAGAGAAGTCTCCATTACCTAACCTAATCTCTTCAATTTCCATTTCATACACCTTCAGCGAACTGCAACAAACCCAGAGAAACAAAAAGGAGAAAAATTGAGCTCAACCCAGAGCTGTAACCATGCTTAATCACACACCAAATATAAAAGATAAAAGAAAGGACCTGAACTTTATTGAAGTTAGCATGCGTACTTACAGATGATTTGGGTATGGAGGAGACCTTTGAAGTTTCTTCTTTTACTGAATCAAAAAGTCTTCTGGAGCTTCGAAAGGGCTTTCCAGAGACGGTGAGAGCCTCTCTCCGAGTGTAGTAGTACAAATCTATCTTTCTGGTGTGCTGACCACGACGACTCTTGAGGTTCTTCTGCTCTTTTCTAGGGCTTTGTTTTGCAGGGAGAGAGTGAATTTGGGGCAAAGTTCCCAGAGAGAGTGAATGAGCGGGAGGGTGAGAGTATTATACTTGAGGCTTCCTTGAAGATTGATTTACAGGAAATGCCATTGGTTTACTGTCTTATAGTTTGTCGTGTCGAGGGCTGAAATTGTCATGTGGCTAGTGGCTTACTATTGGAGATAGATTATTTGTTTTGATCAGCCGTCACGTGTTTTTTGGTGTGTTTTGATTTTCTTTTTTAAATTATCGTGGTGTTAGGTTCAGATTGCACACATTTCGAATAAATTTGTTGAATTTTGATTATTTTACTACTACTACTCCGTTCCTTCTCCTTGTCTCACTTGATTTTTGAGATCAATTTGACCGACTAATTTAGTTAATGATATAATACAAAAGTTTATTTTTTTGCACGCAATACAAAACTTTATTATTTTTTCATAATATTGTAGTGTTAAGAAGATGTACAATATTATCAAGAGATTAACACGTTTTCGTATCATATCATTACCTAAATTAGTCGGTCAAAACAACCGCATAAAATTAAATGGGGACAAAGAGAGGAAAAGGAGTGGTACTATGTATAAACAAATTTTCCGTCCAACATGTGATAACAATATAATTGCTAAAGATGATAACTTATCTTGAGTTGTTTTTTTTTGATTGCTTAATTGTTGTATTTAGTATCGAAACCGAATAATCATTCAACTACGAGAAATTGAGTGTGACAATGCAACGTACGATCTGAACATTTAAATAATGTCATACAAATGTTTAATGTGTTTTGTCATTTCTTTGATTTAATATCGCAATATGCACATCAATTGATTTTTTTTGTTTTATGGATAAGTATGCATAGATTAATTATTTTTTGTTTTTGCATTGACATATTATATTTAGAGACAAATGGTTCTACTTCTAGTCTACCAAGAACTTGTGCTTAGTTCCTCAAAAGAAAGAACTTGTGCTTAAAGAACAAGCAAACATTTAAAAAGTATAGCATCTCCTATTCTCCTCAACCAGTCTCTCACGAATTAGTGACTAGGGAGGAATTGAAACCTCATTTTGTTTCAAAACTTAGTTAAAAATCTGATTTTAAAATGTGATTTTGATGAAAAGAGGAACACTTCTTACTCTTGATCACAACCACCAATTTCAAATTTAAATCATTCACCTTCTTTCTTTTAACAAACCCACAATCATACTAAATCATGTCTCATGATTGCATGGTCCTCCAATGTCTGCAACTTTCGAATGGAAACGCTCTGGTTACTTTTGGGAACTGGAAGGGATCTGATTTACTACTTTCAAAATTACTTTGGATTTACTTAATTTTATGCAAAAATAATCATACTCACGTAGTACAATGGTACCAACCAAAATACAAAAATACCCCGACCACGAGAAAAAACGAATAAAATGAAATGAGATGAGATGGGGCTCCTCCTCCTCCAATCCATTTAGAGCATATATCTTTCAGGCAGCAGCAGCAACAAAGCAAAAGACATTAGAGGTTGCTTTGAAGGATTTGGCTACAGGAAATGATGACTTGTCTTTTCACCTCATCTCTTCTCAACTTCCCAGTTGTTGTCAATGGAAATTGCTTCCTCCAACATATCATCTTTCTCGGTATCTTAAACCTGAAAACAATGCCAATCCAGAGAGCATTAGTTTTTTATGAACATCACACATACACATATTCATCCATTCATTTCTGACAAGTAAACAAGTACCCTGTTAAATGCTTTTCTCTGCAAAATTGCCGCAGAATCTCACTAGATAATATTAGTAATGCCTGTTTCTTGTTTCCACGTGAAGACTCATCATCATCCGTCCAGCTCCAATTCTTTTTCAGTTGAACACAAGCAACAACTATCTCCGTCAAGCGAGCTTCTGGCAGTCCAACCACAACAACACCAGACACTCCTGGATGTTGACTCAGAACAGCCTCTACCTAAGTCACCAAGAAATCAAGGAGATACAACATTACTTACTGTTCAAATAACCATCCATCCCATGTTTTGTTTCTTTGTTTCTGTGTATATACACTAGTCATTGCCTCTAAATTACCCACCAAGATATCAGAAAAAAGACTACTACAGATTAAAGTTAGGATGTGCTGTGCTTCTTATATCTATGGGACACTTTGTTCTTCCCATTTCATGCATCAACTTCTGCACTGCGATTCTAATAAGCAGATGCAATTTTGTTAAAAGCTAAAAAGTTTTCAGTAGTTACTGAAAGGCGAAGTGAATGCACAATGGCTTGCGTTTTAACTCAGGAATTTCACAACCTATCACTCAAAGGTGAATGCACAATGGCTTGCGTTGCATATTTGGATATAGCCTTAAAGCCATGACAAAAGAAAATTAAGATAATTCTGCCATATAGGTCACGGACGAAATTATCAGGAACCTTGTCGCTTGGATAAGCATGACAGAATATTAAACTAGCCGCTAAATTCCTTCTTTCCATACCAACAGTCACTACTTCAGGTCAGATTCAGAAAGTTGATTATACGACACTTCTGTTGGTCACCATTCTTTATTTTCAACCTCCCAAGGAGCCTGAAGTACTAAAGAGACGCTTGTTCATTTTCTCACCAGCACCCTCAACCCAGACAGAAGGACTGACAAGCTAAATAGCAAATTAAAAAGGGAGCTAGACATGGAGAAAACTTGAAATGGCAAAGTTTATCTCAGATCTGTATTCAAGAGAGCAGAAGGAAGAATCCAATCATTGAAATTACCTCTTCAGGGTAGACATTCTCTCCACCACTCTTGATTCGACCCTTTGTACGCCCAATCAGCCAAACATTACCATCATCATCCATCTTTCCAATGTCACCAGTGTCGAGCCAACCTTCATCGGCATTACTGCATGATTTTGTTGGACTTTGACCCCAGTACCCAATCATTACATGGGAACCTCTAGTTAATATCCTCCCCGCACTGGAACAATCTTCTGAGCTGATCTTTATGTCAACGTGTGGTGCAGGCTTGCCCACACAAGTCGCCCCTACTTGATAAACTGAGCTGTTTCCAGTAGCTTGTCCATTTGAGTAAAATGAGTTGCTAGGCAAATTGTTTGTTGGGTCGTAAAGGGTCATAAATGTCATAGAAGAGCATGTCTCAGTCATGCCTATAGAACAGGAGAAGTCGTGAGGAAGAACGGGACAGAAATTTCACTACTAATATGCACGGAGAAAGCACAGAAGAAAAGACTCGTCTAAAAAGCTTTCCTCAAAATAACTGAGTTTATCAAGGCATACCATTTGGAAATAGTGTATCATATACTTGGTGGCGAAGAGGTAACAGACAAATAAAGATGTAGTAAACAAGGGGAGTATTTCCCTTTCAACGTGTTCTTTAAATAAGTATGTTTAGACTTTAGAGTATGAAACTCTACAAGAAGCTGATAATGATGGATGCATATGAGAACTTTGAATGACTATGTTCTTCATTTTCCTTGCAACCTTTTCAGTGATGATGCTCATCTACTGGGTTACAACTTTTAAGTAAATATTAGTAGAAATTTTCCACAAAAAGGAACTCGATTTGTACGTAACTAAAGCTAGAAGAACAATGGAGAACAACTAGAGAAAGGAAGAGAAACTTACCATAAGCTGAAAGAAGCTTAGCTCTTGGGAAATGCTCTGCAGCAGCTTTTATCAGCTCAACTGAAAGACCTCCACCTCCATTGAGTATCTTCCTCACAGTTTCTTTCCCTTTCCACATCTCCTTTGCACTGAAAATTTTGCAGTTTTATTCTCTGCTTGAGCAACACATCGGAGAATTTTCTTCAAGAGAATGCCTACTAAGTTCCTCAAGCTTTCACTCTCTTGTACAAAAATTTACCTGAGCAAGGAGATAAGATCAGCCATTATCGCTGGAACAGTGATAAAGGAAGTCACGCCAAATTGGTCCATAGCTTCAATTGCTAATTTTGCTTCAAACTTGGGTATGAAAACATGGCAACCACCTGCCATCAGCACAGCCATGGCTGAAGATATCCCACCAATGTGGCACAGCGGAGCATTGTGGAGATAAACCTGAAAGAAACCCAAGCAGATCAAATTTATTACGCTCTTCTGTAAACAAAAATAACAGATGATCAATGGTCTGCTGTTCTTTAGCTTTCTTAGCTTACACTAGAAAGAAAATAAACTGTGTTTCCTTGAAACAAAAGGCTTACGTCATCTTCACTGTAACCAACGCATGCAATTTTTGCTAGGGATTGTATGATCAAAGCTGAATGACTTATGGTAACTCCCTTGGGTCTTCCAGTGGTTCCTACATCCAAAAGATAATAGAGCTTGATAGTGAAGGGACAATCTAGCAATCTGTAGAAGCTTCTTGAGAGAAATGACTAAAAATTGATTTTTTTTTTTCACGATTCATTTGCATCTTTTACTAACTTGCTATACATTCAGCGTAGTAAAAAAAATTGAAACTGAAAACTGAAGTCACTCAGATGGCATAACTTTTCATCAAGTTTTTAAAATTACAGTAGTAACTTAAACTTCTGACTTCCTCAGTCTTCTTACTAGCTATTACTACAAGTTTCACCAACTTATCTACTCACTTAAGAACCCCATAAATCATCAGTACTCAATTAGCAGTTCATAAGATAATCCTCAAGCATTAACTAAACATAAGAAAATGGATGGATTAAAACCAGATCACGAACCCTGTACCTGAGGTGAAGCATATCAGGGCAGCACCTCCAGGCGCACTGGAGTAGTTGAGCGACGGAGAATTTAAAGCAGGCTGCTTCTTGAGAGTCTCAGTAGCTAATAATGCTGGAAGACAGAGGAAACAGCCATGTAAAGTAGTGCTGACTAATAATACTTTGGTAGAAACCACACCACAGTGAATATTCTGAGCTTACCATGTTGTTTACTACTGCTGGTATGTGATGGGAAATTCATGGAAACATGCCAACAGAGGAAAGGTATGGTATCCCTCTGAAGCTCTGAGTACCAGTAATTCGGATGGTCATCAGTTACCAGCATAACAGGTCTGACAAGATCTATTGCAAAACTTGCCTCCTCCAAGCTCTACATGGTTGCAGCAGCAATATATATTACAGATGCATATCTATCAGCAAGTGCTTCATTCATTCCATAAACCCCAAATATATATGACCCCCAATGATGGTTTCTCAACAAAGAACAGTGTATGATGAATTTGATGAATGCAAAGCATGGGATTAGGGGGTGAAGGCAGTAGAGAAGAGATAGTCAAACATACCCATCTGTAATTGAGAGGAGCAGCAATTCCGCCAACAAATGCAATTGCTAGTAACCACTCCAGATATGAATCACTAGTTTGAACCAACCATCAATCATCAAAACAGAAAAAGAGAAAAAATAAACCAACCTCAGCCACAGAAGTTAGGAGGAGGAGGAGGAAATTATGGGTACCTGTTGAGGGCACAGATGGCGACAACATGGCCGTTGTGAAGACCCAGTTGAAGGAGTCCGCGAGCGAGGTCAAGGACTCCCTCCACGAATTGGTGGCCGGTCTGACGGCGGTGGGGGGTGATAGTGAGAGGAGGAGAATCACGGCGGAGGCGCCTGAGGCACTGGCACACATGCGCACCATCATCGGAGGAGGAGGAGTAACCACGACCCATACCCATATCATGTAGAAGGAAACCGGCCACCACTCAATTGAGGAAGAAGAAAGAATCAGTAGTCGCTGCTTTCATTAATTCAATTCTCATATCTTCTTATCTTTATCTGCTGCTGCGGACAAAGTAAGAGATTTCCTGTTGGCCCCCGCTCCTCCATGTTTAATCATGGAGTAGCAAGTCTATTAACTCAGTGCATGTTTGGCATCCGGGTTTTTTTTAATCAAAGTTGATTAAAAATAGGGTGTTTTTTTTTTTAAACTCATTTACTGTTCCCTATGTTCTAAGGCTCCGGAAACCGCCACCCACCTTTTTATGAAGTGTCCGGTGGCGTGCGCATTGTGGGACTACTTTGGGAGAAAGTTTCTAGATAGCATGATAGGGGAGATCTCCAATTGGATACCATCAGTTTTTCCAACGCTGTCATCGGAGGAAAGGGTCATTTTTTGTACGGTCATTGTTGTTTAGATCGGTGTTGGATCAGATTGAAGATCGACCTAAAGAAGCTTCGGAACAGAGGAATAGAACCCAGACGAGGATAATGTCGTCGGAGTGTTGGAGGCCGCCAGAGACAAATAAGTGCAAGATTAATACGGATGGTGCTTGGCTTGAAGCGGAACAAAAAGCTGTTTCCGGTACAGTTCTCCGTGACCATAATGGTTGATGTTTGGCGGCTTCTGCAGCTCCAATCTTCACTGCAAGCTCAACTTCAGAAGCTGAAACCCTAGCAATCAGAGATGGTCTCATTCTTGCATTTGAGAGTAATAAGAGGTCGATCATTGTGGAGTCAGATGCAAAGAAGGCTATCGATGCTATCAACAACTACAAAAGGATTCATGCAGATAGATCTGTAACACTCCGCTATTCCGGCTCGGTAGAGACCGGGAGAGTGCTACCTGAATAGCGGAAATCGAGAACATTACATCCCATAAAAGTTAAATAACAAGTTATTACATTGTCGTATTTATGCTACAATACATGCTACAACATTAGGATACTGATTTTAAACTAGCGTTCTCATCGTAAAGTGATGATGTGTGAAATTCTACGTGTGTCTCGAATCCCGCTACTCCATAATCCCAGCTCCTATACCTGCGGGGGAATGAAACAAAGATCGCAGTTTTTCGAAAGTCAGCAAGAAATGCTGAGTGAGTTACACCTTAGCATGTAAAAACAGGAAGGTTACGAAAGGCTGTAGGGTCACGTGTTAAATAAACAAGAGTAACGGAGTATAAGTAAAACGTTATCAGAGTGCACAACAGTAAAAACAACGATGTTAAATAATGAAACAAAACCAAAATAGTACCCAATAATCCAACCGTTATGCACAGTATTCGTATATAATAATGCCGACAAAGGCCTGCCAACTAATAATCCCAACAAAGACGTTGAGTTATCAATCAACAAGTATCGATTAGTTTTCCCACAACAAATCCGTTTACCACGATGTCTCAATAACATTTATGATACGTCAAAAGTTTCCAGATTAATTCTTTCAGATATGGTATGACTATTCATAACACGACTTACAAATAACTGTTTCCAAATATAGTAATCGTATTATTATTGATCTCACAGTACCCGGGTAGACCAGTATAATGACCACAAAAGACATTCTAGACCTTAAGTGTTGCAACACCCTCCTAAGAGCGTCAATCAAAGGAGTGGTATCTAGATGCCAGGGCACACGGAGTCCCTAAGCCATCCTATGGCAGTAAAAGATCTAAGGCGTAGAAGCCAAGGGGAACTAGCTGGTATCGGTGTTCCCAGCCGGAGCCAATCATAAGTCCAAGGCGTAGAAGCCAAGGGGAACTAGCTGGTATCGGTGTTCCCGGCAGGAGCCAACTATAAGTCCAAGGCCTAAAAGCCAAGGGGAACTCGCTGGTATCGGTGTTCCCGGCCGGAGCCAACTGTAATAAATCAAGATGCATGCTAAAACAAGTAGACAAGGGGAACTCGCTGGTATCGGGGTTCCCGGACGGAGCCGATCAAAGTAAATCAACTGGTTCCGGTACATGCGATTCTTTTCACTTTACATTATTAGTGATTTTTTATCAAGTATAACAAGTATCCAAGCTGAAATAATATTTTGAAGGTTTGAAAACAAATAAAACACATCTAACAAGTAGGGGATGAAACACGGCAACTATTTTTCAATTAAACAAGTAGTGGACACGAAATAAGCTGGCACGCAAGGCTAAGCATGTAAAACTCACAAGTATAATTCGAGACAGAAAATATAAATCACATTTTGACACGAAGTGAGCTAGGCAGTCAAGGCTAAGCATATAACTCACCTGATCCGATATCAAGTATCACATAAAAGCTCCTACGACGGATTGTAGTCCTCGTCTACGGTCCTGTCGCCTACAATTTACCAAATTTTCTAATTACAACAACAATACTTAAAAAATGATAGCACTAGCTCTATACGAATGCTCGGCTAGGTCGATATTAAGTTCAACTCTCACGATTTCCCGGAACTCGTCTCAAGTTAATTTCCATAAATATACAAATAAATAGGTTATAAATAATTTTGATATTAAATACTTGAGACAATGCTCACGAATATAATCAAGTAATACTTGAGACTATTTAGCTTTATAATTTCGAATCATAACAAAAGTAATTATTATAAAGCGTTATTTTAACAAATATACTTGTTGTTAGAAAGATCACTATTTCATTCTCAATATCTATTCAAATAATACTAAGGCGATATTTAGTAAATAATTAGAACAAACTTTACTTTCAAACAAAATATTCTTGTTAGCTTATTTTTCAAGAAAACGGATTGTGGTTTTTAATTATAAGTACTTCCAACGTAAAGGAATTTATCTTCTCATTTCATTACAAACATATTTATTCCAATTATTTATTTTTCCTCAAAATGTATTTTTTCTATATTATTCACCCCCAATTATTTTATGAAAAGTATAATAATCTTGACAAATTCAGGAAAAACTAATTTTGTCAATGAAACCGAAATTGAAAACCACACCATCCTCCCAAAAGTTTCTGAAATGACGTCTGCCTCCCCATAGGTTTCTGAAACGACACAATAACCCCCCAAAAATTTTCTGAAAAATTACACTTTAACCCCCCCTAACCAAGAACACTTAACTCACGGATCAAAACAGGGATGCAAGCCTCCAATACACGATTTTGATTACATAAAACGACTAAGGAGGAGATTTAGAGCGTACCCATATCAAATTCCGCGAGAAACGCTCAAGAAATCGAACGGGACGAGCTTCCCGAAAGCGTCGCCGGAGGGGGAGCTCGCCGGGGCTTCTCCGGCTGTTCTTGGCCTCGGTTGAGGCCTTCTCTAGCCTAGTCGGACCTCCAGAAGTCGCCTAGGACCGAAAAGAGTGGGTGGGTGTCGTTGGTTGAGCTCCGGCGAGAAGCTCGCCGGAAACTATGGAAGTTGCCGGTGGGTTCTAGGCGGCTGCTGCTTCGGGCACTTCTTCCGCTGCTTTGATTTCCAATGGTGGCACCGGGGAGTTCACCGGAGTAGGATGAGGGCAGGAGAAAGAGGGACGAAGTGATGGTGATGGTGGGGAGAGGGAGAGAAAAGTTTGGGGAGTGCAAATTTTGTTGGGGAATGGGAGCAACCCGTTGGGGGATGTGGATTAAAAAAAAATTGTTTTAATTTAATTATTTTATTTAATTGCTCTCAAGGTGATGAAGCTTTTATAAACTACAACTCTCACCCCCAACTAAGTGTCTAGTTAACTAATTATGCTTTCTGAAATTATAAACACCTCCCCGCTTGTCATAGAAGTATCTACAATTAGCAAAGAAAATTCGTCAATTACACTTTTAATCACACGGGGTATTACAAGATCGGACAATGGAGACACTCTGCGAAGCATTCTCCAATTGGCTTCACGTTTTGAGGAGATCTCGTTTATATATAGCCACCGCTCAACAAATTGGGTTGCTCACATATTTGCAAATTTTGGTTTGTCGCTTCCTAATAGATTTGTATGGCTAGGTAGTTACCCTGATTGGGCCCAGCAACTTCTTTTGAATAATGTAATAGGGATGAATAATCCCAACTCTTTACATTAATCGAAGTTGATCTTTTCCTAAAAAAAAAATGTTGAAAAACAGTTATTTAAAAGAAAAACCCAAATGTGGTGGTTTCTTGATATATATATATATATATATATATATATATATATATATATATATATATATATATAATATTATTGGTGTTTAAAGACATTTCGACTATGATTATATGAATGAAATATCAAATATATGTTGGTATTGTACGTCAATATGATATTCAAGCAAATTAACATTGAAATTTAGTAATGTTGCCAAAAAAATTTCCACCGTTTTCCTTATTTTTAAACAGATACAAACAAGCTCTAGGAAAAAGCCAACATCTTCCGACGTCGTCTTTCCTCGTCCTTGATATATTTTTTATTGAATCCTTCTGGTGTGATGATATACGTAAATTACATTTTGGTTGTTTGAATAAATGACAATATTATTGAAGCAATATACTTATTCTGAAATAAAATATAATTTTAAAAATATTAATTTCTGGTATCTTAAAGTTAAAATATAGGGTCAGGTTATTATTTGTTTGAATCTGAGAGAGGACTGCTTCGTCTTGGGCTTCCTCGCTTCATTGTTTGACTCCAATTCCCTTGCCGAGCCTGGGTGATTGACTCAAGGCATATTCTAACAATTTATGAGATAGTTGGGATCATTGACTTTTACATCATAGATTATTGGCCTCTAGTTTAGTTTAACCTCTCTCAGTTCCAAACAAACCCCTTAAACCTCCAATAGTGCTGGCCATCGTACAAGTAAAAACAGTTTTTGGTACTGAAAATTAACTGTGCTGGTAAACTAATGTCGTAAATTCAAATTTGTCTCATGTGTTCGATTACAACAGACTAACCTCTCTTGTAGTAGTGTGATTCTTAGCTATAGCTACATCAACTCCATGTGTTGTTTACCGTCGTCGTTCTACATCTTGTTCCAAGCGAAACTTAGTGTTTGTTTCTGGTTCAAGAACCCTCCTTCACAAGCGCGCTCATGAGAGAAATTATGGAGAGACGACTGACATGTATCATCACGACGTTGTAGAGAAATTGTATCACTTCACCCGTGTCATGTTTGGTTTTTGAGGTTGTTTTATCTAGGTGATTTGAGAAACAAAGCAAAATGATACAAAAACTTGTAAAATTATGGAGAGATAATTGAAATCTATCATCACGAAGACATTTATGATCACTTGGATTAGCTAGGTGATTTGACTTGGGGGTGCACTATGATCAAGAAGAAGTGAGGAAGCAAGGTCTGAGAAGGAAGGAAGGAAGGAAGGAAGGAAGGAGCGGGGAGGCAATTAGTTTCTTAGTTAATTAATCAGTACTAGTAATTAGTTATGTTTTCCTTAATTTGACACACTATGTTTCCAAGCATGTTAGTAATATATATTGTGGCGGTGGAACTGGAGCTGAAGTGAAAAGTAAATAATTCCTAATTGTAGTATACTGAGTGGTAGTAGTTTCCAATTTGGATGATTTGGGGTTTCCTAATAGTAATTTACAGTATACACACTCTGCTGCTCAGAACTCTCTCTGTATATAAAGTAAGGTAGCTAGCCAGCTCCATGCTGTGTATTCAAATTTAGTTGCTAAATAAATCATTACTCCTCCAACTCGAAGAAGGAAGAATGGTAAACCGGAGGGGAGTTTTCATGGCGGCTGTTGTATTGGTAATGGTTCTACTAGTAGGGCAATCAGAAGGTAGTAGAAATAGTCGGGCATTATTACTAGGAGGAGGAGGAGGATCATCATCGATTTCTTCACCAGTACTGGAGGAAGAACGGGTGGTGGTGGTAATAACTGATGATGATGATCCTGATGAACACCACCACCAGCACCGGATCAACTCATCAACGTCGTCGTTGATTGCACACCACGACAACCCATCAGCAGCAGAGGACGTACTAGTGAAGGAGGAGGATAATAATAATAATAATTACAGTACTAGTGATGATGTTGAAGAATCAACATCAGCAGGAGGTCCAAGGAGACGTCTAGGTGGTGGCAGAAAGGGAAGATATCGCAGCATACCTAGAATCACCAATGTTGATGAGCAGCAGCAGGAGGAGGACGAGGAGGCACATCATACATGGCGTTGGTGGCCATATGTCCTATTCTACATAGTAGCCGCTCTTATTACTTCGTTCATTCTCATCTGGTGCTGCTTAATTTGTTTCATTGTGTTCCTCGTAAAAAACAAAATAAATAATCCGACTATTCCTCCTGCTTGATTCATTGACTTTTTTTTTTTTTTTTTTTTTTCTAGAGGCAAAATAGTTGTACGAGTACTAGGAATGCTACTTCTAGTCTAACATATGTTTCCTCCTGGTATTCAAGTACTAGTAGAGTCTAGTCTAAAACCCTAACTAGGTTATCATACTATTAGTAAACAAACCCCAGTACTACTACTTTTGTGTGAAGAAGAAGAAGAATGGAGAATTGGTGGCGACTTAGTACTAAGATATTATTATTACTTCTCGTCTTCATCATCATCAGGATGGCGGCGAGGTCAGAGGTTAAGACAGAGGACGACGACGACAATTATTATGGGGTTACTACTAGTCGTACTAGTACTGATGACTGGTCTTCTTCTTCATACCAGCAGCAGCAGCAGCATATAGTACACCATTATCATCATCATCATTATTATTATTATGATACTTCTAGGTTTATCTATCATGTTCCCGAACCACCAGCAGCATGGCAACATTGGTTGCAGATTCTACTATACATTCTAGTCGCCGCCCTCGCATTCATGGTCTTTGTCATATCTCTCTTCATATACTGCTGTTGCAGTCTTGTTACCAAGCTTTTTCCCTTCCTTTAGTAGTACTACTATTAATTCACAGCTAGAATAATCTCTCCCATGATTAATTCCTGTAATTTACAGTATGTAATTGTACTGTTGGATGTTATGCTAGTGTGATTTACAGTATGTGATAACAAACTTGCTTTACCTTCTTCATATTATTATATCATTATTGAATAACACTATAGTTGGAGGAAAATCATACATATCCCAGAAATCTGAAAGCAAAAAAATAATCTCCAGTAAAAGTTATGCTGCCTTTGTAATTGTACTGTTGGCTATGTCAATCACAAACCGGTAGCGAACGTCCCCTTTGGCTAGTCGCTCCATGGCTGTGTTTACATAATCCATTGCTATCACTTCAACATCTGAACTGATGTTATGATGCGCCGCAAATTCCAACATTTCTTGTGTCTCTTTCAACCCCCCTGCCGCACTACCACATATCACCTTCCTCCCTGCACCCACCCGTTGACCATGTGTGAGATATATGGTTAAGGCCAAATGGCCAACTTTATGATGGATATGTATGCTGTAAATTAATTAACTTACCAACAAGCATGGGCACAATGGGCAGCTCAATTGGTTTTCCAGAGTCTGGTACACCTAATAGTATTAGCTTCCCATCGCGCTTCAATAAATCAATCAGATCATTCACTGAATGGGATCCAGAAACTGTGTCTATAATCCCATCCATTGTGCCAATGCAATCCTATTCACAACCAGCACATGCAGGAATCCTTTGTTTGTTAAGGAAGTAGTAGTAATTACAACGGTTGAATTCAGATATAAGATGAGTGTTCAGCAAACCTGAATTTGTTCTTTGTCACGGCTGACTAGAAACGAATCAGCTCCAAGCCGCTTTATCGCTTCCTCTTTTTTGCTTTCAGATGTGCTAATCACAGTCACCTTCATACCAAAGGCCTTGGCAAATTTAACAGCCAAGTGACCGAGTCCTCCCAGTCCCACAACCCCTATGTGCATCCCTGAATGGCTAAGACCAAAGTGTTTCATGGGACTGTAGACTGTAATACCAGCACAGAGCAATGGAGCCCCGCCTTCTGGTGAGAGTGTCTCGGGGAACTTCAGGGCAAAGTGATCATTTACCACAAATATGTCTGAAAATCCACCATAGTTCTTTTCTCCATTTCCTGGAAATATCGATAAAGTGTCACAAGCTTTGGGGCAGTAGTTTTCCAAATCCTCCTTGCAACTGTCGCACGTACCACAGGAACCAACATAGCATCCAACTGCTGCTTTATCGCCAACCTTGAACTTGGTCACCTTGCATCCTACTTCACTCACCACCCCCACAATCTCATGCCTGTGGTTCATAAAACATACATATAAGGTTATGCAACGTAACTACCGAATATCATAAATTCCGCCCTGTATTTAGTAAATTCAGAAGGCTTTAAAGTTTTACTACATCATCATGCACATTTAAGAACAGAATTTGAGTAAATCTGTAAATCAAAGCTGCTTTCTGAAACACCGACCTATAGAGGATCTAATGAGAATGGCAATATAATACTATACGTCACACGAGAAAACATACCCAGGAACAAGGGGGTAGCGCGAGAATCCGTGCTTATTTTTTGCCAAGTCCAAATCGGAATGGCAAATCCCGCAGTAGAGGATCTTCATTTTGATGTCGTTGTCTCCAATGGCCCTAAACATACAAAAACATAACAATTCAATTGTTGAGTATAATTTTCACCTTTTTGTATTTCCATATGCTGAATCTTGATGCAAACTGTCGAAATTTCAATCACGAAGGCTAGGAATCGTACTTTACCTTCTTGTAAAACAGAAAGGAGAGAGCACTCCAGACGAATCTTGAGCGGCCCATCCAACTGCTCCTTGAGTTTCTGCTTGTAATCCTGATGCTGCTGTCATACTTTTCTTTGTAGCGAAAACAAATTAGAGAGATGTTGATGCAATTATCATTACAAGCACTGGCTAATTGTTTATATAGTACTCTGTTAGCCACGGGAAGGAGTTTTGAATATTTATTCATCTGTCATATTAATTTAAAAAGAAAAATGTGATCATCAGTCAAATTGCGGTAAGAAGTATGGGGGTGGCGGCTACCTCTTCGTCAAGAAATCTTTACTCTACTTTTCTCCTGCAAAGAAAATTCTATTTCTTTTGAAGTCCTGGAAGTTATGTTTCCTGGCACGTTCTTATGATTTTATTACCGAGAAAAAAAAAAGATGGTTATAGTTGCAATTGAGCGCACCTGAAGCATTATAATAAATCAGCATCAAAGATGTTTTAGGGGGGAACTTTCCCCCATGAATAACATCAAGAAAGTGATGGACCTGAATTGACTTTGAGAGCCAAGGAAAGTGCCAGAAAAAATTACATCATTCATGACAACTCTGAAGTTGAGATCAAACTTCTTTTTGCCTACAAAGACATACTTGCCTCTTTGATTAGGCATCTCTAAGTGGTTTGTCACTATTGCTGATAAATACAGATTTCCATTTTCTACATTACCTCCTTGATCAATTCTTTTTTTTTTTTTTTCTTTTGTCCCCTTTTCCTTTTATATTAGTGATCCAGATGTAATAAATCATCATCAACATATTTATCGACCATCATCCTAAGCTCCAAGTACCCTCTCCCTAAAAAATGGAACCAATCCCAGAAGTGGTATTGAACTCAGGCCACAAAATTCCAGTGATTGGAATGGGTACTGGAAGCACCACCCTTCCACCACTCCCCGAACTCATCTCAATCTTTCTCCAAGCTATCCACGCCGGTTACCGCCACTTTGACACTGCCGCCATATACGGATCCGAGGAGGCACTTGGCAGAGCTGTGGCTGAGGCACTTGATCGTGGCGTCATCAACAGCCGCGAGGACTTGTTCATCACCTCCAAGTTATGGTGCACAGAGGCAGCTCCTGAGCTAGTTCTCCCAGCTATTCGAAACACTCTACAGTAATTAAATACTACAAATCAAATGAATTACTACTTCTTCATCTTTTGTGTTCTTATTTTTAATCCTGAAAAATTCATAGGAAGCTGGGATTGGAGTATGTGGATTTGTATTTGATTCATTTGCCATTGAGGTTGAAGAAGGATATTCAAAAACCTGATATTACAAGCAAGGACATCCTTCCTTTGGATACAGAAAATACATGGAAGGCCATGGAAGAGTGTTCAAGATTAGGCTTAGCCAAATCCATTGGCGTCAGCAACTTCAGCTGCACTAAGCTCACCAATCTCCTCCAACATGCCACCATCCCACCTGCTGTCAACCAGGTTAAGTCATACAAATTCTGGCTTTTGTTATGTGGTTTTTGGTAACAAATTCTGCAAAGATAATGAAATTGAAGAGTAAGCGGAAACTATGCAGGTTGAGATGAACCCAACTTGGCAGCAGAAGAAGCTTTTACAATTCTGCAAAAGCAAGGGCATAAAAGTGGCTGCTTATTCTCCTCTAGGAGCTAATGGAGCTCCATGGGGTACTCTTGCAGTAATGCAGAACTCAATCCTCAGAGATATCGCCGCTGCAAAGGGCAAGACTTTGGCACAGGTACACCATTTACTTGTAAACTTTGTGACAAACCTACTTCGTAATTTTAATGTTGTTCGTGTTTTATGACATACTACAACTACTACATGATTGATGGAAGGTTGCAATAAGATGGATATACGAACAAGGAGCCATAGTCATAGTGAAGAGCTTCAACAATGAGAGGATGAAACTGAACCTTGACGTGTTTGATTGGGGGCTAACAAAGGAGGAGCTGGCTCTGATTGATGATAAGATACCACAACAGAGGAGTGCGACAATGCACATGTTTGTCGGACCGGACGGGCCTTTCAAGTCGCAGGATGAACTTTGGGATGGTGAAACCTAATGACAGTTGTTACTATAACTCATGGTTCCCATTCCTTAATATGGTGTTCTGTGTCTGATAGATCATTAACAATCATAAAAGGAAACAATGGAGAAAAATAGTTGCATAAACACTTGCACGTATGATATCAACCTGAAAATTTATAAATATATAGCCGAAACATAGAGAGAAGAGCCTCGTTTACATTACAAGATGGAATAGTTGTATAATTTAGGACCTACAAATCAAAACTTAACCAACATCGGGTTGGCATAGTTGCATAGCTCGACCCTTTCATGACTAATATGAAGTCATGAAGAATTATTATTATTCACAATTACTACTCGTGATCAACAGTTATCCACAGGTTGCCATTCAAGCTCTAGATCTATTTCTCCAGATTCCACATTCTGGAGCTTTAGGAACACCTCCTGCTTCACCTTCCCGTCAACTATGTTCACAATGCTATCTTCTTTGAGCGCGTTGTCATTCGACTTCAGCCATTTCCCAATCTGCATGTTCTGGAACTGTCCAGCATCCCCGTACGCCATTGCTGAGGTTATCATTGGCTGGATATCGATCTCCGCTTCTCCCATTATGTCATCCGCTGAAAATGTGTCGTAATCATATACTTCCTGCATTGCATTCACAAGCCTCATTACTATCATTCTCTTTTCAATCTAGTAGCATTTCTTACACTGGTTGCTAGCTTTTCATTGTTTCCACAAGTTAGTACTTCAATCCAGAGGGGAATTGTTTTTACTACTAATAAAATGAAAACATTGTTAACACTAACACAAGCCCGTCTAGCTCAGTTGGTAGAGCGCAAGGCTCTTAACCTTGTGGTCGAGGGTTCGAGCCCCTCGGTGGGCGCTTTTTCTTTTTTATTTCTCATAAAAATGTTTGCATATAGAAGAAAACTGGCTTCGAATCGTTTGTCATTCAAGTTGTCTGCCGGCATCAGATTCTCCAAACTACAGTTATTTTATTGATTTTTGGCAGAAAAGAGGACATAAAAAACGAAATGTAGTACTAATAAATAAATAACCAAGACAGATGAATGTATAATGATTACCAGTTTAACAGGCCCAAAATCGTCAGGAACAGACAGCGTCAATTCCTCGTCCCAGACTGGATTCAAATTGCTTTTGACCACAGCTGTTTGAGCCTTCTGATACCCATGGTGAATAAACAAAGTCTTAATAAGATGACAACAAACTGAACCATTGCAGCAGTTGATAAATCAAACACAATCAATAATCAGTCAGATGACTGCAACTAATCACCACATCTGACAGTTTGGCCGAGTGGTCTAAGGCGCCAGAATCAGGCTCTGGTCCGAAAGGGCGTGGGTTCAAATCCCACAGCTGTCATTATTTTTGTAGGGCAACCCTAGCCGAAGATCTACACCACTTATCCAAACAAAACTCAACTGTTTGATATGACATTATATTACTACTATCAAGATCATCTGCAGATCCTTTTGATTCATCTCAAATTCCAGCGATCTATTATTCTAGCCGATGATGTTCATAATTCATATAGGCTGTATAAGGTTTTATTGCATTGTTTCGATGTTAGATATTCTGAAGATGACAAGTGCAAAAGGTTCACAAGCAATAACTATAAATGATGTAAAGAAAATCTGACCTGCTGTCCTAGCGTCAAGACAACATAAGGGTCACTCGACAGCATATCTCTGACCGCCAAATTTGTACCTTTCAGCACCTTCACTTTCAACAACCCAATGTACTCCACAAGGCGTTCCTGTCACCAGTTTAGACCAAAAGCCCTGAGTATCAATGCTTCTCTACAGTCAAACGGGGTAAAGTAAACTTACCAGATTCTTTGGTGCACTTGTGCTTCGAAAGCCATCCAAAATCTTTCTGGAAAGACTTGCTTGGAGGGAGCTCTTTTTTCCCGGAAGCGATGATATCCGCAAACTAGGTTTGAGAAACTCTTGCAGTTCATACTTTGAGCTACAAAAAGAGACGAAATGATATTGGAAGGCATTGGGTAATGAAAGGTTATCACTACACAACTACGTACCCAAAGGCCTATAGTAGTCCACAGAATTTAGGTAAAATGGGATATCCACAAGGCAGATCAGAACCAATGAACTTGGAACTAGTTAGGACATAATATCAAGCTTAGATAAAGCCAGAAGTAAGGTAAGTACTAGTTGGCAGACATGTGGTTTACCAGAAGTTGCACCAACCTGATAAACTTTGAACGCTCCTCATGACTAGCATCTGGCCCGGGTTTGGAGCATCCTTCAGGGATGTATGCCTCGTATATGGAATTAGCCGAGTCATTTCCTCCAACCTCAATCATTGCGTCAATTTCATCATCAGACCATTCATCTAATGTCACAGATAATACCTGCAAAATTTACACTGCTGTTGCTAAGACTCACAAAAAGAATACAAACCTCTAGAAGTCAACTTCTGCAGTCATTTTGTCCAATAACCAAAACCATTAACCCGAGTTCATGGACAACGGCATGTTTCTGTCCAACTTTCTAAGAAGCAGAAAGGTATCGAAAGAGATAGTTACCTTCGAGATACTGGGCCCCAGACTTCTGTGCACGCCACAACATTTTAAGCATATAAACACCCCTATATTGGCTGACCTGCAAACACAAGGCAAATTGTGTCTTAAGCACGCACATTTTAATTGTGTCTTAAGCAAACACAAGGCAAATTGTGGATCGCCATGGCTTTGTCTGCATGTCCTTCCACATATCTAGTACTTTTGGTGAAAAGGTTAGATCATCTATAAGAAAAATGGTAACAAGTCTACATGACCTGCAAAAGGTAAGTATCGAGCAACTAGCGAGCCTATCTACAGAAACTGAAATAGAGATCAGGGGAGTGAAAGTGCAACTTACGCCCACTTAGGGTCTGGAGCACCACAATCAGCACAAGTGCGATTGTCTTTCTGAAGCATCAAGTCTCTTAATCTTCTTTTTCCTGCACGATTTAACCCATATTGTTCTATCATTCTACAAGCTTTTAACAGAAAGTGAGCTCCGCGAGTCGGCAAAGTCGAGCAACCAATCATAGGTACAGATCATTAATGAGAAGCTCGTATACATACAATAGAAGCATATTTACTTTGGTGGAGGCTGGTAGTTCTAGAGGAGAACACAGTTACTGCAACTCAACTCTATGAAAATGAAATAGACATGCATGGGCTGTTAAGTGTCTTGTACTGCGAGAATGCAAAATCAGAACTGAAACGATACTTATAACTAATGAGCCTATAGTGAACACAATGAAGGGTGTACAGTGTGCTAATCGGTCTTCGTAAGAAACTTGTGTATTCATCGTTCAGGTAGATTAAAAGTCTGAATGATAAGAACATTTTTGCATGAACATACTTGAAACCACAATTTAACTCCTTGATATTGTCCTATTATAACCTTTTTCAAGGGAGAAAAAATGAGCTCTGGTTTTTCTGATACTCTAATAACCGGAGATTTCCGGAACAAAAGCCAAAATATTAACCAAATTAGTACAACAAATTGTCCATACCTGAGTTACTCATATCTTCTTCTGCAGGTTGGAAGCCAAAATCATCCAACCCCTAGTACCACTTGTCTTTATTATCACCTGCCTTTCTTCCACACAAAATTGGAAGGGTTAATGAATGATGCAAATCACCAAAACCTTTTAACATAAAACCGTCAATCATCAGATGGTGATCAATTCAATACACAACATATGTACGAGAAAAAAAAACTGTTTTAAGCATCTGAAATGGATAAGGTAAAGAATATTTCAACAAGAAGCCAGCAAATGAAAGCTATCAGAATCTTCACTAAGCTAAGAACAGAGGAGGAGGATCAAAAGGAAACAAACCCAAATTCAAGGAAGAAAGAGAGGGCAAATTGATACACCAATTAGAGAGCATTCTTTGCATGATCTTTAAAAAGGTGAGATTTTTGTCCCCCAAAGGGAACAATTACCTCACATAAATTAATCATTGGAAGATTCTATGAAACAACGAAATCATCCAGAACTTGAGTAAATAAACATAGGAAAAATCAAATAGATCTGTACGAGAGATGGAAGATTCACCTGCAAATTTCAGGAATTGTACCCAAATGCCATATCAATAGATGAAGAGGAAGGAGAAGAAGAAAACCCAGAAAGTGAAGATCAGGAGATATTGAGAATCAAATGATGGTTCTTTTTCATCTTCATTGGGTGGGCCATTTTTATTTATTTGATTCGAACAATGTCCATCATGATTCACGGTCACAAACTCCCCAATCAAGAGTGTATTTTCCCCCATGTTATAAATTATTAATATTAGTCAGTCACTCTACATAAACTTAGGAGTAACTAACTAACTACTATTAGTACTCTCCTAGTTAGTTATTTTTATCTTGAATCCCATATTTTTGAACAAGTAACTATACACCCATATATCATTTCATTATGAGGACTATTTAAAAAAAAAAAAAACTGTATTTTTAGGAGAATTTTAATCCCATGTACTATTAACTAAGTTGAAAAAAAAACCATAAAAGTATAGATTTGCTCACTGAACTAATAACACAATGTACTCGGCTCACCACGGGGTTTTTTCATGTCATGCCACTTGGGCTAGCACTCATTATCTGTTATTGCATACGACTATCATTTTTTATAGTGTGATCTACATTTAACTTTCTATAGTAATCTATAATCTAGTTGTCTCAGTTTTCTCCGAATGCATCTACTGAGATTGGCGCACTCCCTCCGTCCTCTGACTCAACTTAAACCACTGGGAATCGGCACTCTAGCTAGAATAAAGTGCTGTGTGACTACTGTTATCACCATCACTGGTGGACTATTTACTATTATTACTAAACATCCAAATGGCAAAACAAATCTCAAGCAAAAGCACACTTTCATTCGCCTAAAATGGCTACACATTCTTATTCCTCGTCGTCAATTGCTTAACAATTACCAAAGTGTATCTCATGAGATTGGAGCCCAAACTTAAAGCATAAGAAAAATAGAAAATCAACAGTCTGCATAAAATAAAAATCCACAGATTAATCCCTATCATCTGCTGATAATAGTAATACATATGAAATGGAAGTCTTCCAATGAGGCTCTCCAAATAGCAGAACAGTAGTATCATTCATCAATAGACCTCAACATGCCATTGTTTGTTCTTTTTCAGTTGGGAGAGCTTCGCTTCCCAGCTCTCTCCCCTCTGCTCTGCAACCCTCTTCAGAGTGTCTTGGATCCCAGGCATCATCCCCTTCAGACCACAGAAATAGATGTGTGCCCCACCATCCAACAGCTTGAAGATCTCGTCGCTGTATTCCTCAATCTTGTCCTGAACATACATCTTCCCTCCACTACTGTTCTTCTGTTCTCGGCTTAGAGCACGGTCGAACCTGAAGTTTTCTGGGTAGTCTTTAAGGTATTGAGAGAACTCGTCATCATACAACAGACTGTCAGTGTTAGCCACCCCAAGAAACAACCAGGCAAGTCCATTAAACTTGAATGTAGGAACATCTTCCATGAACATACGCCTCAGATAGCCTCTGAATGGAGCCACGCCTGTACCTGTAGCAATCATTATGTGGGTGGCCTTTGGGTCGTCCTCAGGCAAAAGCATTATCTTCCCAGAAGGACCTGTCAAAGCAAATAACCAACGCATTCATTCAGATGGTCGCCAGTTTTTTAACTCTATCACCGTTATACATGAACAGTAACAATGAATCCTAGGATCAGAAGACTGAAGTATTGTTGCCCTGGGTTAAGTTCTTTCAACCAGCCTAAGGTGACAACTAAAGGTATATTTCATGGCTATAGAGAGAATGAAGAATTGAACCAAGGTTATGCAGCTGAATCTTACCAGCGACTTTAATTTTGTCTCCAGGCTTAGAGTCGCAGAGGAAATTGCTGCAGACCCCTTTCTTTGAAGGATCCTCTTTTCCAGTCTCGGGATCATAATAGACAGCACGTCTAACACATAGACTAGCAGTCTTCCCATCAAAATTGTCTCCATATCTAGTTGATGCGATTGAGTAGAGACGAACGTTATTAGGAGTACCTGGCTTCTTTGGGTTCTCGCCCTACAATGCAAGTGAAACGATTAATTCAGTAACCCCAACAGGGATGTGTGTTCAACGATATTTCAAAAGGATCAAGACAATAACAATAATACTAGTGTAATGATCAAGTAATGGCGGGTCAATGAACAGCCCTAGATAACAATAGAAATCAGATCATTCTAATGGATGTCTACAAAATAACAGGACAATGAACAAACAGATAAATAACGACACAATAAACACACAGTGCAATGATCAAATCTCCCTTATACAGCATGAGTAATAATGACGTAATATCACAACTTACAGGAGGAATAACACCATAACTCTGTCCTTCCCAGTAGGGAACATTGCCACCGTGATCAATCACAACGTGACAAGTCTCTCCTGGTGCTTTTGGACCTACAATCCTCTCAACAGAGACGATGGTTGCAGTGTATGGTTCCTTTGGCTTGTGCAAGTTTAGTGGAGGCTCTTTGGGATCTTCCAGAGATAATGGTCCAACAGAAACCTTAGATTTGCTGGCTTGTTGAACTGACATGCAAATGACTTTGTGACTTCTCAGCTGAACACTTTTGGCTTTCAAGTTCAATTGTGAGAAAGAAGTCCATGATTTGTCATGAAAAGTCATAGAGTGTGCCTGCACAAAAAGAAATAATCTTCAGGATTAGTTCGACAGAATTTATTGTGCAATATAACATTGTCAACTTCTGAAGTGGGTAAACAATTGTCTCCCATCTCACGAAAATGCAACAGTCATTATGGTGTGTAGAATCATTATGGTTGCCCTCTATAGAATGCTACACATTGTACTTTTAGCGATATGGGTTGAATCATCAATGAAATGCGCTTATCAATGCCATTGTAGTAGCAAAACAAGAGTCTAAATAAATAGGCCCAGTTGAACCAATTTTAGAGAGGCAGTTGTTGAGTATTAACAGTACAAGTGTATTGGGGAAGAAGATGAGTTGATTGATCAATTTCGTGGTCGACATAGTTAATTCCTCATTGCTGTAGTAACTCTTCTACTGTAGGCTTCTTCCAGCAATACAATCCAGTTTACAAAGAATATGAGGCCTCTCTTAAATGGAGATCAAAAGAGTAACTGAAAAGAACAACGTGACATCACCTACTGGTGTTGCGGAGGAGTTTCAAGTATATTATCTTGCAGGAATAGGGTAGAGCTATATATGACAGAAGAATGAGATATGATATGCAATACTGTAGAAGCTTGGGGGAGGGTTGTGATCCATTTGTTTGTTCAGTTTGCATTATATCAAATGAGATGAATGTGAGCGTATCATGAAATCTTATTCTTAGCTAGTTGGTTAGGTGAGTTGATTTCATTTGTTCTTGTTGTTCCTTTTTTACTCAGAAACATGGTGCTCATAAGGTAGTATGGAAGCAATTGGTGATGAGAGAAGCAATAAGCCAATTTATCTCGAAGTCAGTAGATCAAAGATGGACCATCAGAGAGTGATTGAAAAGGGGGGTAACAAAGGTAAATCAAATCATTTTTTTTTTTTTTTGTTCTGTGCAGCAGCCAAGATAGATAAAATGGTTGAATGAGAAAAAGGGCACAAGAGAGAAATGAATGAATGAGGGGAAGTTAATTACCTGAGGAAGAGATGTCCTCCTGGTGAAAGAAGGATCGCCATTGAGATGCGCTGCAGCAGCAACCTGCAAGACAAACAACCAAACAGATCAAACCACGACGACGACGATTAATGAATAAGTAATAAATTGAAGGGGCTAAACTGAACATGATGATAAATTGGGTTGAGGATTAAAACTTGAGAGAGTCAGACACCTGAGAGACGGCGGCGGCGGAGTGAGCCATGATCGGATCAAATGAATAGCGAGAGAGAGAGAGGGAGGAGACTTGATAGATAGAGATTATTATAGAGAGAGTTGAGAACAAGAACAAGGCCTCTTGGAGAGTCGCAAGAGCCAAAACTCAACTCTCCTCTGCTCCAAAAGGGTTTTAGCGGACTCCCCTTCCCTTCCTTCCTTCCTCTCCTCCGACTGTCTAAAAGCCAGGCTGAGAGGCTGCTTCAGAGATTAAATTAGTCAGTCCCCAAAAAAAAATAACAACTCTCCATTATTAGCTGCTTTGTCATTAAATTATTATTATTGTATCACGGGATAAATCAACCCCCAAGAGATGCAGAAATTACAGAAACATACCCCGTACTATGGTGTTCTCGAACATGGTACCAATCAACCAACCCTCACAAAAATTGACAAGTGGCGTCACAGACTTCTTTAAAAAAAAAAAAAAAAACAGAGGTACTTCCTCCGTTTCTTCTCTATCACACCGGTTTGACTTTTGTCACTATTCACTGGGTCACTTTGACCCGGTGATTTGTGGAGCAAAACGATACAATTTTTTGATAATTTTTTCATGGTATTGTAGATTAAATGTTGCTCTATAACACAGTGAAAAATTATCAAAAAATTGAATCGTTTTGCTCCACAAATCACCCGGTCAAAGTGATCAGATACGAGTCAAAAAGTCAAACCGGTGTGATAGAGAAGAAACGGAGGTAGTAGTATTACTAAATGAAATGTGCACAAGGAAGAAGACTCTAGAGAAATGGATCAAGCACCTTCAATGTCATATAGTATTTGCGTAGAGAGTATTACTATCCGCATTTGATGATGGATGGATGATTTGATAACGCTAGAGGCTTCTAATCCCCCTATCAAACTTAGCTTCACCTCTTGGGTTCTCCCAACGCCAATATATACCAAATAAGAGAAAATTCCAATTACAAACAACCCCTTCTTCAATCCCCAAACCCACGTTCCATCTATTAGGTGAAAGTCGGATGATTACAAACCTCTCAAAACTGTCATAATCCATAAAGTCAAGAATCTCACACATGTCAAGGACTTTCGGCCAATAAGCCTATGCTCGGTCATGTACAAAATTCTTGCTAAGTGCCTTGCCAACAGATTTAGCAAAGTCCTTGATAAAATCATTTCTCTAAATCAGTCCGCCTTTGTCAAGGATAGACTTATAGTTGACAATGTTATGCTTGCTCATGAGCTAATGCACCATATTAAAGGCTAAAGAAGTGGGGATGGTGAAATGGCCATCAAGTTGGATATGCTCAAGGCTTTTGATCGACTGAGCTGGTGCTACCTTGAAGGCATCATGCGAAAAATGGGTTTTTGCAGGAGGTGGATTAACTGGATAATGGTTTGTGTGTCTTCTGTAAGCTTCAGGCTAGTGATTAATGGAGAATTGACAGAAGTCTTCACCCCCTCCAGAGGCATTAGACAGGGCGACCCCCTTTCCCCCCTTCTATTTGATATATGTGTTGAGGGGTTAACTTCATTGCTTAATCATTTCGAGAAGAACAGCTGGATCAATGGAGTTAAAAATTGCTAGAAAAAACCGTCCAGTTACTCATCTGCTTTTCGCAGATGATTCAGTCCTCTTCTGTAAGGCAACACTGCCTAACTGTTGTGCCATTAATATAACAACCCGGATCCTACGGTTCCTGCTAGTTCGACTTAACGATAATCCAAAGAATACTTTATTGAAATAAAAGGAGGAAACCTCCAACAATTTTGTACAAGAATAATAAAATATTGGCTGAATCCAAAAGAAATAACAACTAAAATATGTGTTCTAGTCAATCCTACTCTTTAACTCGTGTGCGCGTGCCACCCCAGCTAGCCTGTTCAAACCTGCGGTTTTAAAATAGCAAAAGTCGACGCAGCAAAACATTTTATCAGTAAAAACTGAGTAAGAATATACCACAACACGTAAAACAGAGTTTTTGGCTAACACGAGGATAGACGCAGAAAGATAAGCAGTAACCACATTTTTATTCTTTTATTTGGTTGAGGCATATCCACGAGCCCCAACGAGTACGATGTGGACAGAGAGGTCACGATGGAATAAATAATAATAATAATAGGGTTTTTCCCCGGACGTTAGTAGATAGCCCTTCGCTATCCCGCCCTAACCATTCTAATGAGACCTTAAGTGCCGGTACCCCTATACAGTCGTGACCTAAACATGCATAGGTAGTACTCATAGATTCCACGATAAATAAGAGGGTAAGATCCCTAGGGAAATCACACATAGGTGTTCCCGGCCATTGGCCTTCACGCGCATCCTCTGCACATCGTTCCCAATTCTATTATCGTCCAATTATCGTTTCACAAGAATTTCGAGTTTTTCACGAGTAACCACACATTTTCAAAGTTTCATTTGCAAAAAGGGATTCAAGACTTGTCAAAATCTCTAGTATCACGGTTCTAGTAGTTCATGAGCGATTTTTTGAAAGATAACACACACCAAGAGACATTTTGATAATTTAAAGGTATTGTGCATATATCTTACCTGATAGTGGAGAGAGATTCACACACAAGCAAGTACGGACTAGGGGTCCTCGACGAATTCGTCTTCTACGAATTTTGAATCTACAATAGCCAAATAGTCATATATTAACAAAAGTTCGTCACACGACAATTCTCAATTAAAGGTCCTATATGAATGCAAGTACAACCCCCCAAAATAATTCCCCAAACAATTATATTTTATTAGCTATAAATAACAAGTTAAAAAAAATATATAATTAATTAGAAAGTGGTGGTTTGCAATTATAAAAGAATTGAAGTAAATAAAAGTTATCTAATATTTAAAAGCTGGTTTGATTTACGAAGGATTTATTTTATATGAATAAAAGTATACTTTCATTAAGAGCCAATGACTCAATATTGTTATTATAAGAGTCGTATTATCGTAAAAGGTTATTTTAAGGGGAAACTCATTTTTTTTTCCGATATACAAAATAATGCTATTATTTAGTTATAATATAACCATTATACTTACTTGTATTCGAGAATAGAAATCTAGCAATTATAAAAACATATACTTATTTTCAGAAAATATTTTATATCTAAGTATAAAGAAATACTATTTTATATGTTATAGTAGAACAAACTTATTACCCATGTAAAAAAAATAAACATGTCCTGTAACAATAAAACTTCTCCATTTCGATTCACAATGTACATATGCCACCCTTTCAGATTCACAATAGACACAATAACCCCCACAATTAAAACAAGACTCATTTTAGCTTCTTCCCCAACTTGACTTTTCACTGTAACTTCACAACCAACAAATCCACAACACAATCGATTCATACAGCAGTTTAGGAACAATTTGAGACATAAGGGAAGGAAGAGAATCTAAATATGAGGGTCATTGTGTTTACCAATTGAAGAAGAACAAACAAGAGGAATATGGCGGCGAAAAGGGGGCGGCGACGATGGAGTCGACGGGGAACAAACCCGCCGCTGCTGCGGCTTGGCTTCGGTCCTCTGGCTCGCCGGCGAGGGAGGACGACGGCGAAGGGAAGCGGAGGGGGGCGGACGGCGTCGGGCGCTGGGTTCGCCGGCTGGGCAGCGCCGGTCCTGGGTCGGCGCTCGGTTCGCCGGCCTTGGGCTTGGCGGCTGCTGGGTTCTCTCGGCCAAAACAGAGAGCGAGAGGGAGCGTGAGAGAGACGAGAGAGACAGTGTGCGAGAGGGAGAGAGAGAGAGAGTGTGAGATTGAAATTGATAATCCATCGAGACTCAATTTGGGTTCAATTTGGAAGGTCAAAACGGCAAATTTAATGCAAAGATGAGATCTTCGGCTTGATTTGTGTGATTAGCGAACAAAATTTCAAGAAGAGAAGTTAAGATTGGTATATTGCCATAGATGGTGATTTGCCGGAGAATGAGGAATGAAACATCACTGTGAAGAAAATGGTAATGGGGAAGAAGATGAGAGAAAGATTATGGTGTGGTGGGTGTATCACTAGCTGCGGTGGTTCGCTACGCAATAAAAAATAAAAGTCACACTTTTGGTCACGCTATAAACATTACACGACCCGTTACACTTCACCAACTTCTATACACATAACTAACTACAAAAAATGTCATTTTAAGGAAAAATACTTTTTGATAAAAATAAAAGTAGTAGTAATAATAATAATAATAATAATAATAATAATAATAATACTAATAATAATAACAACAACAATGATAAAAGTAATAGTGTAAATTGAAGAGAAAATATTTAATAAAAGAAAACTTACTTTTATAATATCAAATGGTGGCCCGGAATATTCTTTAAACTCCCAAAAATACCCCCGAAAATACCGGGGTATTACAATTAATGATGCCCTCAACATGTACAGCAAGGCCTCAGGACAAGCAATAAATAGAAGCAAATCGCAATTGTTTTTCAGTCCAAGCACTAGTGGCCTCCTCAAGAGCTTTGTGCAATATTATTTGGGCATTGACAAAGACTTCAAGGACGGGGTTTATCTTGGCCTGCCTGCACTTATTGGGAGATCAAAGACAAATGTACTAAAGTTTTTAAAAGACAGAGTTGAAGAAAAAGCTAACTCCTGGAATAATCTTCATCTCAATTCAGCAGGTAAAAGTGTGTTGATTAATTCAATTCTTTCTGCCTTGCCTACTTATACACTCTCTTGCTTCCTGGTACCAAAGCAAACCTGCAATGAACTTTCTCAAATTTTTGCAAAATTTGGGTGGGGTAAGAGCAAAGAGGGAAATAATAAGATTCATTGGCAAAATTGGAGACATATGTGCAAAAAGAAGGATTTTGAGGGTCTCGGTTTCAAAAATCTCCACAGTTTTAACTTAGCTTTAACTTCAAAGCAAGCATGGAGACTTCAAACTGGGAAAAGTACCCTTCTTAGTGCCGTGCTTGGAGGGAAATATTATCCTAATGGTTCTTTCTGGAATGCTAAATCAAAAAATGGTAGCTCTTGGATCTGGAAAGGACTTTGTGCAGGATTAAATGTGCTCAAAAAATGTTGTAGATGGAGAATTGGGGGTGGTCTCTCAGTTAATATCTGGGAAGACCCTTGGCTGCCCAGAAAAATGAATTTTATGTCGAATCTCATAAGCTGCCTCTTTGCAGCCTAAGTCACGTATGGGAGCTGATTGATCACGAAAAGAGGAAATGGAATGTTGATCTTGTTATGGGATTGTTCTCGGAGGAAGAAACAAAATTGATCCTCTCTATGCCAGTTAGTCAGGTATCTGAAAAAGATAAGCTGATTTGGAACTACACTAACAATGGCGATGTTAAAGTGAGCTCAGTTTACAGGTTCATTGAAGAAGCATGGCTTCCATTAGTAGATGTGGTAATTGGAAGAGATTATGGAAAGTTACAGCCCAGCCGAAGTTAAAGCATTTTTTCTGAAAAATTCTTGTGGGTGCCCTCCCCCTTAAAGTTGCCCTTTTGAAAAAATCTATTATTTATGATAGCATTTGTAATCTGTGTGGTGAGGCCCCTGAGGATGATCTTCATCTATTCTGGAATTACTCTTTCACCAAGGAAGTTTGGAAGCTCTCACCTCTGAGGCTATCACTAAATGCAGTTGAAGATTTGAATATTCAGGAATGGTGGGAATTGGTCTTAGATGTGGCTGATCACTCCGATGATCCAGATAGGTTCTTGGGTCTCTTTCTGAACACTTGTTGGTTCATTTGGAGATCTAGGAATGATTGGCATTTCAATAAGTTAAAATGGCTCCCAATTCACACTTCTCAAAAAGCTTGCAGTTCATACTATGAATTCTGGAAGTGTAACCATAAGGTTAAGGAGAAACATGTGAGGCCAGCTAGCTTCATTTCTCCCATTTTTACTGATGCGGCAACATATAGTTCCATGTGCAAAGGAAGTGTAGCGGCAGTTTGTATGAATAAGGATGGTGTCAAAAAAGATGAAATCCTGGAGATTGTCGATGGTGTTTATGATCCAGTTTTTCTTGAGGCATGGGCTCTAAGGAACGCTCTTATTTGGGCTCTGAATTCTAATTGGAAGTCGATTGAGATATTCTCAGACTGTGAAGCTGTAGTGAAAAGTTTAAACTCGTCAGAGAAGCTCTGGAATGTGAAGGTTTACTTTTGCTGGAGGACTGTCTGCATCTGAAGTCTTTTTTTTCTTTATGTCTGTTATTTTTCTTTCACCCCCAGATGTTGGAATAGTTTAGCTCATGATCTGGCTAAATGTTCCCTTGTTGGTTCAATTTTTTCTCTGTTTTCCACCTGATGTACTATCCCTGATTTGATCAATACAAAGCTACAGTTCTTCCGAAAAAAACAAACCTCTCAAAACCAATATTTTATGCCTCAGTTTTATGGAATATTTTTCAACGGACTTTTGTAACAAATACTAATCGCTTCCAGTCTTCCACCACTGTATTTTCATCTCAAAATACAACTACTACAACTACACTACTCGAAATAAAAGAAAATTACCATAAAACCAAACAATCAACTCCGGTTCTCCCAACGCCAGCATATACCAATAAGAAAAAATTCCCATTACAAACCCTTGCTTCAATCCCCCAAACCCCCTTTTCTGTTTCGTAATAACCAGATGAATACAAACCTGCATTTCATCTCAAAACCAAACCAATATTTTATGCCTCAGTTTTTGGAATATTTTTTAACTGACTTTTGTAACAAATATACTAATCGCTTCCAGTCTTCCACCAATGTACATTCTCAAGACATCATCCCCAATATTTTCTTCTCAAAATACTACTACTACAACTACACTACTCGAAATATAAGAAAATTATCATAAATGATGAAACCAAACAATCAACTCCATGGCCTCACGGTAATAATAATCGCCCTCACACTGACTCAGTGAACAATGCAGGAGGTCAGGAAGTAGCCTACCTCATGGTCGTTATTTCATTACACAAAAAAGTCAAAAACTGACAATACTAGTAGTATGTTTGATTTTTCACTAAAAACAAAATACTGATCCATACGACTGCTATGCAGACAAGCCGCCAAACCCAGAGAGAAAACAAGCCAGCTACAGACTACACCATGATGAAAAACAAGTGAAGGCAATCACTGGCATTACTACCTCCTCTCAAGGTAAAATTACAGAGCATGCAATCAGTGACAACCAACTATCAAGTGCAAATCAACATAGCATAATAGTGGTGTATGCCAATCTGTTCTTCCAACTTCTGCCTCTCTAGAAATAGCAGCAGCAAATGCAGGGCAAACTACAGAATAGCAGACAGGCCTTCCTTTCTGGGAGGTATCACTTTCTTGTTTCCTGGGAAGGCCTCACGAGAGATGTCAACCAGCGCCTTGAAGCTGTGCGGCTCATGCATTGACAGCTCTGAAAGAACTTTCCTGTTCAGTTGGATGTTCTCCTTCACCAACCCATGCATAAAGTTCCCGTAGTTTACCTGCCCCCAACAACAACAGTCACACAAGAACCAAGTTCAATGATAAGTTCACCACTTCACGATGGGAAATAGAAGTTGTAGAGTACGAGTATGTACGGAAATTAGCATTTAGCACTTTAGCAGATAGTAGGAAGAACCAGGATATGGAACAAGTTGAAACAGATAAAGATTGTAAAGTTCCCAAATCAATCAATTGAAGGTCACATTGCTGCTCATATAAACAATACAAACCTTATATTATCTCATGGCATGTTTCTATCAAACAGATATGATCCGACTCCACTTTGAATTGGTAAATACTCTTGGCAAACAAACCGTGGATCCGTGATCATAACGGATCATACCCCAGTGAGATGACAGTTGAATAGTTCATTACTTGCTCAAGAAAGGACTATAGACATATCCATGGGGCAAAAACATTCTAACTTAAAGCGGAATTAACAAGACTTGATCAAGAGGAGCATTTTAAATTACCCAATGGAGAAAGAGAAATTAAAGTAGGCTGAACTGGCAATAAGAGGTCAATTCAATGAATTTCCTGTATGGATTGCTGAAGAAAACATATCGCGAACTACCCTGTAACCTTTTCCCCTGATTTTTTCCACTGGCATAAACCAGTTTATACGATGCCGCATACGTAACGTAGTTCAATGAGTAACTTTTATAACTACCATTTAAAAAGTATAAGAGTGAGACTTTATCAAAACATGCTCTGACTTCCACATATAATATTATTATTATTATTCCATTTTCCTTCATAGGCAAATGCAAGTCAAAATTTACTGACGCTAGACTTGTGGAAACTTAAACCATCTTTACAAAGAGCGGGCCGGATACACCAGAACATTAATTCATCTCCAACCAAAATGGGTGTGCCTGCGGCTTCCTGACTGGACAACTACTCAAATCCACCAAGCAACACATCATTTCCCTTCCCCAAATTCAAGTTGAAAATGCAAAGGCGGCCAAAATATAACAAGTATACTGCTGAAGGACAATATCAGAAATCATACAGCATTTCTTGAGTTTAGAAATTTGGCATTCCAAACCACTTAAAGTGACATTCTGATGACTGAACGAGTGACATGTACTAAAATGACCATAAGCAACACACCTAAACTGAGGCTGAGATCTCCAACACAAGAACAAATGTGAGACATACAAAATCCTGACATCCAGGACTCACTAGGATGACTGAAAATATTATACTAGTACAAAAGGAAGCGGATATCCCCCAACGTCATTCACCATTCTGCTTTGCCATATATCTTTACCCAATCTTTCGATACTGTAGATTATGCTGATAGAGTTTAATCTTTCAATTATAACTAAGTTTCTTTGCTATAGTTGCAAGGGAAGAGCAAAGACGATTAACATTTTAATTCTAATGCTACTTCTTTTTGATAAAAATCATTCTCTTGAGTGTCTTTATTACAACCGTTGTTGATTTCACTGTGCTTAAATCTTTAAAACACTTCTCAAAGAGTCTGTGAATGTCACTCTTCTACACACTTCGAATGTACAATGTGTCTTTGCTGGAAAACACATCAGTATATGACGTTATGGAAGTCACATAAGCAGTCAATTACTTACTAGTATAGCAATTAATGTTAACTACAAGACATAAACAGAATGTGAAGAGGGCGAGATGTAAGAACATACGCCATGTAAGCGGGTTCCAGCGTTGATACGCTCGATCCAGAGGGAGCGCATGTCACGCTTCTTGTTGCGGCGATCCCTGTAGGAGTACTGGAGCGCCTTCTCTACCCTTTCTCGAGCTATTCTGATGCAGTTCTTTGCCCTTCCTCTGAAACCCTTAGCTAGCTTGAAGATCTCCTTCTTATTCATCTTCTTCTTCTAGCTCTTGCGCCTTCCTTAAGATTATGTCGGTACCTGCTGTATCGAACAAAAAGAGAAGCATAAATCAGAGGCACATTGTCAGGTTTCTTGCCACCTATGAACAAGAAACAGAAATAAACTTCCAATGGAGGAAAGGATGTAATCATGGTTTTCCGATATGATGTTCTGAACTGAACCAACTGCTCTGGCATCAAGTTATTTAGGACTTGCAAAACAACAATGAATTGAAGCACCCAGGGGCCAGGGCACAGAAAAGAACCAACAAACGTTGAACCTTCAGTAATTAATTTGTACATCCTCTACTTGGCCCTTGAAATGACAAGAGATGAATCGAGGAATCCATTTTACTAAATTCAGTAACAACCTTCTTGAGTAACCTGAATATGCAAGCTATTGGTACTTTTTTTAAAATTTAGAGTGTGAAAACAAAATGATGGTAAACAAAGATATTCATACGATTCGGAAGTGAGAAAACTTTCTCTAAAGTCCCTTTTAGAGAAATCCGATGCCGAGAAACGCCAAAGAATGGAGATTTAACTGAAAATCACCGTAAATAAATGGCGAGTAAAAGGAGAAAGCGTACCCGAATTCCGGCGAGTATGTAAATTCTTCTTCCCTTCCCTTCCCTTCTGGTCTCTCCAGCAACAACAAACCCTAGGTCGTGGTGGTTTATTTGAGAGGAAACAAATTTGTTCTTTTTTACAATCTCACCCCAGATTACTTGCTTAATTGTAAACAGTCCCGCGTCTCTGTTAAAAGGGGTAACGTTGTATATTTACACAACTGTAAGGATTGCATTGAAACAATAAACAGAACGAAGGAAGGCAGAAGTGAAGGTTTTACTGCAATTGCATTCGCACCCCCATTTCTCTTTCTCTCTGCTGTCTGTTGTTGTGAAAGATACGAGAGAGAGGTCGATGGAACAACAACCAGCACCACCACCATCGTCGTCGGAGAAGGAGAAGGAGAAGGAAGCAATCGGAGCGGCGTCGGAACAGATATCGAGGGAATTCAAAAGCCTAATCAACTCCCACGATCTCGAATCTCTCAAACACTTGCAGCATCTCATGTATCTCTCTTAATTCCTGATATATTGTTGCTCATCCCTGTCAGTTTTTATTGTGTTCCTCCTTTGCTTCCTGCTCCTATGTTGTGGTCTAATATGATGATGATTGATGATGATGATGAAAACCTTTGTTTTCTTTGAGGCATTCCTGAGATAGGTTAACATTAATTGATTCATCTCCTGAGTTTATTGTAATAACAACAGCATATACCAGTCAAGATGAATTAAGAGTGTGCTTAAAATGCCTGCATTAGGTAAAAATCTGATAGAACCCCACATCTTCAATTAATAAGACCAGTCAGCTTCTCTCTGCCATTGTTATCTGAATTAAACAGACAAAATGGTGCAACAACCTTCTTTTCCTTAAATAAAAAACCAAGCAGTGAAATAGAGACAACCTACTCAACTTGATAGGCCCTCATTTGGAAGACACTAGACAAGAAGACCTTCACTATTGCAGAAGCATATATTTTGTTGCTCAAACCACCAGTGCCAAGGAAAGCCATAGCTGCTGAGTGGGCAATGACCTTTAACCGCGTCCAGTCCAGTCCAGTCCAGTTTTGTGAACTCGAAGTATATACAGGATAGATGCATGTATGGTCAATGGATCAGGATGCATCCAACCATGGCTTTTTTATGGAAGTACGTACTCGAGGATTCAAGTTTCAGTTCAGGGAGCATTTTCTGAAATCTCACTATCTCCTATAGGAACTATAGGGACTAAATAAGCAATTACTTTTGACCTAGCTTCTAGTAGCTTCTCGTTATTCTATATAAACAGATGCAATCTGTCAGTATTATTATTCTCGTTATTCTATATAAACAGATGTAATCTGTCAGTATTATTATTCAATACAATATTCTGTTCTTTATCTCCTACTAGTTATTTGTATACTGGCTTTCCTATTGGAACATCACATCTGAGTTATTGAACCATTTACAGGATACCAGCAAAAACATCACACGTGACTAAAACTCAACTCATGCCACCAATAACTACGCCTACCGGTGGGGACATTTAAGGAATAGTTCCGCCATGTTGGTGTGTAAATGCCATAGAGTTACTTGCACAACCATGTGAACCTCGATCCCATCTTAAACGGCATGAGGATGTGCCCGGCCCTTGACACACCTAACACATATTTCATTCCTATCCTCTCCGACATCCTATTATTCGTCTATGAAAGCATCTCATTGAGATCTTTCTTTAGACTAGTGCCAACAATTTGTTGCCCCTGCCGACATGGAATTTTGATTGTGTCTTGAACTACCACTCAGTTTTCCTGTCTAGAGCCAGTTTAAGTTCGGTAATTAGCCTGATCTCCAGTGGTTACCCACTTTGTCCTGGTAGCAATGTATTCTTTGTTTTCCTTCCTAATGAATTGTTTGTATGTGGATGTTGCAGACTAGGAAGGCTGCAGGATAGCAATGCTGTTCTTTCACATTATAACGAATACTCCGAGCAATGCTTTGCTGATGTGTCTGCCGATTTTGCTAGACATACACGTCTCTTGAAGTCAATGAAAGCAGACCTTGATTACATATTTCAGAAACTGAGGTATGGTTGATTGCAATAATCTTTCAGCTTTCACTGATCTAGGTGGTAATAACTGGACATTATGTCAGATTGATGAGAAATTTGTCTAATTCTTCTACTATCCAATTGAAATATACAAATTTTTATCCTGTTGCATATGTATCATCTTCTGGAAGTGTGTGTGTGTGTGTGTGTGTGTGTGTGTGTGTGTGTGTGTGTGTGTGTGTTTCAAAGGCACTCTGCCAAATCTCTTGTTGTTTGAACTCTTGGATGTTCCCGTGGGTATAGACATATGTTTTCATCCTGGCACCTGTGTTCCCTTTGCTACATTGATTCCAACTTCATTAAGTCACAAGCCGAATGCACATCATGGAGATACGTATTGCTTAGATTAGATTTTTAAATCTGTGGTTGCTATTAACTTTTTCGTTTTAGTTTGTTTCTCTTAGCAAATATATGCTTACTGTACAAGGATACACATTACAAGTTGAGCAATTATTGGATTTAACATGAGAAATAATATATAATGTACAAAGGATACACATTACAAGTTTCCCTTCTGTATCAAGTACCCCGCCATAGAGTGAACTTTGACGAATGTGAGTATGAAATTGAAATTTGCAACATTACATCTTTCATACCCAACATACGAGTAACTCTGTCCATATTTCTTACCCTGGCGTCATGATATCATCTCCATTGGATGATGCCTAATAATGAATACGAGGAATATCAGATTGATTGGGTTGTTCTACTTTGACAGGAGCATGAAGGGCAAGATTTTGGCTACATATCCTGATGCATTTCCCGATGAGTCAACAATAGAAGCCCTTGATAGAAGGCCTGACCTTGAAATAGCTCAGTAATGCTGCTGCCATTTTCGTTTGATGAAATTCCCACCAGGATTGGGAACTGGAGCAAAGAGTCATCTCCTTCATACTAATAGCATGTGTCAATCAACCTTCGCACCTATTTTCTTTATTTCTTTCTTACCTATAGTTTGAATAGGGCTTTTCGTATAGGCATGTAACCTTTTTTCATGGTAACCAGAAATATTTATCAGGCAGGAGAATTTGCAGTTGGACAAGCGAAATGGGCCATTTATGTCCCTGTGATTTGAACTGATTTCTGTATGTAATGTATGATGCTCTCTATAGAGTTCAACCTTTTGTTAAAATGCTTGAATAGGATCGTTGGCAACCTACCTTACTCTACTATTTAAGATCTCTGCGAGTAAGCCATACAGAATGAGAGAAATGGGAAAAGTTGAAACCATCTGACAAAATCTGGTATATGAAACAGGAGTGAAATATATCTGCAACCCTGTTTCACTTGCAGGTAAAATCATTCTGTAAGAATTCAAGTCACTATACTGATGATGGCAACTAGTGTTTCCTAGTGCAATTGTCATTAACAGATTTCACAAACAGAAAACCGAAATTACAAGCATTCAACTCGCTTTGCATTCATTCATGTTGTAAATCTGGAGGTTCATCCACAATTGAACAAGATACAAACCCTCAACGAATGCCTAAAATTGAACTTCTCAAGGTATACCCATATGGCAAGCATGACGAACACAGCTCAAGTGTAACTAGAAACCAGGTACTTCCCCAGGCATCGGGGCCAAATCATTCTTATTGAACTTGTCCTCATCATAGAAAGTAGCTCTAACAACTCTACCTCCGAAGAATCGGCCTTCAAGATCGATAAGCGCTTTTGTAGTTTGTTCCGACTTTTCAAACTGCACAAAAATTCTGACTGCTTCCTCAGCTGGAAAATCTGCCTCTGTTATCTCAAATATGAGGACTCTGGTGACTGTTCCATACTTGGCACATTCTGATCCAACCTCCTCTTCAAGTTCATCATCAACTTCACCTGGCCCAACCTTCAAGAATAAGTTAAAGAATAGTCAGTCATCCATTCTTGCTTCATTTATTCTCAAACAAGACACACAAAATATAAATGTATACTCCACAGGATGAAAATTCAAAGACTGAGAGTTACCAAGTCATACATTATTGTAAAAACATGTAGGTGTAACTTGTAAGTATGCCATGAAGATAGAAAAAAAAAAACGTAGAGAGTAGATATTAGACCCAACAATGGGTCACATCACAGTGCCTCGTTGCGGTCACTTCTAGCCTAATAAATGATCCAACATTTAGACTCCCAAACCAGAACGAACGTGGAACAAATACTATAGTTCCAAAAAGAATATGTTTTATAATGTGAGGATTAATGTCCAAGCATCACACTAACCCCCTAATTGGTCCATATGCGGTCATTGTAAAGGTCCTTCTCTTATTAAGTAACATGAGATTAGTATCATTAACCGACTGTCAGAATAAACAAGCATTAAGATCTGGATTTTTAACGTTATATACACTTCCTTTAGATCAATAACAGTGTGCCCAAATTCATGAAGCCAATATCCAATAAATAAAATCAAGTCGAGGATCACAAATCCCCCTAAACTGTTTTTACTAGCCCCAAAATTCATAATGAAAAATTAAGACTGGAGGAGGACTTGGTCGAAAACAAAATTTCGAACCTCAGTCCAGCAATCATGGATGCCTAAATTGAAAACAAAAACTGAAACCCAGTTCTGAACCCCAACCGAAATGACTAAACAAACCCATCATTGAAGTCATCCCCAAGTTCCCAACTGTTTCATTTCCTTACGAAGTGCAAGGTGTTAATCTCATTAATGGCATAGTAGTCCGTTTTACCTATCAACCGATGGCGAAGCAAGTAAGCAAAAGTCATTTGATGTACTAGAGGGGTCGAATGGTGCAGAGTTGCAGTTCATGGAGAGATCTTCTGATGTAGATGAACAATCTTTAAGTAATTTAGCAAGAGCCATCATAGTCTAGACACTAGCCTTGAGACAGCACAGCACAAGCCAATGGAATCTTAATTACATCATCAGAACTCAGAAGTATGTTTCCAATTAGAAACACCATGTAAAACAGTGTGTTCCAAGACCTCTCTGGAAAAAAAAGGTAATCAACTTGACCTCAAGGGTTATTACTTATTACCCCAATTGCAGAAGAACTAACAGGTCATTTTCCATTCACTCCGAGTCAATCCTACTTCACATAACTGCCTAATTTGATCTCCTCAACTCTGCCTTCTTTCAACCAACATTGCAAACAAAATTGCTTTATCAAATACCACAAACTGCCTTATTTGAACTGCTTAACCGTTGCAACTCTAGAAGTTCCACTAACAAAGGCATGATCTAGATGTAAGACCACAAATGGCCGATCTTAGCTCTCCACATCCAACATCATAGATAGATTTCAGTTTAGCAAAACTTATTGTGGCATAGATAGGAATGGCAAGAGTCGAGACTCAAGAACCAACCAAAAGCCAGTATACATAAGCCATTAACTACGTTGTTCCACCTTCTTTGCTTTAGAAACAGACTAATTAAAAACCTCAGGTTGCCACTGGGCTTCGGTTATGTAACGCTTACATTAATTCCCGCTAAACCAACTTACTCAAAATCATCCTACTGCTGTTCATATCCCTCTCCACAATCTCTAAAAGGTTTGGTTGCTTAACCAGTCATACTATGGTACTGTCGCTTTCATGCAGGACATGTTCCTTGTAGTTGAAACATCCACAGGTCATTAAAATTGAGGTTGTGGAAAATCCTAAAGCATAGAACCCCGTGGCTTTGTCGCAAACAAGAATGCATTTTGTATCCAATTCAATACATGGGACTTCAACCTCACCTCCACCCCCTATCTCCATTTCCATTTCACATAGAATAATCATTCATCTCTCCATTTGAGCTGGAGAAGGCATTAAGCATCAACAACATTACCCTGTATAACACCTTTGGAAACATAACCACGGAAATCATCTGAAAAGATGAAACAGCAACATAATACTGATGTGTGATTATGATCCTCTTGGAAGCCAATAACACACTATCGTACAAATTAACAACCACAAGTAACAAAAGGTATTGCTCCTGCTAAAGGGAAGCAGTTAAAAGAAGGTGAATGCAAGTATAAGCATTTCCAGTCTACAAAGGTTATCACCGAGTCTACAGCACAAAATGCCATAATAGGACATCTAACCTCAACATAGTAGAACCTAACTTGGAACTGGATCTGTTAACAAAAAAGATGAGCAAACACTTGACAACCCACTACAACTAATAAGACCAGAAACAGGTTATACTTAGTTTGTATAGTAGATCCTATCATAAAATGGTGCCTGTAACCTAATGTCCGGCTAAATATTCTCATCAGCTTCTTTTATTTTGCATCAGTCCCCCACCTGAGCTGAAACAGCATTTCCAAACTATCTTTCACACGTAAAATTGAGTAGAATAAAACTAACCAACTTGACGGCCCTTATAAATGTTGAACACTAAATTTCCAAACAAACAGATGTCGGCAATTGGAGTGTATTTCACTTGAAGTGGTATTATGTGGAGGGGTTTGGTGGTAGTGCAATGGCTGAGGAATATTCAATGTAATAGATACCGACAGTTAGCCATTGGAGGGAGGAGACGAACCAGTAATGTGTGTGTGCATGGAGACGTTACTGTGTGTTTTCATTTAGACGTGTTACAGGGTCAGCTATTCGGCAAGTAGACCCCAAAATTTGGCAAATCAAAAGACATTTAGCATCAGCGCTCATGCATCATAAGAAAGCTCACAAATGGGGACGCTTAGATTACAAAGGTTGTCTAACAGGGAACCAAATAGTTGGGATTGAACTTGAAAAACTAAAGGGTTGATGACAAGAACAGGCCATTGCTAGCATACTAAAAGAGCAACTGACTTCTGTAAATACCAACAGATAAGATACAGAAACCAACAGATTGTTTCTAATAAAGGGGGGAAGCCTTTATTTATATACCCGTATAGACATGCAACTGCCTTGTTTTCTCTATGTAGCCTCCTGGTGGTCATGGTTCTTAATATATCAGGACACCCCCAACAATTTCAACATATCTTCATTGGAAGTAGTGTATGGTCTCCCTTCTGAATTATAGAGTTCTGAACTTCAAAATCTTCTGGTAGAAATCAAAGTATATAACATAACTCATTTAGAAAGCTTAGATGACAGAAACAGTACGTCACATTCTTGCCAACTGCAGCACTCTCCGGTTTGTAGCAAAATAACAATCAATTGAAACTCCAAAGCACTTTCTTTACAGTCTACACCGTCAAACTGTAATATGCTCCTTAACAACCTGATGAAGTCTAACTTTCTAATCTGAGGACACTTTTCATGATGATGGTTGGCATTCGTCTAGACTGTTTACTTGCTTTATCGCACTTAATTACAGTTAGCCCTTCCTAACAAAATGCTTGTTTCATTAGCAGCTTAGTAAGATAAAAGAGATTTTTCCATGAATACTACAATGAAGTTTCTATACATATAGAGCAATTTGGGACTGTCAAAATCTGCAACAATGAACCTTTATGAAGACATACTAAAGTGTTGGTTCATAAACATGGATTAAGCTGAACTGCTCAATGTGCTTAAAAGTAAGTTAAATACTGTAATGTAAACAGAAAATATCAAGCATACCATGTTTTTAAGCAACAGCACGCGAGTGGGCGGGCCATTTAAGTTAACACTCTTGACCTTCTTCTCCGACTTGGTCTCACTAGCATTCACAATAACCCCAGCTCTCTTATCCGTCTTCTTAGCCATCAACGGAGTAGTAATCCCCTGTTCCGACTTCCCCAACCCTTGGCCTTGCTTCCACCCCATTTTAGCCATCATTCTCTGAGCAGCACTCATCTGCCCACCAGCCCCAATCCCTAAACCGCCCGTCTCCGATTTCCCTATACTAAACCCATCCGCGGACGGCGGCGGCGACGGAGACCTCGGCGCCGCGCCGCTCATCGCCGCCCGCCTCTTCCAGGCTTCCTCCCCTGAGATATTCAACCTTGAATCACCACCACCACTATGATCTCTCTCTCTATCTCTCTCGCTAGCTTCCTTGTCTCTCCTCTCTCTTTCTCTCCTCTCCTTCTCTTCCTCTTCATGTCTCCTCCTATCTAATTCTCTCTTCAGCTCAGCTTCCATGGCCTTCTTCTTCTTCTCTCTTTTGTACTCTTCGTAATCGTTTGGCCTCGCCGGATCGTACTCCTCGATTACCGACGACGTTACCCCCACCAACGCCGCCGGGTGAAAACTCCGACCACCGGCGCCGACATCAGCCGGAGTGGTTAAATTCTTCAAATTGACGGACTTGGGCTTGATTTGGGGTTTGAGGATGGTCTGTGGAGGGGCAAAAGAGGGTTTGCGGAGGGTTGGAGGGGCCATCTTGGCGCTGCTTGACCAGACATTGGGGGAGGGGTTGGTGGTGCGGTGGTCCTCGTCGACGGACGACGGTGGTGGGAGGTCTCCGTACAAGCCGCCGAGCATTATTAGGGTTTTGAGGCGATGAATTTGCAGGCGAGTGAGCGAAGAAGGTGAATTTTGTTGGGATTGGGAAAATTAGGGTTCGTCCTGTAGATTGACTCTCCAAAGAACACTTTTTAGTTTCAGCAGCATCAGACTTTGGGTGGGTTTGGTATGACGTATTTTCTGCTTTTAATCTATTTTGGACTTTTAATCTGTTTTGAGCTTTTTTGAAAGGTTTTGTATGATTTTTTCTGTGCCCGTTTTTTGATTTTGGCTTTGTCTTGTAGTGTAAAACTGAATTGAGAAAAAAATTGAGTTTCATGAATTTTTTTGGACTTTTTTCTTTCTAAAAAGTAAAAATGACCAATTTACCTCTATTTTTTTTGTACCAACATTCTATGACATCTAATTAGACCTACTATAATTTTATTAATAAATATAAAAAATATAAAATGATAATTTTCACTAACAAATAAAAGTGTTGCAACCCAACTTTTTTACAGCAGTAATTTTTTTCACCAAACTCATACACTTTTTTTCATCAACTTCCTTGTCACGAACTTTTTTCACAACTTAAAAGTCCAAAAAGTCATACCAAACTCACCCTTTATTTTTTCTTCTGTAAATCACTCAAAAACGACACTACTACTGGTAACTAATTATTCAAATTCACTTACACCCCCTAAATTTATAGAAATGCATTCCCATCCCATGAAAGTTGATACGTAAAGGACATGGTGACCATATTGTCTTGGCTCAGCTCCACACACCAAGCAGGTGGGGGAACCACAGCAACCACCCCTGAGATTTGTTTGGAAAGTAAAAACATCAAACCTCAGACATTAAATCATGACTTTTTCTCTTTATTTTCTGGCGGGATCAGTTTTTTTGGATTTGGGGTTTTTTGTTTGATTAGGGTTTTGTGAAAGGGGTTTTTTCCTTGTCAGGATTCATAGATAGTTAAATTCGAGAAATCAACAGAGCATGGGTCAATCAAAAACATCACATCAGTCTTTGAATCACATCACACCACAGTAGTAAGTCATTCTGAATTTGAAATGATAAAGTAATATAAATTGTAACAGCGAGAGAGATAGTGGATCTGTGAATTTGTGATGGCCATTGGGAACGGGCATTCCATCAATGACTCCGAACGACGACATGCTGGAAGACATAGATATGTGGTACTTCCTCTGATTCTTCTCTTGCTTCATGTTTTGACTTTTCTGGGTCACTTTGACCTTGGTAATGTGATTAACAAAACAATTGAAGAATTTCGTTATCTTTTCATGTTGTTGTAGACTAGATAAGAGACAAGGGCTTGGTTCACTGTCAAGGACACTTGTAGCCGAAGATACTTGCACACGTTGGAATTCCAACACGGTGAAACTAAGCAAGGTTTGATCAACAACAGCTTTGGCCGATTCTGCAAGAGAATAACAAACTCACCGGAAACAGTAAAGGACACCAATCATTGATTAGATACTCTGTTAATCTTTGCGGTATATCAACCACACACCACACCAGAAAAGCACAGAGTTTTCGGGTCATTCTGCCACTAACTCGTGATTGAGGGCAAATTTCAACCTCACACAGAGACCTGCTTCAAATCCAACCCAGTTTTGTTGATTGAACACTAATACTAGTATACATGATAACAAACAAATTAGGGTATAATATATATTCAAATCTCAATCTCTAAAATTAAAAATATATCAGAACTGCTCATATCCTATTAGCCAATTTCCGTTTTTATCTTTTTGAAACGAAAAAATAGTTCAAGGAGGATGTGTATACACCTAAGCTACGACCGCTATCCTAGTTAATTAGGAGGCATATCATTACATCTGTTGATCATCAGTTCGTCTCTTCTTCTTTGCCTCTCCATGTCTTGACCTCCTCGGTGCTTCATCCTCACTTCCGCTCTCATCATTCCTCAAACTGTTTCCAGCACCACCGGATGAATGATCTTCTGGATGACTTCTTCTCACTCCTTGCTCATCATCCTCACCTGAACCACCACCAGCAATCTCTTTGACCTTGCTCGAATCTGAACCACCACCACTGTGTCTGTTCATCTTATCATTATGTGAGCCCTTGCCATCTCTCTTGCCTGTATGATTTGAGTGCTGTTGTGATGGTGGTGGTGCCTGAAACACTGACGGCGGCGGCATACCACCAACTGGGCGACCCGGTCTTCCTGGGCCACCACCACCCATAAAAGGTGCTCGTCCAGGACCCATCCCCATCCCATATCCTCCGGGTTGTGGTCGACCATGAAACATCATACCAGGTCCTGGACCAGCAAAATCACCAGGGAATCGAGGTCCATATGGGGCAAAAGGGCGAGGGCCTACCCCAAAAGGATCAGGCATTGGAAAACCATCAGGCCTCATGCCGCCTCCATAAGGAAATCCATCTGGACCCATCATAACAGGCGGAAATCCCCGCATCCCAAGGAGAGGCCTCGCTCCACGTGCTAAAGGAAACTGTGAAGGCCACATCGGTGGTCCCCTACCCCTTCCTCTACCTTGAGCTGCCGCATAAGCCTCGTAGCTCTCCTCATCATCATCATCCTCCTCGTCACTTTCTTCCTCTTCTTCCTCATCGTCATTGTCCTCAAACGGGACAATATCAGGATTCTCAGCCCCATTCTCCAAGTTTGTACCTTTCGCCTTCTCTTCCTCTCTCTTTGCTTCTGCTGCCAGTGAGATAGCCTGCAAGAAGAGAGACAAACATTTAGAAGGAACTAAATGTCTGACTAGAAAGAATTATAATTTTGAAGATTTTGTTATAAGAAATAAAAAAATAGGTTACGCGTCTACATTCACTATCTTCCTGGAGGTACCGACCAAGGCTCCGAGTGACCGAAACATAGTTCATTGTGATCTAATAAAAGCATGTAACAATTGGTAGATACCATCACAGATTCCAACTTAATTGAAAGCTTTTAACAAATGGAACAAGAATGCCAAGAGCAACCAACAACAAAATAGAGGAACCTCAGCTATATGAGGATTGAAAAACATCATGATCCTGCACATGGAGCAACTGTGCTGCATGGCACACCCGATTTCAACGGCTAGAAACTCTTTAGATCTTCCTAAGTTAATAGAATATATCTTCTACTCAACAAACTTCCACAAATACCAGAACTACCAAGGTACCCAAAGGAGAACTGCTATGCGGATGATATATCCTCTGACTGGTCAACAGATCCAGGGCATACCAAATATCAACCAATACAGCATCCCTACATTGCAAGCTCGATGATGAGAGCATCACAGATATCAATGATTTTCTCATATGACTTCGATGCCACTGGTTTAGGACTTTGACTAAATAATAGAGGTGAGACATACATGTTGAACAGACAATTTAGCTAGCGCGTGCTCTCCGGCATCACCAATCCGAAATTTTGAATACAGATCCTGGAACAGAGATCTCCAACCCGATTAAGCCTCGAGGCTACATTCCCACATAGTAAAACATCTATAGGACTCAATTCTCACAACCCAGATCCCCGAACCTGAAAGACATATTTCGATTGAAAACACAGCAAGTGATTCTCGAAGATAAAGAAGATAAAGAAAATAATTATATAGGTATATTATTTACTCCAATATCCTTCTTTCCTTCATGCAATGTACAATTTTGTAGATTGCATTTCTTATATGTATGGGTGATGTTAGTTTCACAAACCCACGACTATGTTCACATACAAATAACTGACATGCTGACATGCCCTCCCTTTTCCATCTGGTAACTGTGCTGTTCTCTCTCCTCCATAGCTGCTTGTTCTCTTCAATATCAAATCAATTCCATCTCCAGCCCAAAACATCAAACCTCCAAACACCCTCCAGGCGTCGACCACCAGTGTGGATTCCGATCATCTTGAATCCTTCTACCTCCATATCCAACCTTCAAGTACCAAAATCTTAAAAATAGCCACCAAAAGCTGATGCAGAACACTGCCACCACCAGAAAAATCCCTAGCTCAACAACTATACCTTCTTGATTACAGCCACCGCTTATGAACTCACGCAACAACCACTCTATCCATCTCCAACCCAAACCTAAGTGATCTTTCATACCAATAACCATCAATCGTGTTAGAACTTACACTACGAGCAAACAAAAGCCTCCAAAACCACAACTAAATCACTGAAGGTCAGGCAATTGATACCAAGTGATCACCAACCCCGACTCCAAAAATCAGTACTGACAACTGTAACAATGCCATGAGAAAACGCACACAATTTAACTGACAAAGGATCAGTGGCCGACACCATGTCCTCTGAATTCAACACCAATCACTGCAAAGGCACCATGGGAAAATTGGTGACATTCATAGAGAGGGGACATGGTATCAGCCCTGATTATCTGAACCACAACTACTAGGTAGCAGTGGTGAGACAGAACCGACAGGGGTAGTTCGGGGAAAATAAAAACAGGCTCCATAATGAATGACAAAGTAACTTCTAAGAGAGGGTAATTCGGTAATATATGACAACATTTGTGGGGTTAAAAATGTTATCGCAGATTTAACATTTACCATTATAAATATGGATTTTAACAAAAAAACCACATTTGGCTAGTTTAAACAACATACCATTAGTTCACTATCTGGTTCGAGGTAGAGCAAGGAAGCCAACTGCTCACCAATAAATGGTTCTAGCTCCTGACAGTCTCTGCTAATCTGCAAGCAAAGATAAAAAAGTTATTCCAAATCAATTATATTATCCAGACAAGCGCGGATAATAGTTCCAAAAAAATAAAGGCTGTAACTAATATGGACAGACAGTGATTAGGTCCAAATAGACAACTACAAAACTTATGATTCACATAATCAACGTATCTTCAACACATTAGTCTAGCTCTTGCCTTCAGCCTTTTTTGCTTTTTTACCTATTTCTAATATAGAACCCCGCGGCATCAAGGAGGAAAAAGTTCCTGATAATATGAGTGAAATTTCGGAATACATGGCGTATCTTGTTACAAGATTAAGAAAGTAGCCAAAGCCAAAAAGAGAGTCATATACGCAGGCACTTAAATGATAGTATCACACAAACAATGGCAAGGCAACTGGGCAACAATAGTTATTAACACTGCTATATGAGGACGTTTGACCTGTCACGGATCGAATACACTATTGATATCTTAGTTCTTTAGTTAGTTGATTGTTTTCTAATCTTGTCTGGAAACAGGAAATAGCGAGAGCTATTAATTAGATGGGTCAAATGAATGCTAATGATCTACTCTACACTTCTCCAATACATTCATCGGTATGTGCAAGAAAGAAGTGGCTCAATGCCACTTTCTTAATATCAATCATTCTAGTGGCCACAAGAGAAGCTGACCAGGTGCAAACAAAATCAACCCAGAAAACTTGTCTCCGCAATCCACTGAAAGTCTATAATCAAAGATTTGGCAGAACTAGAGCACTTCTTAATTCATAACCCAACAGTCATGACAAGAAACAAACTAAAAAGAATTTGCCATCTTGTTGCGCTCTCAGGAATGTATCATGGCACTCTTCACCAAAATTCTTTCAATTAAGGACTCAGTTTTTCTTTCACATACATGTGCGCACAAAGTCAACCCGCTTGCAACTACTTTGCCCTTCCGTTTTTCAACATAAACTTTGAAAGATTCTCAGATGGATTTGAATCTTGCTTGCACTCTGGATTAGCTTATTCAGAGCCAAACTACTGAAAACTAGTTCCATCTGTTTCCAGCATAAATTAACAGAAGATTAACACACCATAGCATATGTTTCACCATAAAGCATAATTTATACAAGATTAAACGCGGAAAAGGAGAAACAATGCAGCTGAAAACTTATACATATTTAGCAGCAAATTAGGAACATAGAAGGGCAACCTAAGATGTACCTTCACTGGTAGGTTCTCGTTATATGGGTTCCTCAAATGACGAGTTTTGTGGAAAGACAATTCACATAGCTGCACACAAGATATTGAAATTAGTTTCCCATCAGAAAGATTTTACTGAAAAGAATCAATAAAAGAACTTATAAACAAGTGAGAATAATGTGTTCTTGTTTTTACAGTAAGTTTTCTGTCGAAAAAGATTAAGTAAAGAGCAGAAAAGTGAACGCAGAAACCGTCACACTACATACTGGTAATAAATGGAAGAGTACAGTAGAACGACTTTCTGGATTAGTCACAATAACCGGAAATGTCAGAAGTCGTAATATGCAGGGTGTGCTTGGTGAAATGGTTTAAAGTTTTTTGGTTCAAAAACTATATCCAACCACAAGATATTTCTTTCCCTGGTTTAAGAAGTGGTTTACAAAACAGCTTCTTAAATTTAACACATCCTGGACAAAACCACCTTCATGTGCTGGTTTTGAAAGTTCTGTTTACAACCATGTGTTACGATGACTCAACACCCTCATAAGTTATGTTCTAATGATGTGATGACAATCGATTTAGGCCTCGATTGGGCTACGGATAAAAAAAATGCAGGGATAAGGCTTATGCTAGGATAAGAGCACGGATAAATAAAATATATATATATATATATATATATATATATATATTTGCTGTCTGATAAGCCCTGATAAGTTATGTTGTCTGTTTTTGTTTGGGTGCTGCCTGATAAGATGCAGGATATGATGCAAAACATGTTTGGGTAGTGTAGGATATGAAGCAGTAATTGCCAAAATTACTGTAATACCCCCAGTGCTGTCACTTTGTATAAAAACCTATATATTGGTATTTGGAGATGAAAAATGTATGAAAATGTATCAAAACTAAAATTTTAATATTATTTAAAACTTCACTTAATGACATTGTCATAGTATTATTTATTACTTCACATTACAACACGACAATCACATTACTAAGTACAGCATGTTAAAGACAGAGAATTAGACTTCTAATATATCTTTACACTCAGGAGGAAAGGACTGAAGTGAAGACCTTAATTTTCATGACATTCTGAACTTTGAGAAACAAGGACAAGGTACCTTCAACCATTTGACAGAGAAATTCCGGCCAAAGTGAGCACCACCATTTGCATATTTCCAGTTTCCTCCACTAGCAGCAGCGCCAGCTATTTTGGATGTCATTTTTGCACACCCCTAGAAAACATCAACCACTTGGTTCTCAGAAGCATTTCATAAAAGACATGTAAAAGCTTAAACTTACACAAAATTCTTGTGAAATGTGCTGATGTTACTAAATCCAGTATATAGGAAACAAAACAGTAGCACTATTGCACTAGAAATTCAAATCACAAAACTTGGATTTACCTGGAAATGTCGAGTTGTGTTGACTGAAAAGATCAATATAACATTTTCCACAGAGTCAAAGGCTTCATTCAGTTTGGCTTCATTGCTCCGTTGAGTTGCCCATACTCCTTGTTGTACCGATAATTCTAAATTTTCACGATTGCAACTTTTGACAATAAAATACCTATGGTTTGATATATGAAACCGACATTTAGATCAGCAGTAAAGGAATGCACACTGAGAGAGAGAAAGAGAGGAGGGGGGATGGTGTGATGCACCTTGAAGGTGCAAAGACTACGAGATTTGAGGAAACTTGCTTTTCATTCAGTACATTAGTAATGCCAAAGACGAACCTGGCTTTTATGGGTCAGCTTTGCTAATAAAAAGGCAACTCATACTTCACAAATTACCTCACTATTTGAATTATCATTGCAGTATGACAATGTAAAGAAATTACCACGGTATTATAGTAAGATTGCTACACAAGAGAACAGAAGAAATACATACAAAACAATGGTTAACCATTTATATGGCACCTTAACAAGAGGCCGAAACCATGCAAAGAGTTAGAACAGTAGCATTGATCTACAAATTTGTGGAGTTTTTTGTCACTTAAGGTCAGATCAACAAGTCTTGCCCTGTGTTACCAGAAACGTAGATAGCAGCATTTCTCGTTCTGAGTCGTTTGTACCGAAACGCAGTATGTTTTTTGACCCAAAACCAGAAAGTAACAACCCTAACGTTTCATAGAGTGAGTACATAGCTTACCGGTTTATATTACTAGTTTTCAGTGGTACTTTTTTGCAGAAAGTTGTGTTATTATGATAACCGGATTTGAGAATGCAAGTACAAAACTACAATTATTGATATTGTGGGACTTTTACGTAACTGTAGGGTAAAGTGTTCCCAATTACCATTCCTTGTTCCTAGTAATTGTATTTCTTCCCGGACAACGCTCCGAAGAAGCCTACCCCAGTGTACCTGTACCGGCACCTATTGCGCTCGTTCCCATTTCCGTCCACGTGCTGCAGTCCGCAGCCTACCACGTCTGGTAACATAGATCTTGTCCAATTGTCTCTACCCAGGTTCTCATTATTCTCCATTTTCCTCTTTCACCACTTCTAATTGGTGCGTCCAAGAGCCTATGATAAACATGGCCAAGCACCTAAAATGGTTTTTGTTCAATTTTGTCTTTTATGGGGACTACTTCTACATTCTTCATAGTTTTTTTTATTGCATATACTATCTTACTTAGTTACACCACTCATTCATTTTAGCAGTCTATTTCTATTCCACGCATTCTCATTTACACATATGTCCTGAGTCTGCACCATACATCAATGCATTTCTACATAACTTCCCATACCCTTCAGCCTAACTGATGGTGGAGTCACAAGAATTGCAGTTGCATTCTTTCATTTCATGCATCTTGCTTTGAATCCTATTGGGTAATACTATCCTCTATTCCATCAGAATGTAGTAATGACGAAGTTATATAACGAGCCGAGTGGATTACTTGCACAGCAGAGTGCCCCTTCATGTCTTTTATCGGGACAACTTCTGCATTCTTCCTAGTTTTTTATTGCATATACTATCGTACCTAGTTACACCACTCATTCGTTTTAGCAGTCTATTTCTATTCCACAGATTCTCATTTACACACATGTCCTGAGTCTGCACCATACGTCAAAGCATTTCTACAGAACTTCCCATACCCTTCAGCCTAACTGATGGAGTCACAAGAATTGCAGTTGCATTCCTTTTCATGCATCTTGCTTTGAATCCTATTGGGTGATACTATCTATTCCATCAGAATGTAGTAATGACGAAGTTATATTACGAGCCGAGTGGATTACTAGTACAGCAGAGTGCCACTTCATGTATCATGATTTCATTCAAATGGGTAAACACTATCCTTTTGTTCCATCAATATATCTAACTGACCAAGATATCTGTAACAGTCCGACGGGATTATTCATCCAATGACGCGGTGACTCAAACTATTGAGTCAAAATGCTTAAGCCAAAGTTGACGAACAAGTCACAAGGTCCCACACATACCAAATTTTTCATTTACTGTTCTCTGGTGTTAGATGGGAATCGCAATCTCCTTGCAGACTTGGCGCCATCATCAAATGTGCCAGTCTCCCCATGGCTAACGGGCATGCGAATAGGTCACCTTTTGGGCACATGGTTACCATGAAGTCTCAACCCCTCTTCGGAGGGTCTACTCCTCAATTGCCTGCCGCGACGGAGCCTTTGCATGGCGAGGGGTGTTCTTACACAAATTGTAGCGACCCGAGTTGATTATTCGGCCCACCAACTTGTTTAACCTAACCATGGGATCAAATGCTTAAGCTCAGACTGTTATTCCACATATGATAACAGTTTTCTGATGTGGGATAGGATATCACAACATCTGAAGTTGATCTTTCTTTGCCCCCCCCCCCATTACCCACCAATTGTCATTGTCTTCTCTCCCGCAATACTATTGCTACTATAGTTACATCCATGTATTGTCTTTTTCCTACTAGTCTTATATCCCTTAGATTTTTCTTCCACTCGCTACAACTTTTTCTTTTTTTTTAAGAGTAAACTCTTAACCTACTATGTGACCTACAACCTAATTTTTCTTTTCCCATACGTCCTTAGCCAATGGATTGAGGCAAATAGCACCCAGTAGAAGTGAGATACTTGGCCCATTTAAGAAATTATAAGCTTAAGACCCTTAGGTTCATGGTTATAAGAAATAAATGATGGCCCAAAATCAGTAGAGACGGTGAAAAGGACAAATATTCGCAAAGTTGCAACCTCAACCTAACCACCAAGTTAGGGGAACATAGACTTTAGAAGTTTAGACTTTAGCGATATGTGAGAAGAGTATACTATCATGTTCGGAAGCATATAGTAAAGCGGGAGTACATTTCCCGAGGTAGGTGAATCATACTGTTGCATCCTCTATGTAAGAACGGGGTGGGTATCCATTCTTGAGTTATTGGATGGACTTTCTCAACTCTCTACTCAGATGACTCCTTCAACTTTCTTTGAGTATCACTTAGTAAGGGAGACCTCTTGTGTGCTTTTTCTTCTTA